>CM062804.1:44037425-44349211 GCA_031772625.1 Pinus tabuliformis | reverse complement strand
TTCTGTAGACCGTTAGCAAAAATTAATTAATTAGTAAAAAATAATCAATACTTACAATTTAATTTTACAAAAAGATTTGAAATAATCTATATTTTGTACATTTTTTAGCCAAACCGGTAATTAATTATCAAACTAAGTAGGAGTTTTCATTTGCAAATTGTGCAAACCAAATGGTATGAAATGAGAATTGAATGGAAATCTAGCGAAAATAAAAAGCATTGAAGCAATCATAATAGAAATCCGAAGAAAATTAAAAATCTCACAAAATTGTAGGACACTTAAGCAAAAGAAAAATATTAAAAGGTGATTAAGTCAAAATTTATGAAAAGGAACCCCATTATTTGAAATAAATAAGTGAAAAATGGGGTGTTTGTGTTTTTCACATCAACATGTCCTTAGACCATTTTGTAGCATATAATACATTAGGGGACGAAGCTCTTCCATATTTTGAAGAGGGGGATGGGACAATATCGAGTCCTCCCAAAGATGAATGGAACCCCATTCCCTGGTATCAAGTTAAGGTGATCATCAATCAGAAAGGACGCTGATTTTATCAACTTCCAGATCGGGGACCATAGCCTAGGAGAGTCAGCATCCAGGGAGAGTTGATACTTTGCCTTGAGAATCTAGACCCACCATGAATTTGGGAGCGATTTGAGGCTCCAAGCCAATTTTGCACCAAACACTGTATTTAGAAGAGCAGGATCTCTTATACCCAAACCACCATGGGATTTAGGGGCTTTGACAGTGCTCCATTTCACTAGATGAAATTTCTTCATATCGAAAATCATCCAAACTTTGTCCTTGAACTTGAATCTCATAGATATTGTTCTTTCTCTCTCTGGATTTGGCTTGATTGTGAAAAAAATTAGTATTCTTGTCACCTGCCTGAAACCAAATACTCCTGGATTTAAGCCTCCACAATTCCTCTTCCTGGTGAAGCCCTGAATGATAAGAGTGAAGCGATTGCATTTCTTGTGAGAGGAGATCAGATGTAACTTCCTCCGATTCCACCCTTAATTGAACATGGGCTAATTTCTGTTTCGGCGAGGGAGAAGACTACCCAACATTTAATTTCCCTTTCTTTAGCCATTGCTTTATAACCATTTTCAGTATCTTAATTTTAGATTCCCAAATAGCAATGGGGCTGCCCTCCACCCATTGACTCCAGGAATTATTAACAAGCTCAGGAAAACCAAAGGATTGCAACTAGAGGGTCGAGAACTAGAACGAGAAGGGTCCATAATTCAAGGGTGGACTAAGGGAAATATTAATAGGTCTATGATCAGAACATTCTAGGGAAGGATGAAGGAATGAAGCATCAAGTTGACAGAGAGAAAAGAGTCAGAGACTAAAAACCTGTCCAACCTGGCTGCAACATGCCCCGGGCCAGATCTTCGATTATTCCATGTGTAACTAAATATCTGAGGCTTTACATCAAGAAGTTGTATAGATATTAATAAGTCCTCCATGGATTCCTGAAAGGGGTCCTGAATGATCGACCCTCCCCTTTTTTCTTTGTGGTTTAAGGTGGTGTTAAAGTCCCCTCTAAAGATATAGTTGTTCCCAACTTTGTATCTTTGATTTCCAAAAGTGATTGCCAACAATATTGCTTTTCACGAAAATGAACCGACATCTATATGTTAATTATTGTGCATACATGATTTAGATTTGAACACTGGAATATCGTAGCAATCCAGTTCTTGGTCTTGTGATACTTTAGCAACTTCGGTTGATCTAGGTCCCACAGTGTGCAGATTCCTCTTGAAGCTCCTCTGGAGCTTTCCAAGACGTGGCAACTTTTGTTCCAAATTTTCCTATGTATGGATTAGAGATCAACCTCATCTACCTTTGTTTCCTAGAATAGGGCTACCATTGGCTTCTCCTTCATAATGAGAGATTTTTTCCTCGCTTATACTTTTCCTAGATCTGATCCCTCTGCAATTCCAAGAAATGATGTTCATTTCTTACTTCTTCGTGTGAAGTACCCCTTTTGAGGGGCCAACATTGTCTCCTTTCTTCCCTTCCTTATTCCCATGCTCGGTGATCTGTCGAAGGATGGTAATTTGATTCCATAACTCCTTTTCTTTATATGTTTTCTCTTTCCTTATTTCACTGTTAGATTTCCTACCCAATCTCTAAATCTTCCTCTCAATTTCTTTTGCTTTTTTTGCTTCTGATTTTTCATCGAATAAATTACTACGGGGATCTGGCCGATAGCTTATTTGGAAGAATGATATGCCTCTTCCTCTGCTTCTGACAAATCTTCATAGGGCATGGAGGATTCTTCTGGGGAAGGGCGCTCTTTGTCGGGGGAGTCTTTCTAATGATATATTTCACCATCCTAATATGCTTGGGATGGGCCTTCTTCATTTTTAAGGGATGACAATACCTTAAACTTGTTCTCAGATCCTTTCTGAGTGCATGCATGACTTGAACTTGCTTGGTTTCCTTGATTTTCCTTATTATTCCCTGGATATTTAGCTTGTTCGGCCTCCCTCCTTGATTTAAGGGAGGTTATCTAGCTGGCCTTTACGCCTCTTAGCCTGTTGCCACTTTAAATTTTCAAAAATATATAATTCAACTATTTTTTAGGTGAGGTTTATGGGTTAGACCAAAAACCCGCCTATAGAATCCTGCAACATAACCAACCCAACTAATTTATGGTAGTATAAATACACCTTTAGGTTGTCCTTATATTTAACCGAGTACTCGGCATCCATACTCTACGAAATTTTCCCTAGATTAGGTCGGTGTATCCCGTGCTTTTATGAACTTCCCTCTCCAGGAAACCTTGGTTTCCTTACATTGATGTTAAGAACTCTTATCTCGCATCTCATTGCTAATATTGGGGAGGAGGTCTTCAGTGGCTCAGGTAGGAAGAGTCTAGAGGAGGGTTTTTTCGATGCCATAAACTAGGATCAGGTTGTATCATAACTACTACTTTGTTGTTGCTATGCCAATAAAGAGACTCATATTTAATTCCTATTTCAATTGTTAATTTCTTTTGAATGTGAATGGCTAATATATATGATTATGGATTAACTTGTTTATATGCATATATGCTTTGAATTCTTTGATCCGCTTTTGGTTTCTTGTCTATCTTCCAGGTCTGCGACCTTGGAAGGATAAGTTAAGGTTTGGACCCTATGATATTTTCATCAACTATAGGACCTACAAGTGACTACACCATACCTAATTGGTAAATTCAAGTTGTATGCATGCTTGTTTGAGTCTCTCTCTTGAATTTTATGTTCTGCTCTGTTGGGGCTTCCAACTCTAGCCCTAGGATTCAGTTTTTTCACAAGCATAGGGAAATATTGGCTCTAGTTTTCTTCATGTCTTCCACTGGATAAAATTCTAAATTTCCCACGTGAGTATTCTTGTTTGAACTAGAAGACACCTTATATGTTTTCACTTTTTTTTAGCAGAAGTTTAAGTGTGGGGATTTGAAGAAGATGGGATGGGAAATTTACTTTTGGTTTGAGCTATATTGATTCACTCTACTTGGTCTCTTTCCTCATCCTTAACTATTTCGCTCAAAACATCCCATATATATTAACACAAGTTGTATGATCTTCTTCATCTAGTTTCTCTTCATCTACTTGAGAAGATTCTTCTTCTTCACTACAATAAAAACTTTAAACATATTTACAAAAGCTAGGTAAGTTTTCTTAGAATGTTTAAGAATATGTAATCTAAAATAGTTATCTTGAGCATAATATTATATATTTATTTCTCTAAAAGGAGGTTGAGCTTAGGGAGGAGTAGGATTCCTTCTAAAAGGTCTCCTATTAGATGGACCTTCTGCTAAATTATTCTTCAAATTAGTGATTTCATTAGACATTTTCTAATCATTCTTTGGAGATCCTGCATATCGAAAACATCTTTGTCCCCTTTTTCATCTTTATTTTGGGTTATTGATTGTTTTTTAGTGGAATGACAACCTTTTTTTCTTCAACTATTATTTTTGCCTCCTAGAGATAGTATTTTATTTTCAATATTTAAAGTTTCATGCCGAGTTTTAGCCAATGTTTTTTTAGTTACTTTTTGAAAAACATAGCAATGGTTGTTGCTAGAGTTGTAATATAACATTTGATCAACACATTGTTTGATGGTTTAGTATTGGTTGTGATCCTATTTAAATGATTTAGGAACTGTTCATTAAAATCCTTTATTTTCTAATTAGGTTTCAACTTACTCTTGGAGAGTTATAATGCTAAAGTTGTTGGGGTTTTATCTCCTCCAAACTTTTTGAGAAATTTATTTATGAAAGTATCCCAATCAGTGATCAATCCTACTATAAGTGAAAACTACCAGGGTTATGCCTTTCCATCAAATGTATAAGGGAATAGATGACACCACATCTTCGTGCTTGACACCCATCAAATTAGAAACAAGCATGAATTTGTCAATATGATCTTCAAGGGTTTCATTTATCAAGATTAAATTTTTGGAGGAATCATTCAACATGTTTCGAAAGATCTTGTTGAGCTCTAGGAACATTAACTACTCCAAAGTTTGCTAAGGTCTAGGTTTATTAACACATCCTTCCATAGTTATTATTGGTCTTGGAGGTGGATACAGGGGATGAGGAGGTAAAGTAGTAGGAGGTGGACTATGTGGAGGAGAATAGGGATGCACAACAATAACTAAAACTTATTTTTCTTGTCTAATAACTTATAATTTTGGTCAACTAGGAAGACTTTCAGACTCAGTATGCCTTTGCCTTGTAGAAATAAGATATTTGATAGGAGGTTTTCCAATTTTCCTACTTTGAGCTCTGGTAAGGACACCTAAACTTTTCAACTCAATAGGAAAACCAAGGTGTTGCGACACCTTTGATTTTATTGATGGTTGCTCAAGTGGTTCTCCAAATTGTCTCTGAAGAAATCTCCTGAAATATTGTTGAATTCTAAGTCCAAGAGTAAAGGTAGAGGAATTTTGAATTATTTTGGATGTAGATGCTTTAGGTTGAGGTGTTAGAGTCACTTCTTTAGAATGACCATGCATGGGTGACTCTAGTGATTTAACATAAGATACTTGTGGACTTGAGGGTGTGCTTAGAGTTGAATTAATAGATGGAACTAAGTGTGACTGTGATCTACGTGAATGACTTCTAGTTCTATGTAAGGTTCTACATGTCATTCACCATCTTTAGCCCTCCTTCTATTGCCAATTGTTGACAAGTGGGAAAATTATTTCCTACAATAGGGAGCTACCACCCGATCAAGGCCCCAATCATACCCTTTTTCATTGAAAATGGTGGTACTCATTGGCATATTGACATGGTTTCCTTTATTTAAACTATCCTACAATAACTACCTAACCGAATACTACTCTAATCTGATTATCCTAAATATCTATTACTAAATATATATGAATTTAACTCCAACAATGTTGATGTTTGTAAGGCTTGTTGTTAGCAATAAGAAGGGGGGAAGAATTTCCAAATGTAGCTTCTTAAAAAATTACAGATGTTAAAAACAATAGTATTATGTAACTTATACGTGGCTCAACTAGGCTACCTAAAAGAAATATGCTTGTGAAAATTCCTTCAATGCAACAACTGGAGTTTAATCTTCTAACTATTAGCGGTTTATTTGTCATTTGTTAATAATTAGCGAAAAATATCGATTAAATCACTAATTCATTCTTCACCATAAAAATGACGTGGAAATAAAAATACAAAACTGAGAAATAGATACACATAATAAATAAACATCGTTATTTTTTGACAATTGTCCCTGGAAAAACCCCGAAGGGAAAACGAGCACATCAGATGAGGGTTTAATTATTATGCAACAAAAATAGACAATTACAATTGTTAGCCTTTCTGTATTAGATCTAGAAATTTATCTCAACTAGAAATATATTGGGAAAATCCTTTTCCCTCACAGTTACTTGATTTGGCCCTCTCTGTCAAACTCGCACTTCCCTTGCAATTTGTTCAACCTAACTAAAATGCCCATTGCTTTCTTCAACAAAAAAAAAAAGAATATATCCAAGAACTAGCAACTAAATCAATGCTCCTTCCGACAACTCGCACTGGGAATCTGACTAACTTGCATTATAGAATATGATTTCCTCTGTTGGATAATTCGACCTCCTATCCTAACCCTGGACCATTGGAAAATATCCTAATAATTTCTCTGGAAATTCTCACTTATGCAAATCCCACTACTTCCTCTTCCCTAACTTTAACTATGTCCTTGATTAATGTTGCAAACTGGGTAGTCGAACTACTCACAATACAACTAATAGTCGATGCCTCTCTCCAACCCCTCGACTTGCTCTTATAATCTTTTGTTCGGAAACCAACGCCTAAGATGTAATCTCGATCAATGGCTTAGACCACTTTGAATTTACCCTAATTAATTAACTTTAATTAACCACCTTCCCTAAGATAGACTTAGGAAATAATTAGATTATTGGCTAATTAATTTAATTAAGGTGTTTCTGAGTCTTATTTCATGAAATATTTTCTGGGTTTTGGATATCTCATGTTCCTTAGCCTCTTAGGCATCATAGAGACTAGAACACTTATCTGTTGCTACTCCAAAAACTAACACTCCCTCTTAGCGATGAAGTTGTTCTCCTCTATACCCATATGTTCTTTCAAATAAACAAACTTGGCTCTCCCTAGAGCCTTTGTGAGTGTATTTTCCTGATGGTATGTGGGAACATGTCGTAGTTGAACTAATCCATGTTGCTATTGTCTGGCATTCATTATACCTCCTTCCTTCACATCTTCAAGCTGAACTAATTCCATGTCACTGTGAAGAAGTCAATATAGCAAACATTGTCCACTATGATATTATGCATACTCTGATCTCACACTGTTGATGCCTATGTGTTGCCTCTGTGCTGCTACAACCACTACAACTGTGTGTTACTGATCTCTTAGAAACTCAAGATCAAGATTCCATAGGTTTTCTCCCTCTTAATCTAAACTCCCATTGAGTCTCAAATTCTCACTGATCTACTATGTCATTGCAACTAGCTCTACAACTATCTCTTGAGGCTCTAATTGCAACTAGCTTTGTACTACCTACCAAGCACCTTATGACACCTAATTGGATTTGCAATTAACTCTCAAGTATCTAATTACAACTAGTTCTGCACTACCTCTCAAAAATATTGTTGGCTCGTCGATCCTCTTGCTACTTTACTATTGTGGGCTCTTGTAGCATAGGTACTAATGCTAGGTCCCTATAATACTAGTGTATTCCCTTATTATTATTGTCATTGTAGCCCCTTATTGTTATTTTTGTGCCCATTTTGTCCCCATATTGTTATTATTGTGCCCCATATAAGCCCACTATTGTTATTTTTTGCCCTTACATTATTATTGTTATGTCAATTGTGATTATATTGTGACCCTTTAGACTCCTATATATAGAAAGGAGGTCTTGTCATTTGTATCATCCAAGAATTATTCATTTTTTTAATTTAAAGGAGGTTCCCCCTCAAAGACTTTTGAAGTCGTTTATCTATCTCATTCTTCTATTTTGTGAGCTAGTTGCATAACAATTGGTATGAGAGCTTTAGATTCTAGGGTTTCACTGCTTCAAACAGGTCATCGTGGAATTTTTGCTATAACGTTTTTTCTACGAAGCTTCAAAAGATGAAATTAAAACCCATTTGATCCAAAATCATGATGAACCTCAGGACTGAATTTCAGATCTTGTCTCACTATATTTTTGGAGATATGAACTAAGGAAGTTAGGGTTTTTGCAGGCTCCTGAATTCGATCTCAAATAGGTCACCTTGGGAAAATCGTTATAACTTTTTCTGAGCATCGGATTGAAATTTCGTCAATATTTACAGAAAGAGGATGAACTGTAGTTTTCTGTTTATTGTTTTCAAGTCCGAAATTTGAAACAGTGATACGTGACACCTTGTATAAGTTCGCTCTACTGAACTAGTCTATACTCAGGTCATCGTGGGAGATTTGACATAACTCTTTCTTGGATAATCCAATATGGATCAAACTTGTGGGGTTGGAAAGAGGGCGCAAAGGGATATAATAGAACGAAATTTCAGACCTTGGAGATCTGAAATTATAGATATTAAATAGATTCAATATCGAGCTCCTACAAAGAGAAAAAAGGTGTGTAGTCTTTTTAAAAAAAATTGCATAAGTTTGTTTTGAAATTTTGTTTGAAGTGATTCAAAGGGCACAATGAAGCATATTTATCATTAATTTATGCCCTAAATAAATAAAATGAAAACACCTAGTAAGCAACCTGAAATCTCTAGCATGACTCATGAAGAAGAGGAAGAAATGCAACATGATATATCAAAATTATGAGACCAAGTGCAACAAATTTCACTCTCACAAAAAGTAACAGAAGCTAAGATGGATGGTTTAAAGAAAGGTGTGGAAGCTAAGATGAATGGAGTGGAAGCTATGATGGATGGCGTGGAATCTAAGATGGATGGTTTAAAAGTAAACATTGAAGATTTGAAGAAAGACATGGAAGTTTGAAAGGAGGTTTGGCAAAGTTGCTACAAGAAATGCTTCCTAATGGAGAAAAGGTAGTAGAGGAAACTCATGATGAGAACAAAAGAAATTTTAGTCATGATTTCATAGACTCTAACGTTGGATTGAAGACCCACCGTGTTCCATAGATCAATATGAGGAAGTTTGATGGCAAGGATCCCGTAACATGGATACTACAAATGGAGCAATATTTTGATCCCCATAATGTGCAAAACACACAAAATGTACACATTGCAACTTTATATTTGGAACCCAATTAGTTTGTATGGTATCAATGTCTTTTCTCTCGTAAACAAATTATCACTTGGACAATTTTTATGGAAGAAATGATAGCACATTATGAGGATACAAAAAGCAATACCTTTTTTAGCCAATTGATAAATCTCAAACAAAAAATTTTAATGGTGGAGCACATTGAGGACTTCCAAAAATTGAATATAAGGGTAATATATATTCCATAGGAGAATAGGATTGATGTGTTCATAGGGAATTTAAAGGATAACATCCAACATGAGTTTGCCTTTGGGAACCTGATTCATTGGAGAAGGCATTCAGGTTGGCAAGAAAAATTGAAAGCAAAATTATGGCAATAAGGAAGCCTACCAATCACAACTATAAAGATGGAAGTGTTGTTTCCCCTAGCCTTCCATAACCTACAAGGTTGACACCACAACAATTGGAAGAAAAAAGAGAAAAAGGGATTTGTTACAGTTGTGATAGCAAATACACTAAAGGTCATAAGTGTGCTGAGAAGAAATTATTTTACATAGATTGTGAAGAGGAAGAAGAAAAGGAACAAGAAACATCAAAAGAAGAGGATACACACCAGGAACAAACCCTAGAGAAAGAAGAAATGAATCCAACCATATCTTGTAATGCATTGGCTGGAATTACCACTCCTCAAACTATCAAGATAGAAGGACATATCAAGAAGAAAAAGGTAATAGTGTTGATTGATTCGGGCAGTACCCATAATTTTATTCATTGTAAGATAGCGAAGGAATTGAATTGCTTCCTATATCCAGCACCAGAGTGTCAAGTGATGGTTGCAAATGGAGGAACCATAAATTTCTCTGGAAAGTGCCATAATATCAAGCTATCCATGGGAGAATATGTGTTGAATAGTCCAATGCTTTCCATTCCAATGGGTGGTGTTGATGTTGTATTAGGAGTCCAATGGCTATAATCTTTGGGTACGATAGCTTTTAATTTTAAAGAATTTTTCTTGAAATTTTTTTTAGAAGGAAAGGAAGTTGAATTAAGGGGTATCGCAGGGAAACCAGGAAAGATAATTAGCTCTAACGACATGACAAAGCTTCTAAAGAAAGAACAATGTGGTGTAATTGCACAATTATGTTCACTAGAGGTTCCCACATCGAAATCATCTATTTCTCCAGATCTCCAAAGAGTCTTGGACAATCATTCCAAGGTATTTGAGACTCCCAAAGGCCTCCCACCTATTCATGATCATGATCATGTTATTCATTTGGTTCCAAAAATTGCTCCTCCAAACATCAGGCCTTGCAGATATCCTTATGCCCAAAAAAGTTGCAGAAATTCTAGAGGCTAGTATAATTCAACCTAGTCAAATTTCTTTCATTGCTCCAGTAGTATTGGTACACAAGAAGGATGGATCGTGGCGCATGTGTCTGGATTATAGGGAGCTCAACAAGCTCACTATTAAAGACAAATTTCCCATTCTTGTCATTGATGAATTATTGGATGAATTGCATGGAGCAATTTACTTCACCAAGTTGGACCTTCATTCAGGATATCATCAAATCATAATGAAGACTAAAGACATTCTGAAAACAACATTTAGAACTCATGAGGGTCATTATGAATTTTTGATCATTCCTTTTGGCCTTACTAATGAAACTTCTGCATTTCAAGGTTTGATGAATTCCATTTTTAAACCCTTCCCTAGAAAATTTGTGTTAGTATTTTTTGATGATATACTAATCTACAACAAGCCTTGGAAGGATCATGTTCAACATGTTGATAGAGTGCTCAAGCTATTGGAGGAGAAAAAATTATATGAAAAAACCTCCAAATGTTTCTTTGGAGTACAAGAGATGGAATATTTGGGTCATATTTTATCTCATGAAGGTGTTAAGGCAGACCCTAGAAAAATTAAATCCATTAAGGAATGGAAAATCCCCACATCCATAAAGCATCTGCGAGGATTTCTCGAGTTGACTGGGTATTATCGCAAGTTTGTTAAGAATTATGGGAGAATAGCAGTACCTCTAACAACATTACTCAAGAAAGATGCATTTTCTTGGACTCTAGAAGCAACGAACACCTTTGAACATCTTAAAGAGGCAATGTGCCAATCACTGGTCTTAGATACGCCAGACTTCACAAAAACCTTTATTGTGGAATGTGATACCTCAGGAAATGGAATTGATGTTGTTTTAATGCAAGAAGAAATACCCATTGCTTTTGAAAGTCGTTCAATCAAAGGAAAGTATTTACACAAAGCTATTTATGAGAAGGAAATGTTGACAATACTACATGCACTTAAGAAATGGAAACCTTACCTAAGGGGAAGGCACTTCAAGGTAAAAACAAATCGTGATAGTCTTAAATACTTTTTAGAACAAATATTATCTTCAAAAGAGAAGCAAAAATGGGTCACAAAGATGTTGGGTTATGACTTTGAAATCAGCTACAAAAGGGGAAGGAAAATGTTGTTGCAGATGCACTCTCAAGAAAGGATGAGGATGTGGAAGCATTGCTTTGTGTCATTTCTATTATCCAACTAGATTGGATAAACGAAGTAAGAGATGGATGGAAGAATGACGAAGAAGTGTGGGATCTCATTCAAAATTTGCAGCAAGATCCCAGTACATCTGATACATTTAGCTGAAAAAATGATTCGTTATGGTACAAAGATCGCTTATACCTCTGTAAGAATTCCCAACTCAAACAAACGATTGGTACTATGGCATACAACTTGGAACTTCCTGCATCTTCCCGAGTGCACCCAGTTTTCCATGTTTCATGCTTAAAGAAGGTTAAAGGTGACAAGCTCCCAGTTCAAACAATATTGCCAGAACTTGACGAGGAAGGAAAAATCATATTGAACCTAAAGCAGTCACTGAAACAAGGAATCGATAGCTATGAAATCACTCAATTTCAGAGTCTCTCATCAAGTGGAAGAACTTACCTGCTGAAGATTCGACATGGGAGGATAATAATTTTATACAGAAGCATCCAAAACTACTCAAGCGTTGAGGACAACACTTTTTTTAAGAAGAGGGGCATGTTAGTTCCCTATAATACTAGTGTATTCTCTTATTATTATTGTCATTGTAGCCCCTTATTGTTATTTTTGTGCCCATGTTGTCCCGATATTGTTATTATTGTGCCCATAGAAGCCCACTATTGTTATTGTTGTACCCTTACATTATTATTGTTATGTCGTTTGTGATTATATTGTGACCCTTTAGACTCCTATATATAGGAAGGAGGTCTTGTCATTTGTATCGTCCAAGAATTGTTCATTTTTGTAATGTAAAGGAGGTTTCCCCCTCTAAGAGGCTACTTTTGAAGTAGTTGATCTATCTCATTCTTCTTTTTTGTGAGTTGGTTGCATAACAACTAATCCATGTGAAGAATGTACAACAACTAGATTTGATCTACTTATCAAGCCCTCTATGGACATATTTAGGCCTCATGTTTCTCTTCCTAAGATCATGCTTGATCTGGTATACAAGAGCACCATACTTCTCCTCCATCTAAGGATAATGTTGCAAACATAGCAACCTCATCCTCCAACCTAGCGAATAAGTCATCAATATTTATCTATGCCACGGTCTGTTTGCCCTTCTTGTCCTTCCTCCTCTTCGAACATTGGGTGATGTAATGACCAAACTCACCACATCCAAAGCACTTGACATTTGATAGGTCTTTCTTTTTCTCTCCCTTTGAGTCTTATCTCTGACTAAGACCCTTCTTCGCTTTTCCCTTTCCTACAAGGGCTGTATTCTCTTCTTCCTTCTTCGCCTTCGGTCCCTTGCCACTATTATTGGTAGTATCATTTGTGAGGTTGAGCCTTAGCTCCTCTTGAGTGAAGTCACTCCATAGGTGTTGCCAACTAAGAAGTGTGTCTCACCCATAAATCACTTAGACGAATGCACGCCACTCCTTGGTAAACCCATTGAGTGTTATGTGTTCCAACTCACTATTTGATGGTTTCTCTCTAATATTTGTGAGTTCATATCTGACAGTTTGAATCCTTGTGATATAGGTTGTAAGGTTCTCACCCTTCTACATCATATTTTTCCTCATCTTCTCCTTAAGAATCATTTTTTGATTCTTAGACACATCTTGGTACAGCTTCACGATGGCATCCCACATGTCCCTTGTTGTATTATTATCTACAATATGCAGGATGATATGATATGGACTCCATCTAGGACCATCCTCTTTTCTTTGAACATATCCTTCCTTAAGGTTGCCAATTGTTATGGATTTTTCGACATCATTATTGTCACATATTCCTTCAAGCCATGCTCCTCGAAAAGGAATTGCATCCTAGCCTTCCAGATGCCAAAGTTGGAGGCTCCATCCATTATGTCCTAATATCTAAGACCTGTTGTGGCCATCTTTGCGAAAACTAAAAACATGGATAAATAAACTGGGAGATATCCTTCTCCCTCTTAAAACTAATCTTCCCTTTTTTCTTGCACTCTCACTCCACTCTGGAAATGCGCAGATCTGCAATTGGAAAATTTGGACTTACCTTTGGTGTCTATACCAGAACTAACATTGCCTGCTATTCCTCCTTTGGGAAACTCGCTCTACCTTCGAATGTCCATCTCTGGTATTAGCACACACTGTTGACCCTGAAATTTGCATTGGCTACACTAGAAATTATGTTATGGCCTTTTGCTACTAGAAATTACGACCTCCTTTCCTACTACTGGAAAATTGGAAACCATCTATGAATTTCTTAATATTCCCCCTCATGTATGTTTCTCTTCCTTGCACTGCATTGATCTACTACTGCAAAACCCTTGCTGTAAGATCACTACGCTAGATCTACTTTGCGAGTTAACTGATATTCTCACCAGAAACCCTCTCTATCAATCCTACTACCTACTACTACTACTGTTCCTGAGGCAAATCAAACTTTTCCTCCAACTTTGATCTGGAAATCGAATTTGTACCTCCAGCAATTCGCATTACCTCAATGGCCTACACAAATCTAAAATTTTGTGCTTTAGATATCCCTCTAAAACTGCATAATCTCGCTTTCTTTTTCCTAGAGCCTCTGATCCAATCATCTTTGCTCTAATACCAGGTGAAAATTCCTTGAATGTAACAACTTGAGTTTAATCTTCTAATTGTTAGCATATTATTTTTCTTTTGTTAATTATTAACGACAAATATTGATTAAATCACTAATGCATTCTTCCCCATAAAAACATTGCAGAAATAAAATACGAAACTGAGAAGTAGATGCACACACAAAATAAAATAGACATAATTATTTTTGGACAATTTTCCCTTGAAAAACCTCGAAGGGAAAACCAATGCATTAGATAATAGTTTTATCATTATGTAACAAAAATAGATAATTACAACTGCTAGCCTTTTTGGTTTATCTCCAACCATTTATGTCAATGGAAAATATACTGAGAAAATCTTTTTCCCTCACAACTACTCGATATGGCTGTCTCTAGCAAACTCACACTTCTTTGGCAATTCACTCATCCTAGATGGAAATGTGCACTGCTTGTTTCAGAAAAATCATTCTGCCCTGAAAAAACGTCCTGGAAAGTCATCTTGCCTTCCTCTACCTCTAGAATTAATTCGCTCTACCTCTCAGGAATAGATTTGGGCACTAGCAACTGAATTGATGCTCCTTCTGGAAACTTGCACTGGGAACCTGGCTAACTCGCACAACAAAATATGACCTCCTCTATTGGATAATTCGGCCTCCTGTCCTAACCCTTGACCACTAGAAAACCTCCTGAAAATTTCTCTAAAAAATCTCACTGTTGCAAACCCTGCTACTATCTCTTTCCTTGCTTCAACTGCACCCTTGCTTAATGTTGCAAACCGGGTAGTTGAACTACTCATAATACGATTGATAATGATGCCTCTTTCCAAGCCCTTGACTTGCTATTATAGTCTTCTATTGGGCAACCAACGGCCAAGATTTAATCTCGATCAATGGCCTAGATCACTTTAACTCCATCAATAGAAGTATCTAGAGAAAAATCAAATTACCTTAATTAATTAACTTTAATTAACCAACTTCCCTAAATTAGACTTAGGAAATAATTAAGTTATTGGCTAATTAATTTAATTAAGGTGTTTCTAAGTCTTATCTCGTGAAAAATTTTCTGGATTTTGGAGATCTCATGTTCCTTAGCCTCCTAGAAATCATAGAGACTAGAACACTTGTCTATTGCTACTCCAAAAACTAACAATGCTCTAATGAAAGAGTGCTAAATAAAGATTCTGATAAAGATCGTGACCAAGAATGATTTGGCAATTATTGTCATTGACCATCTTGCAGGGGGTGGTAAAAGGTTCAAAGAAATAAAGGAAAGAAAGAGAAGATAAGTGATTTTTATGTCACTTAATCTTATCCCTTGTATTTTCTATTTTTAGTGTTTTCCATGCTCCTGAGCCGTAAGGTTGCACATAGTGAATGCTTTTAGCATTTGCAAAATATAATTTTGTTTCCTTTTCAAAAGTTGAAATGAAATTATGGGTTTTTTCCTTTTGAAAAAAAGAGCGTTAAATAAGAATATGAGTTTTATTATTTTTCATTTTAGGGTATTAATTACATGTAATTATTAATCTTAAATCCTATTCTAAAACAAATAAAACTATTATATAGCACTGGTGACAGTAAAACACAATCTGAAGCATAAACATCAGATAGAAAGAAAATCAATTTAAGTGACTGAAATAATTTGAATTTAAACAAATTAATAAGCATAAATATTAATTTTAATTATAAAATTAAAATGAGTATACCAAAATTCATGGCAAAGAAACAATTTATCAAATTCTAATTATGTATTTAACAAAAACCACAAATACATATAATAATATATAACATATAGAATTTCGTTGAACAAAATAAACTTTCTAAAGAAATCAATTCCTTCGGTACATATTCATCAGATCCAGCGTTCAAAATTGAACCCTTCCTAGCCCTTCTTTGGGTGGTTGGCCCTTCCTAGAAGGGCTAAAAAAAAATTACACTTAAAAAAAAAATTAAAATATCAAAATCACTCGTCAATTACAAAGGTTAGATTAAATTTCTATATTTCAAAAGAAGGGAAATATTTTTAATAACATGTCAATACTTTTTTAAGTTTACAATTTTTTTAAAGTTTACTAGAATTTTGAGTCTGGACCAACGCATAATTCACTCTGACTAGTGACAGTTTTGTAGAAGAGATCAGTCAAAGTCCAAATGACCTCATACGATTTAATAGTTATGTCATGATTTGGGGACATTTCCTTGAGGCCCCCAACTTATGCCAACATGATGTAACATGGAACAATAAGACATGCAATAGTCATGGTACTATCACACCTAGCACAGGGTGGTGGAGCACATTGAATACCCATTCAACAACTCTACGCGTGCTCTCACTCCTCGATTATCCTTGAGCGCTCTTTCCCTGCATCCATTTTTCCATTTTCATTTGAATTGCAACCCATCATCCACAAAAGGAAAGTTATTGTTCGATGCTAGACTATAAGGTATTCTTCATTATCCTCCTCATATCTTCATTAGCATTTGGTTTTTCATTCTATGGATTCTTTAATGCAACACTCCTTGAAGTAATGGTAGCCTTTGTGGTCACACAATGTATCCTGGGCACCATAGAATTTGCACCCCATGAAATCAACATTGTCATTAGATACCCTAAATGCAACTACTTGCCATCCTTCCATCCCAGGCATGGGTGTTGGAGTTGTTTTCTACATTGTTAATGGTGGAAATTTTTATTGTCATAATTATATGAATCTACCAACTATGAAAAGAATATGTATCTTATATCGAAGGTATTCGAATCAACAACTATACCTACCACTCTCATTCAAACTCTTGTTTTTTTTTTCTTCGTTTATTAAATCCATACGTATTTCTTGTCCAAGTACCATTTTTCATGAAGCCTTTGTTCTCTATCATAAAGCTACATGTTTCCTTAATGTTACAAAACGTAATTCAACAAATCAATGAATAACAGATCAAGAAATCTATAGTAAAGTCCTATGGCTTCTTGCTAAGGTTGAATTTTGTCTATGTCAATCTTGCTAATGGATTTTTAATTTATGCATTTACTTATTCTGTTGTTTTTATTTATTTAATAGGTGTAAATCTTGAAAAATGTCTCCTATTGGTCATCCTAATAAGAGTAAAAGACAATTGTCAATTGTTAAATAATTTGGCCTTGCACAACATTCTAATCAACCATGTAATATTCAATATGAAGTTGATGTTCATCTACATGAATATGATCAATCATATAGTGTACAATTTGTTGAAAGAGAAAACCCATCGAAGAAACACAAAATAATATTCAAATATGAATCAAATACAAGATTTTTATGGGCTTATGTGGTAAAATATTGTAATGGTAATTAAATGATAACATGTTCTTGATGTGTTAAATTTAAGAGTGGGACTTCATTTGCAAAAGAGATAACTACCACTCTTCAAGTTAGTGGTCTATGTGGCCATAGAAAATCAAAAGTTCATAATTGTTTTTTACAACTATTGGAGGGAAAAAGGAAACAAAGAAATATTCCAATCACTAAATAAGTAGAATTAATGATGGATGTTGAGAAGGAGAGAATTATATCATTGATTGAAAACATGTATTTTGTTGCTATACATGATTTATCTTTAGAAATGTATAAGTCAATATGTGACTTGAATAGGTATAAATGCACTCCACACGTGCTTCTAACAGATGAATATTCTGCATACACAAATATCACACCAAGAAAATAGTTTCTTCAAGTTTCTAAAGAGGTGTATTGGAACAAACTAAAAGAGGAGATTTTACATAACCCATTTTACTCAATTTTAGTTGATGAAAGCACTAATCAAATTATGAAACACCAATTGATTGTTTATATTACATATTTGACGAATGGAGGAAGAGGTCAATGTTTAACAAATTTTATATGTTTGCTTCAAATAAAGTATGGAATAGCTCAATGTATGTATGAACTAGTGAGAATTTTTTTAGCATAAATGGATTTATATTTGATGAAGTTTGTTGGTTTTAGTTTAGATGGTGCATCTTCCATGAGGGATATTCATGAATATTTATCTTCTAAGTTTTGTATGCTTCTCATTTATTAGTTATACATTGCATATCTTATACGAAAGCATTAACAACCAATGAGGCTTCATCTCATTTTCCAGAGTTGCAATATATTAATAAATTTAGAAACAAAATTTATTCATGGCTTGGGAAATCAACTAAAAGACATGGAAAATTGAGAGAGCTAATGTATACATTTCAAATCACTAAGTTAGTGGTCTTACAAATTTATCAAATTAGGCAGCTCTCTAGAGGAAAGGTCATGGAAAGACTTTTTAAACTCATCCATTCTTTGTTAAAGGATTGGGAGTTAAGGGAGAAGAAAAATGTATGAGCTGGAAACAATATTTCAAGTGCATCCATATACTTGCAGACATGTTCATTGAATTAAATAATTTGAATCGAAATTTTGAACAGGATCGTGTTGATATTACATATGTTGGCACTACTTTAGATGTTTCTATTAGCATGCTTCATAAATGAATTTTGGTAGGCATTTTTGGTGTAGATGCAGTACACATGTTTTATTTTTTAGTTAAAGCATAAAGAGGAACATTTAATTTTCATATAGCATAGGCATGGTACATTTACATCCATTGAGGTTTGAAAGTTTTCCAAAGATGAAGAGATCGGGGCTACTAGATGATTGCATTCTTTGAGATCAGGGCTACTAGATGATTGTATTCTTTTGGGAAAATGTTTTGTTGTAAAGGTGATTAAATATTTAGATAGGATATTCATAGGTTTACATGTATTTAATGTGGCTAATTTTTTCACTTTTCAACAGTGAATGATATATATTGTCCAACAAAAAGATAGTTGAAATGTTTATGTGAAAAACTTAGCATTGCGGAATCATCTATTGTGGATACTACTAGATTTTTGGGTGACATGGATGAATTTATTTGTACTATTTGTAAATCATACCCTAAAAAAAAATATGCATGGCATTAGACCTATGTGTAGATGAACCTTAATGGTTTGATTGTTTTCCATAATTAATGCAATTATGGCAAGTTATTCTCGTTATCCTAGCAACTGCATCAGTGTGTGAAAGTGTCTTCTAAAAATTAAACAGGATAAAAAATTATGATAGATAAAGACTTTCATTAGAGACACTAGATATGTTAATGTTTCTATCTCTAAGTGCACCGCATGCTCTAAATGAGGTAGATTGGAATGATACTTATGATGTATGGAAATAATGAAAAGTAGAAAGCCATTTTAGTTGGTAAAATAGATTTATATTTTAAATTATGTAAGTCCAAATACTTTTTAAGATCATCAAATAAATAGAAGAAACATATGTTTACCCTTTTTTGTAATGGAATTTGAAAAAAAAAATTGCACTAGTTATATTGATATTTTATAGTGTTTTAATGTAGCTACTCTTTAAAGTTTTAAGACTTTTAAGATTTAGAAGGACACTAATTCATTATGGAACTTTTTTTATGAGGGGTTTATTTAATATATATACTTTTCAATAGAAGTACACTTTTTTTATAACCTTTCATCCTTGAAGGGTTAGATGAATATATGCCCTTCCAAATGAAATTAAGAGCAGACCTTCAAATTTGATCACTGATCAGATCCCCTTCCTCATTGATAAGAGTCATATATATAGAATAAAGTTTATAAAAAAAAGATGATTTTCAAATGTTTCAACAAAATCATTGCTAAAAATAAAATAAGGAAAGACTAAGTAAAATGAAATATGTTTTCACGAATGAAACTGCATTCTCAAACAAAACCATGTAGATGGATTTGTTGCTAAGACTGCCTAGAATAGTCATTGACTTGTTTCATTGAACTAGATTTGTTCCAACTACTGAGGGATACACATCAATTTCTGACCATTTGGTGAAGAGTTATAGAACTTGGTGCAACTGTGTTGGGTTGTTACCATCTAAGCCAATTTGGTGTTGTCCAATTCTTGTCAATATTTGCCTCTTCTTAATCACGTACTTTTGGAAAAACATTCATGATTTTTCTGTTGGTAGTGAGGGATTTCTCCTTTATCTTTCTCTTTAGATTGCAAATGATTTTCCTTGGATCCCTTAGCTTTGGGTTTAATTTGCACAATAGGTTTTACCTCTTGAGTATATCTTTTCTTTCCCATTTTTCTTGCACAAATAAATGTTTAGGTAATTTTATATATATATATATATATATATATATATATATATATAGCAAAGAAATTCTAAATACAAAAGAATCACACAATTGAGTAATAAACTAATCAAATTTATTTCAACTATGAACAATATCTAATTGATCATGGCTCACTGAGATAACAAAGTAAATCAGAGGTGGAGTGCAAAGACTTAATGTCTATTCAGACATGTGGGAATAACTCAATTTTAGACATGAATGGGAGATAATTTTTCGAGGAGACAAATTATTTTAATGGAGATAGAATGAATGAATGAAATTTTTAACGTCCACGAGACTAGAAATAGTCTATGGAACCACCAGCTTCCATGCTTTTTGCAATTCAATCCTTTTATTATTCAAATTAATGACGCCATGTCATGTGAGTTTTAATTGACAGATAGGAACTCGTTTTTTGTTTTGTGTGACTAACTCTATCAGTGTCCAAGCCCACCCCAACAACTACTATGCCCTCCTATAAGTCGAATCAATCACTCGTATCGATGACCACCTCACACACACATTCTCAGCTCATTATGCCAACCTTCTAACAATCCCCTCACTGAAAAGACAATGCTAAGGAACTGATGTTAACATACTATTGTAACTATCTCTGATGTCTCTGAAAGCATCGCATTCCAAAATGAAATGTTTTTTCCGATTCCACTGCCGTAAAGGTGAAAAAAGTACACACTTGTTCTTCCCAAGCTTCTTTAGGTCTTTTCCACATGCCTACTTCGCATCGTAGCTTATGCGAGTTAGTTCTTAATTGAGCAATAAGAATCTTTGCTCTCCATGGAATGTTAACTCCAATGTACTTTTTTTTTTATAGAGATCACAAGTGGGATTGAATTCCTGATCATAGTACTTATTTTTACCAAATATTTTCCCCATATACAATTACGAAACTTCTCCATATTACTTCTCGTTAAAAAGAGAGTGGTGACAACTTATGAGGTTTCTTTGGGCATAAATGCCCATCAAGTCAATTAATGGTAAATTGAGCTACTCATCCAGGTATTCGAGGTCTGAGAGTGTATTCGAGCTTGATTAATTTCCTTAGCTCGAAGACTGAATTAAGTGTTAAAATATAATACTTGCATAGTAAGATTCAAAGCCCAATTTATTTTAACTAACCTCGTTTTAACTTTTATTATGAGTTTGTAGTGTTATTATGCATCTGGGGTTTGGTAGGTGCAATGAATAATACTCCTTAGAAAACATTGCATACTAGATTCCTTTAATTAAACAATAATTATGATTAACTTCCTTAATTAGCCTAATCTCATGATTAAAGACATGACATGTGCAAAGCATTCTTACATGGGTAATGGACCGGATGGCAGATCCGAAATTTATAATTAATTAATTAAGATCTAGGCTAGATTGATTAAGTCAATCATTGTGTTTATGGAACTCAAGATCTAGGCTAGGTGGAGTGTGTAATACGTTCTCGGCATAGTCCTAGTTAGGATGGGTGGATACATCAAACGGAATTAAAATTAAAACTAGCATGTGTACTAAGAGGTGCAAAGGAACGTCGATAGGAGAAGTGGGGAATATGGAAGTAAGTAAAACCAACATTTGAGTAAAATACCATCAAATAAATTTAATTTGCATTTTCAATTGCAACACCTAAAAAATGTCTACCAATTGCTTAAAACTCGGATCCATCTCTTTTCACATTCTACATATGTTTGAAATCCATGAATGTGGTACAAACTTCAAATATTTTTATGAAAGAATGCCCATGACTTCATGTAACCACCAGAGCCATAACTCCATTCCTTGGACCTGGATCCAACAATCTTCATCCACCAAAACTTGAATAGGTTTCAAATATGCAAAGTATGGCATGGTCTTGCCTCAAGAATATAGTTTATAGAAATATTATTAGATTCAGGTATTTTCAACACAACATTTGGTAAAGTTCAAAGCTTCGCATATAAGAAATTCATAGATCTTATCCATAAGTAGTTCATATATAGGGAATGATTTCACATTAAAAATAATCCATAGCATGTTATTTTGGTGGAAATCTCCTAGGAAAAGGGTCTACCCTAAACATTATCCTCTGCAACATAGGCAAGCCATGTCTTTTGAGGAACTGGAAGGCATTGTTGTCAAAAGGAGGAATAGCCCCAAGCTCTCCTAAACCCGACATGTGTTTGTTGCATCCTATGTCACCTTATTCGATTTCGAATTCGATTTCGAATTCGAGTTCGATGACCCTGAAGTTAGATAAAAGATCGACAGCAAAAAAAAATGGAATAAAATTCCACATTAAATTTGATATATATATATATATATATATATATATATATATATAATCAATTTTAAACCTTATTAAATGTTAATTATCATCAACATCAATAATATATGTAGATTGATACAATTCTAATTCTAATTCTAATTCTAAATTAAACAAATAAAAAACATATATTAAATATTTCACACTAACTAAAAAATTTATAAACAACTAAAATTACTTTTCTTTTGTGTTACATCATTTCCCTAATCATTCCCTTTCATTAAAATCAAGGAAAAAATTAAAAGAGGAGCTGCATTATTTCCCAACCATTCTCTTTTATTTGCATCCACTCTCTTTTTATATAGTTTTTTCACTTTAAATTAAGATTAATTATATATAAAAGAGATAGGAGACGAATAAAAGGAGATGGTTGAGAAATAATGTAGCTTATCTTTTAATTTTTTTCCTTACTTGATTTTAATGAAAATGAATGATTAGGGAAATAATGTAACCCAAAAGCAAAGTAGTTTTATTTTTTTATTTTTTTTTAGTTAGTGTGAAATACTTAATATATGTTTTTTATTTGTTTATGCTAAACATAGCACAAAAGTGGTGAAAGTCTTCATCACAAGCTTCGAGATGTCCTTTTATGCTAAACATAGCACATCTTCAAGCTAAGGGTTCAACTCCGATAAATTAGAAGACAACATAATGAATGATTAAGCGATAGATATATTATTATGTAAATTAAGTAAAGTAATGAATAAAGTATATATAAAATTATATGAATTGATTAAGTGATAGACATGCTATGTAAATTAAGTAAAGTAATGAATAGGCTATATATAAAATTAAATTTTCATATAGATTAACGAGTTTTGTGTTTTCATTTGAAAAATTATAAGTTTAAAAATTAGAAATGGGTAGAATGTGTATATTTGTAAATTTTAATAATTAAATTTATTATCAATTTAAAATTAGAAATGGGTAGAATTTGTATATCTGTAATGATTAAATCTAATGTCAATTTGATAACTATAAGTATATATCCGTCTCTAAAAACATGCTATATAGTTGGCACATAGACATAATAATATTAATTATTAGTTAGTATTTTTTTATATAAATAAATCATTGAAAATGATACATGTGCACATTATTGCAGTCAATAAATATAGATTCATCAAATGTGTGCATGAAAGCTATAACTTAGAGGCAATATCCCTTGAAGTCAATAAATATAGACTCATGAAATGTGTGCATAGAAGCTAGAACCTAAGGGCAATGCCCCTTGAACACACCTATCAACCATGGGAGGAGGATGAAGGGAATTACATAATTTGATGCCAATGGATTGGTTTAGCACAATTAATAAATAATACTCACATCTTTTTCAAATAGAGATTTGATTTATACATTTCTCTTTAAGGATAAAAGATATCACATTTTTTTTTTTTAAATGACTCTTAATTCAAATAGTTTAAAACTGAAATACAACCCTTTAATATTTTAATCCAGATTTTTAATTTATATTTATCGATTTCAATAATGTGCACATGTATCATTTTCAACAAATTATTTATATTAAAAAATACCAACTAATAATTAATATTACTATGTCTATGTGCCAACTATATAATATGTATTTAGAGATAAATATATACTTATAATTATAAAATTGATAATAAATTTAATCACTAAAATTTACAAATATACATATTCTACCTATTTCTAATTTTAAATTGATAATAAATCTAATTATTAAAATTTACAGATATACACATTCTACCTATTTCTAATTTTAATCTTATAATTTTTCAAATAAAAATATAAAACTCATTAATCTATATAAAAAATTAATTTTATATATATTATATTTATTACTTTAAATAATTTACCTGGCATATCTATCACTTAATCGATTCATATAATTTTATTTAATTTACTTAAGTAGTAATATGTCTATCGCTATGTTGTGGGACTAACTAAAGTTGTGTGTATTGGTATGGCATCCATGCTCTTTCAGTTTTCTAATGGCGTTAAAATAGATATGTTGTGGTACTAACTAAAGTTGTATGTATTGGTATGGCATCCATGCTCTTTCAGTTTTCTAATGGCGTTAAAATAGATGTCACTTCTCCTTCAGCATTTTCGTCAACCAGATAGAAATTATCCTTAAGTTGATTATGAAAATCCACTGGGTGCTCTTCTTCTCTCGGTTTTAGTTGACCTCTCTTTGGTCATATTTGAGATTTCATGTTGTTGGACATTTTCCATCCTATTCGGGATCTCCTGTTTGTGGCAAGTGTCAGAGAAATTCGAGGTCTCTACTTCTTCAACATCACAACTGTAAACAATTCTTCGAAAATCATCCTTTGGCTTTGGAACTGTCTCTCCTTCCACGCATCTTTCGACATTTTTTGAGGTGTCTTTTTCCACTTGAGCATTCTTATGATCAATATCTTTTGAACCTCTGCAACCTGGTTCAAAGGATGCATATGTCACCTTTGATTTCTTCGTGGTTCCTTCTGTGCAACCAATATCATCTCTTTGGGCATGATTCTCGATTTGCGAATGGTTCACTACAGTACAGGTAATGAATGATCTTCATTTTGCATTCGTTTCATCATAGAAGAGAGCCTCACTTCAACTTGAGTTTCAGCAACAACAGCACATGACTTGTTTCGAGTCTGAGATTTGGTGATCCTTGGTGATGACGATAACTGATCTTCAATTTCAAATGCCGTCATCAAGGAAGATGACTTACCTCCAATCTCTGTTTTGGCCGCTGCAGCAAATGACAATAAATCCATCAGAGGCTCTTCAGAGACCTCAAGTCCGCTGGCGCCCGTGGCACTCGCATTCCTTCTCGTTCCCCGAGGTTGCCTAGATCGCACAGCGGTTCTCTTCTTACCAATATCTCTTTTCGCACTGAGAAGAACCTAGCAATTCGTCGCCCTCACGCATGTAATTCTTCCCACAATTGACGACACTGCGTCATTCTTTAACTCCTTAGCCTTAGCCCCTCTTTTGCTTGGTCAAACCCTGGCCCCTTTCTCAACACACTCGACATTTTCTACCTGTGACTCAATGTTTTCTTCATTTCTGCTTAGCTGAGCATCAAACAAGCCTTGTTATCCTTCATTTCCTCCATGCCTTTCATCAACTAAGTGACGTTTTTTCATTTTTGCCATGTTGGGCATCTCCAAATCCTTATTCCTTCCCCTTCACCTCCTCCTAAGCATCCGTATCTAGTGCTTTCCCTTGGTCTCCATCAATTTCCCTAGCCACCACAAAACCACTTTCCTCAACTCTTGGTTTCTTCGCAGCAACAACCTCAGGACATGAAGGGCGATCGACAGAGGACGAAGCCCTCTTTCGCTTATAGAGAAAACCACCATAGAGCTCAGAAAACTGCTATTGTTCTGGAAGATATGGAACAAACATAAACCCAAAAAAAAAAATTAGAAACCAAACCATTATTTCCAAAACTCCAGAGTCTAAATCTAGTTTGCAACACAACTGAACTTGAATCCACGTACCTCTGAAGCTCTTGACAGAATCCTGGAGACTAACCCTCGTCCCACCTGACCCAACTCTAAATACAGTGTAAGAAACCTGCCTGCTGGGCAAAATTGGTATTTCTCCGCTAGTTCCGCTGACAGATAACCAGTTTGGAGGATTAAAACCCTTAGGAATACATTGAACAGTAATGCCTCATCAAACAATCGCTGATGGTATTCGAACTCCAGAGCTACTTCATTCTTGAGGTCGAAAATACGTTGTTTACCTCTCTACCATCAATACAATAGAATTTCAGAGAGACCACACCATCACTAACCTGTTGTCCTCCTTCCAATCGATGGTCACTGCCCTGACCTACTATCCTCTTTCCAAACCATGGTCACTGCACACCGGCCATAGTAGGTCATGTCGGGGTGTTTTATCTCGTCAGGGACATGCATAGCTAATAACTCTAGGAATTCATGGCTCATGTAAACCACAAGTGGTTATCCATTTTCCTCTACAACACACTCTTCTTTGTAGAACAAAAAAACCCACCTTCAAACTACTATTTGATATGCATACTCCACACAAATTTATAAAGATATACATGCTATTTCCCCTCTACCCCTTTAGCGTTGGCATTGGTGCAAAATATCCGCATGGAAAGTTGCAGATTTGGTTGGTGTTGTAGTTCAGATTTAGTTGTTGTAATGTTTTCAATTTCAGTACCAAATATTAGCAGAACAACCAATGTTTCGAAAACCAGAACAATTCACACCATATGACTTTTGCTTCCAATAGGTACGATAGTTTGGTTTCATAAAACACAACACATTTTAGATGATGGCAGCTCCAAAGCTTCGGGCAGGGTTGATGCCAGTTCCAATGATGGGAATTGTGGCAAGGTGAACCAGAAAAACTGCAAACGCTATTGGAAGTGGTGCTAGCAGAGGAACATGAGAGTCCCTGGCCCTTCGTTTGGCATTGGTAGCAGAGAAAACGGTGTAGACCAGAACGAAGATTCCCACAATCTCAACCCCAAAGCCATCTCCCTTGGTGTAGCTATGAGCCACAGAGTTAGCACCTCCGCCGTCCGTTTGGTACTCGCTTTCCATGAAGCCCTTCACAACACCAGCGCCACAGATGGCTCCCAAGCACTGGCATATCATGTAGAACACAGCCCACGGCAAAGACAGCTTTCTGGCCAAGAACAGCCCGAAAGTCGCCGCAGGGTTAATGTGACCACCTGAAATTCCTACTGTGCAATAGACGAGACAGAAGATCATTTCCCAAATGCCCATGCAATCCCCTGAATTCCAACAGAATCAGTGCAAACATTGTTGGCCCTCTTGACACCCATGACCGTTGACACCCATGACCGTGAGGATCATGATGTAAAGAGACAACACAGTCGCCAACTCTGCAATTCCCGCCCTCCAGAAGGCCCATGACACGAACTCCCCAGGTTCGAACAGTGGCGCCAGACCAGGCTCCTTGCAATCCTTTACCCTCATCTGCGCCGCAGTACCAAGCGCTGCCTCCAGTTATTGTTCGCCCTGAGCTTACGTATTTTTTCTTTCTATTTTCTTCTTCCATTTTCAACACAAAAACTCACAAAGAACCAGAGGATTCTGAGACTATTTGAACCACTAGAAAGAAAGCCAAATACTGCAAAGCAGCAAATGTATAATGAATGAATGTGTTTTATCTATTCGTTCGTTTTCGCACATACGGCTACCAGTGCCCAACTCTGGAGCAACAAACGTACATTGTCAAAGCCTGTCATCACAGTCGCCCATGGAAAGCCCTATTTCCAACCCTATAACAAAGTAAATGCGCTCTGACATGCAAGCCAAATAGCGCTCGCCCCTCTCTCTCCACGCTGCTATCTCGATTCACGTGCTTTCACTCAGAGGGCTGCCCTCTCTCTCTCTCTCTCACGCTGCTATCTTGATTCATGTTTGTCACTCAAAGAGCGAGCTATTTGGCTTGCATGTCAGAGCGCATTTACTTTGTTATAGGGTTGGAAATAGGAAAAACCGTGGCGCAGGCTAGGTGCAACCACCCTATTGGTCACAATGCAAAGCATATTCGCAAGCCGACGAATCTGTTACAGTATGGTGAGGAAGAACCTCACCATAAGAAGCCTATCTGCTTAAAACGCAATACAACGGAGAAGTCCGACTTATTTCCAAAATAATTAGGAAAGTCCACAGCTCCAGGCACTCGGGGTCCGGGGTGGTAAAGGACATCGCATGTTGGGATAAGGCAGCCGCTGGATGTGCGGATCAACGCGGAAAATTAAATGATATCCAAGATTTGTGGTTGCACTAAACTATTGATTTCTTCTAGGAAGGTTCACACTGTTTTGACCTCATGAGCTTTTTGTAATATGCCATTCTCAGGGCAGAACTCTCAAGGCCACGGCCTTGCTGTAACTTTTTTGTATCAATAATAGAAGTAGCCAGATTGAGAAAAAAATAAAACAATACAAAATTTCAAAATTAAATATGGATTTTACGAAAGAAAACGATCGCAAGAAAATTGTTAGAAGCAATATAAGGCATAAGACAAGCCAAAACAAAAATTTAATAGTGTTCCCCTTTGTTTTAGAAATAAACGGGGGTTCTTGTATACAACGAAACAGTGGAAGTTTTTGGGGAGTGAAACTCATCTTCATCTATTTCAAATTCTTTTTATGGATGCTTAATCACTAAAGTATATTTTAGGTGAAGCATCCCCTCTAGGGCCGAGACTATGGAGTTAGAGTTTTCCGAAAGAATTTTTTACTTTGTCTTTTTAGAAGGTATTTCACTTTTCCTCATTTACTTAATTTGAGGTATTAAAAAACTATTGCTTTGATCCATAGGATTCACATTTTTGTTGGTCGAAGCAAGCTCCATCTCTTGTTGTTGACCCAGTTTTCTTTGGAGACACCATGTCTTTTCCTTTAGACCCATTTGCCTCTAGGGGAGGTTTTTGAATGTTTTGTCTTGCAGGAGCCCTTATCTACTTCGATTGATTCAATGGTCTTCTTCCTCTTGTTTCTTCAAAGAATCTTCCCCCTTTTTTTCTTATACTTCCATGCAAAATGCTCGTATTCGTAGCAAGATTTACACTTGAACAGAAGTTGACCATATTCTACTTCCTACATGTGAGACCAATTGTCAAAGATTATATTAATGGTTGCGGGAAAATCCTTATCTATATATACTTCAAGGAAGATTTGGGCACAAGACTGCATCCCATCTTGTGGTTCAACTTAGTCGATGTATTTTCCCAATGCATTTTCAATGCTTTTGAAGGTCTTTTCTTTCCAACAATGCAACAACAAAAGGGAGCTTCACCCACACTAAGACGACCGAAGGAACATCTCTCTCCAAATTAAAGTCGAGACTCCAACAATTTATATATAGCCCTTGCAACCCCATGAAATAGGGGTCATTGTGGAAAATCATATCATGGTCTACCTCTTCAAACATGAAGGTGTAAAAACATCTTTTTGCAAAAATTTGCAGAAACTTTGTTCTTGATCAATGGCCTCTAATTCTTCTCAACCCAAATTTTCAAAGATCATAGGGAGGTCCAAATACCCATGGATTGGCTTATCAAACCCCAATCTACAAGCTTGAGAGCCATAGATCTCAACTGAGAGGCATGGACTTGGACCTTCGGGATCTCTTCAAGATTTTGCCAAACTTCATGGATTTAGAGTTTTGGAACTACAACCCCCTGCGACCAACATGTTGAAGGCAACTATATAGGGGAGTGACAATGGGAAGGGAGAGGAGGTGTCTCCCTGGCTAGGAGACATCAGTGGCTACAACAAGAATATAGCATGGAGAATGTTGGATGCATCAAACTTGACTATGCATAGCTTAAAGCTTGTTATGAAATTGTGTGTCAATGCCTAGTAATATCAAAATAAATTTTAATTTTGAGAATTTCATTTTAAACAAAATAAAAGTACATCAACTCATTAAAAAATAATAAAATGTATTTTAAATTTTAAATATTAATTTTAAATTTTCAAAATATTTAATTTAATATTTATTTTTTATAAAAATTCCTAAACTTTAGATGAGCAATAACACTCCAATATGAGCGATGGTGGGAGGGCGCGGGTTTCGACCGAGGGTCTGGTTTGAGCCAGGGCCCGACTGAACAGCGTATGGGCCACCGTCGGGCGCGTGGACCGGAGGCGTTTTTACAAGGCGCACAGGTGTTTAGCAGAAGTCAGACAAGGAGGACGGGCAGGTGTAGGTTACCTCCGGGGTTTTGGGCGGTCAGTAAGGAACAAGGGTAAAAAAACCCCTTGGTAAGTTGCGCGGGCGTCTTTTTTTCCTTTTTCGTTTTTCTTCACAGTTACCTGCCTAAATAACTATGGTAAATCCCAAGGAGTTCGTGGACTTGGAACCGGTTGTGGAAGACATTTTGTCTGCCTGGGGCAAAGACCCGTCCGCGAAAAACATAGAACGCTATTTTGGTGAGCTGGGGAAATGCAGAACGGGCGCCATTTCTCTCAGAATCTCAGAGGATTCAACAGACCTATTACCAACTGACCTCGGGGTTTTCTGAGACTGATTTATTCCAGCAAGGGCCCTGCGTCGTTTCGCACTCTCTCAGTCCCGGCGAAGACACCCTTCTTGCTAATATCGACCACTTGAGCCATGGCAGCAAAGGTTTTTCGACTCTCGAAGAGCCAGTCCTTTCGGGGGGGCTCGAAGATATTGTAAATTTCATCTCCAATGCAGAGAGGTCGGGTGCGAAAAAGACTGGTGGAACTTCGGCTATAACTAGGGCATCAATTGGGAAAGAAGCTGCTTCAACAAAAAGGAATGCTGGAAGGCCGGATAAAGCGAGAGCAGGTCCCTCAGTGCCTCCCGAAGGAACCTATTCAGAGTCTCCGAATGTCCAGGTATCTATACCCCCTACTGCTTTTGCTTTTCATGAGTCTGAGTTCCCTCTGCTCTCACAAACAAATCCCACTTCAAACCCTAGTTCACAAAGGGTAGAAGCTGAAAGAGAGGCCCGGGAGGAAGTATTAGGTGGGAGAAATAGGGCGAAAAGCGTAAGAAAAACAGGCCTATTGGTGAACAGGAGCTAGAAGGAAATTTGGTTTTGGGAATGGAGGTGAGTATTGAAGCCTCCCTGGAGGTGGCGGACTGCACAGTTGTGGGTAGAGCTAGAGGGAAGAAGTACACTTCAAAATTTCTGCAGGAATGGGGAGAGAAGAACTGGTCGATAGAAGAAAAAAGGCCTTTCAAAGCTGCAACATTAGCAAAAGGATGGTTTCTTTTCAGGTTCGAGAACAAAGCCGCGGCCGATTGGGTTATGGCCAGAAACTGGGTGATTGGGAATATCCCAATACTTCTAAAGCATTGGACCCCATTATTTGATGCTAGAAGTGAAAGAACTGATGTTTACCCTGTGTGGGTAAGGGCTCCAGGTCTGCCCTATTTTCTATGGACGGAAGCGGTGTTCAGAACCATAGGGGACAGATTGGGAACATATCTGGAAGCTGACATGTCCTTTCTTCAATCAGGGGACCAAGCCATGGCTCGCATTCTCGTCAGTTTAAACCCCGGCAACGGTCTTGCAAAGAGAATCAACCTGCAATATAAAGACATGGTCTTTGAGCAGTTATTAGATTACGAATATCTGCCCTTTCGATGCCATGAATACGGGCATCTGGCAAAGGATTGTCCCCTTGGGAGAAGAAGGCGTAGATATCCAAAGGAACAGGCACAGTGGGAGAATTTCTATAACCCTTATCATCGTTTTCAAGGACAGATCCCCTCTGCGGAGAATAAAGGAGTAGATGCGGAGATAAATGATCAAATGGAAACGCAGACGACGGAGCATATCCAGAAGGACAACCAGGCCTCTCCGCTGGTTGAAGATTTAGTACTGGAGAAAGAGCCTGCATCGGAACAGCCAGCTGAAGGGCCTCTGCAACCTGCTACAGGAGCTATGGGGACAGCAACGATGACGCAGACAAACTTTCTAAGGAAGGTTTGCAGCAAGTTCTGGGAAGGTGGAAAATAGTTGAAGTCTGTCAAGGACAGACTGTTATTTCAGATGCACCGCCTTATTCTTAACCTTATCAGCTGGTGTTTTTTTGCTTTCGGCACTCTAGACTTTACATTTTTTTGCACAGACTTTTTTATCACTCAGACATATTTCAGTTCCAAAACTCGTGGTTATTTTTTTGGTGGGCTGTTTTCCTCTCTGTTGAGGAGGCCCGTTGGTATGTTTTTGATCTTTTGCATGCTTTGCTGGGTTGTTTATATCGCTCGGTCGTGCTCTATTTGGGTCACTGTTGTTTGCTACAGTGGACTGTAACTGCTTGACTGCTCTGCTTTTCTGTGTCTCATCTACAGAAAGGAGCCTTAAGTGTTTTTTGTATGCTTAGTTCTGCAAGCAGCTTCTTATGGAAATGCTCAGCATCTGCAATGTAACTTTTTATCTCCTTAATAAAAAGTTCGCTTTTTCTTCGGAAAAAAAAAAAAAAAAAATTCCTAAACTTTATACTTTTTAAAATTGAAAACTAATTGAAAAAAATATTTCACTAAAAAGTAATTAAAATAGACTCTACCATAATAAATAAATAAATAAAATAAAAAATGAACCTAAACAAAACTAAAATTTTAATTAAGACTATGACTTCCTATATCATTGAATTCCAAAGACTAAACATAAATTGACTGCAAAACATGACAACTTAAGGTTTTTTTTTAACTAATCAAATAAAAAAAATAAATTATTTTATTTATTTATTTATTTTTGAAACGAGAATGAGAAATTTGTGTTACTGAAAAATTTTGTAATAAGCACAACAATTACATTAAGATAAAGTTGATTCAAATGAGACTATGAAAAGCATAGTCAACAATAAATTATTTCCTTCTTCAAAATCATTGTATTTAGTATATCTATACTATTATGCCAATAGGGGTATATTCAGCAAAAAACATTCAAAATTTTGTAAACTTTTTAAAGCATGCTAATTCATCTAGGAAGGGAAGTCATTTCTTGATCCTACACTCCCAAACTGGAGAGGAGGGAATCATTTAGGTTAGGAAGCTCTTGAGCATTGGATTTGTTGAAGGAAGAATGTTCCAGGTTGGTCTTATTGATTGAAATTTGCAATTATTCCACGTGTTGACTTAGGATGGAAATTTCATTTTCAATTCTATGCATAGTGGTTCTGAGATCAATCAACAAGTCTATAATTGTGGTCACACTGACTGCTGTCTGTTTTTCCCATATTTGCAAGTTCTTAACATCTTCTCAAAGTAGGGAAACATGCCCCTTAAACTATCTAACCTACTCAATATAAGGAGGTATATTGGTTGCTCCAAATCTTGAAAAATGAAGCACAAATTCACCTACAAATTGAATGTGCAAGTAGGAATTTGAGTGACAAGATGAGCTCCTAAGCTCTTGTTTTCCCTTAGCTCACATGGATCACAATTATGTCCTCCAATAGACAATACTACCCCAAAAACCAGAATCATTGGAAATTTCTTCAATTTCCCAAATGCCTAACACAGCTCGAATGTAAACTAACGCATTATAGGGAGCTACCATGGATAAGTAAACAAGACTTCCCTTACCTCGAGGCTCCCTCTCTTCCCCTGGGTCGAATATGGGCTAAATATGATTGTCAACACTCTCAATATCACCAACAACACAAGGAATCTTTAGAGAGTCTTCAAAAACCAATGTTAATGAGATACCCTACACAACCCAAATAGAAACTGAGACATTGCAGGAATTTGTCGATGGCAAAAAGCAATAATCACCCTTACCCTTCTATTCGATTGAATTACTTTGCCAACCACTGCCTTGTCGTCCAATATTTAAGGATTTCGTGCTTGTCTTGTAGCATGCTTGCATTATTACTAAGACACCCTTGATACTTGTCTGATTTTATATCAATTATGTGAATCTGTCTCCTTCAACGCCTTCCTACAAGATCAGTTTATCCATCTTGAGCCAAATAAACTAAAGTGCGGCACTAGTAATTCTCATGATCCAAATTTTATTAACAACTTTTTTTTTAATAAGCTAAGTTGAGCTTACACTGGAACCAGCCTTTAATTCCAGCTTTTATGTTGGATTGAAGAACAATTTACTTAATTGTAAAACAATATTGATCCAAAATGGATCTTGGATAGACTTCTAAGTCTAAAGTGTTCCTCACAGAGGAAAATAAAAGTCTAAGGATGCTCCTGGAAATAGTCCCATTGCGTAGATCTTTTCATTATGAATCTACTGCAATTTGAATGGGATAAAACAGACCTTGGATGCAGAAGTTATCGCAGAAAGAAGTTGTCCTTTTTCCTTTGAAAAAGAGGAAAAATCTTCAAAAAATGGCCTAAAAGGCTTTATAAAGGAAATCGCATCGCAAATGGTTCAAAGGGCAGACTTAAAGCGGAGGTGGAAGAGACCCCCAATCACCAAGCTCTGACATATTGGGTCGGGACCTCGGGCAGAGCCGATTGTGTTATGCAATGAATCAGATCGGAGGATCGGCATCAATGATGTATAGAACCCCTAGGTCGTAGCGAAGGCGACATGCGATAGCGATCTATAGCGTGCAATCTCAGCCATCGGATCGGAAATGAGATCAATGGCCAGGATTAAATCGACGGTTGGGAGATCGGCGATCTCCAACACAAAGGGCTGATGCGATAGCGATATGGACCATCCGATTGGGGATCAAATCAACAGTCCAGATTAAATCAGCGGTCGATGATCCCCGATAGCAGGGCTAATGCAATTTTTGATAGCGATAGGCCGATAAGGGCCGGACCCGATAGGGATTATGGACCCGATTGCATAAAATTTGAAGTCCGGAAACACGGGATTTCTTTGTATTTCTTGTGTATTGGGTTTTTTGATCATTTCGCCATGCGATAGTGAATTGCGATAAAATGGTAGACCCGATGGGTTTATAGGGGTGATTTAATGGAATTTCAAGTCCGGATTTCACGCCCGATAGTGTATTTTCGGAAAAATCTTTGTGTATTGGATTTTTCTCCATTTTCGGGTTTACGCCTGAGGGAGGGCCCCAAATCCTCTGTAATGGCCCCTGATCACTGTGCCACGCTGCAAGCGGGCGTTTTTGGCAGACAATGATGTGTTTGAAGCCATAGAGCCGCAGAGCCAGATGGCCAGTCGAACAGACAACGCGCAGAGAAGCCACAGAGCTGCAGGGGAGTAATGACACGCAGAGAAACGGTTGGGGAAGCCACAGAGCCGGGAGAATACCTCAAAGAAGCCAGAGAGCACAATTGAGGGCAACGTTTGGCGGAGAGCTCAATTAACAGTAGCGAGTTGTTGTTGAAGGTCGCTGGAAGGTTGCTAAGGGATGCTTGGAGGTCGAGTGATCCATTGATGCACGCAGAGGCCAAGAGAAGCTCGTGAGAGCCAGAGCCAGAGCCAAGAGCCAGAGCTAGAGCCAAGAGCTAGAGCCAGAGCTGAGAGCAAGAGCACCAGAGTCGCAGAGCCAAAGTGCTTGACAGAGGCATAGCCACCAGAGGTTGGAGGCAGAACCTCAGAGCCACCGAGCTCAAAGCAGACTTCCAAGAGCCGTGATGCCATAGTGAAGCTACAGAACAGCAAAGGGTCGAAATGATCAGTTGTTGCTGGTGTCCAGAGTGGGTTGAAGACAGAAGAAGGCATTCCAAAGACAATTAATAGGATTCTGAGGGAGTTGGTGCAAGCTAGAGCAAGATCGCTCAGAGCGCTGACTAAAGGAGTTGAGTCTAAAGAAGCCTAGATCGGTCATCAGAGTGAGGATAGCCAGCAGGATAATATGGCATTCTAAACCCATAGGTTCAAGGTAAACCAATGGAGTTGAGCGTGGGGCTTGTAAAATATTTCTTGCCATAATCCCAGAGAGCCTAGTTGAGTTGACTAGAGCTCAAGGAGACGTAGCCCAAGATTTTTAGGTGAACTCCAAATTAATATTGTTGTTATGTGTGTTGTTTTATTGCTGCATCTCGCTGCTATGCGTGTGTTGCTTATTTGTTTCTTTACCTACTGTCATCTGTACTTTATATCAGCATAAGCAAGTGAACTTAAAGCACATAACCAGTTTTAAAACAAACATAAGCATACACCTATTTTCAAGCATTATTAATTCTACATTTCGTTAATCATAATATCTTGGGAGTATTTAAGCTTTGGAAGTGGGAGAGGTTCTTGTAAGCTGGACAAGAAGCCTTTAGTACCCCATTTTCAGATCAGGTGGTATCAGAGCTTAATATTGGTTAACCCCACCTTCAAAGAAGGTTACATCAAAATGCTTGATTGACAGAGCAAAGATTGCTTGTCTGAAAGGTGTTTAAACAGTCAGAGGTTGATTGTATGCTTGTTTGCAGACTGACTATTGTTTGAGTTTGTAGAGGTAAAGGGAAAGCTATTGATAGCTCAGTCCAGGAACGACAGAATGAAGAAGGGTTGAAGGCATTCTTCTTATCCCAAGGGACCCCAAGGCAATCCTTGAAGCACAAGAGGTTTGTTGCAAAAGGTTGCTGAATAAGCTCTTTATTAATCTTGTTTGAAGTTCTTTTGTTCATTGGCATAATGACAACTTCTACAAGTGAGTCCTCAAATTCTTCTTTCTTCACAAGAGTCTTTGATGGAGACATGAAGCAAGACTTTTCCACCATGATGGATATGGTGAGAGAAATGTATGAGGATGGAAGGAAGAGCAGCATACTTAGAGAGAAGTTGAATTCCGTGGAGGAAGAGAAGCAATTGCTTTCTGACAAATTGCAGGAAATGGAGAGGCAACTTCATATTGCAAATATGAACCTGAAAAGGATGCATGAGTTGGAGTCACAACTCTTTGTTGCCAAGGAAGCCTTGGTCAGGTATTAGCTTGAAGAAGAGGTAAACCATTCCAGTTTGTCTTCAAATTCTTCTAAGAATGATTATATTGGTTCTTTTGAAAAACATACCAGAGGCATAGGTTCCAAGCTAATGTCCAAGATGGGCTATGAAGGAAGAGGCTTGGGTAAACATGCACAAGGTATTGTTGAGCCAATAATGGTTGAGGAAAGACCTAAGTATTTGGGTCTTGGCTATGGATAGTCTTATGGAAGAAGTTCCAAAGCTGCCATGAAGGCCATTGAAACAGTTCCAAGAAGGAGTTCCATTGCAGGTCCTCTACCTCCAGAGTGTGAAGATTGTATTCAGGAGGAACGCAATAGCTTGAAACATCATTTGCAAGATGTAGGTGTTCAAAAGCACACACTTGAACCAAAGAGTTGTGGAGACTCTAACAGCCTTGAAGAGATTGATGGTGTTCCAAAGGGAGCTACTTATTCACTTGCTTCACCTCCTCATGAAGGCGATAAAGGTGAAAGATAAAGGTATAAATCTGGTTCTAAACATTTTCCTTTTGATTGTGCAAAGCATGATAAATTTTCATATAGGTATGGGAAAATAATTGCATGTTCCTTTTGTGGTTTGGATAACCATAATGTTTCTAGATGTTGGAAGAGAATGGCCACATACATGAAACTTTTGAAGGAAAGGAAGCAAGAAGCCAAAGGTCCATTGGACAAGGCAAATCATGTTGTCAAGAGGATGCACATGTAGTGCACTTATTGCCATAAGCAAGGGCATCTTGCTGAAAAGTGTTGGACTCTGAATCCAACAATGCTTCCACAAAAGCTAAAGAAAGTGGAAAGAGAAGATAGCTGAAATAGAAAGGAAGATTCCATGATTGATGTGTTTCAGGATGATTCACATGTTGATGCTGATGTGCAGACAAAGTTGCAGGATTTTACCAAGAAGTTGAATGGATAAGTTGAGTAGGAGACTCACTTTGTTGCTGCAACCTTATATTTCATTTTAGCTTCGAAAGTACAGTGTGCTTAAGCGAAAGTTGAAGGATGAAATGCATGCATAAGCTTGATGTGCATGAACACAGGGATGTTGATGATTTCCTTGTATTTGAACATGTATGTGTAATTAACTTGTAGGGTTGATTGCTTTGGCATGCATGCAATGTTGACTTGGGAAAAGTTAACTTGGTCTCCAAGATGGAGATGATGATGAAGTGTTTCATCTTTGAAAAAGAGTCCTAGAGGTCTTTTTCTACATGCTTGACTTGAAGGGTCATTTGTTTTAAAGGCATGTTTTGTGGGCTTGTTATCTAGTCCATCATTTGTATGCAGATGTAAGACATGGAGGTGTTCACAAGATGTGAAATCTGTTTCTTTTGTTGAAGCAGGAAGTTAAGCCATCCAGTTGTTGTCTGTATTTCTGTTGTTGTTAACAGTTGTTGTTGGCAGCTTGTCAAACAGGTAAAAATGAAAATTTTGTGGAGCAGATGTACTTCACATTTGTTTGAGCCACCTTGGATCAATGATCAAGGCAGAGAAGTTCAAACTACCTTCTATGACCATTTCAGCAGGAGTTCTGCAGGAAGGCAAGGAGGAAGGTAGTTCTTCCCAAGAGGACCAGCACATCCAGGAAGGAGAGTGGTCAAAGGCTTTGGTTTAGAGGCACTATGCAAGGCAAGTGTATGGAGGCTGAAAGAAGAGGGTGTTGTTACTCTCATTTATTGTTCATATCAGTATGTCAGTCTTTTGGAGACCAAAAGTTCTTTAGTGGGAAGGCGTGATCCAAAATGGATCTTGGATAGACTTCTAAGTCTAAAGTGTTCCTCACAGAGGAAAATGAAAGTCTAAGGATGCTCTTGGAAATAGTCCCATTGCGTAGATCTTTTCATTCTGAATCTACTGCAATTTGAATGGGATAAAACGGACCTCGGATGCAGAAGTTATCGCAGAAAGAAGTTGCCCTTTTTCCTTTGAAAAAGAGGAAAAATCTTCAAAAAATGGCCTAAAAGGCTTTATAAAGGAAATCACATCGCAAATGGTTCAAAGGGTAGACTTAAAGCGGAGGCAGAAGAGACCCCCGATCACTGATCTCCAACATATCGGGTCGGAGGCAGGCATGAATGCGATGTCGGGACCCTGGGCGGAGCCGATTGCGATATGCGATGAATCGGATCGGCGGATCGGCATCGGCGATGTACAGAACCCCTGGGCCATAGCGAATGCGACATGCGATAGCGATCTGTGGCATGCGATCTCAGCCGTCGGATCGGAAATGAGATCAACGGCCAGGATTAAATCGGCAGTCGGGAGATCAGTGATCCCCGACACAAAGGGCCGATGCGATAGTGATATGCGATGCGATCTGGACCATCCGATCGGGGATCAGATCAACGGTCCAGATTAAATCGACGATCGGCGATCCCCGATAGCAGGGCTAATGCGATTTTGATAGCGATAGGCCGATAAGGGCCGACCCGATAGGTATTATGGACCCGATTGCATAAAATTTGAAGTCCGAAAACACGAGATTTCTTTGTATTTCCTGTGTATTGGGTTTTTTGATCATTTCGCCATGCAATAGTGAATTGTGATAAAATGGCAGACCTGATGGGTTTATAGGGGCAATTTAATGGAATTTAAAGTCCGGATTTCACGCCAGATAGTGTATTTTTGAAAAAATCTCTGTGTATTGGATTTTTCTCCATTTTCGGGTTTACGCCTGAGGGAGGGCCCCAAATCCTCTGTAACGGCCCCTGATCACTGTGCCACGCTGCAAGCGGGTGTTTTTGGCAGACAATGACGCGTTTGAAGCCACAGAGATGCAGAGCCAGATGGCCAGTCGAACAGACAACGCGTAGAGAAGCCACAGAGCCGCAGGGGAGTAATGACACGCAGAGAAATGACTAGGGAAGCCGCAAAGTCGGGAGAATACCTCAAAGAATCCAGAGAGCACGATTGAGGGCAGCGTTTGACGGAGAGCTCAATTGACAGCAGCGAGTTGTTGTTGAAGGTCACTGGAAGGTTGCTAAGGGATGCTTGGAGTTCGAGCGATCCATTGATGCATGCAGAGGCCGAGAGAAGCTCGTGAGAGCCAGAGCCAGAGCCAAGAGCCAGAGCACCAAAGCAGCAAAGCCAGAGTGCTTGACAAAGGCATAGCCACCAGAGGTTGGAGGCAGAACCTCAGAGCCACCGAGCTCAAAGTAGACTACCAAGAGTTGTGATGTTGTAGTGAAGTTGCAGAACAACAAAGGGTCGAAATGATCAGCTGTTGTTGGTGTCCAGAGTGGGCTGAAGACAGAAGAAGGCATTCCAGAGACAGTTAAGAGGATTCTGAGGGAGTTGGTGCAAGCTAGAGCAAGATCGCTCAGAGCGCTGATTGAAGGAGTTGAGTCCAGAGAAGCCTAGATCGGTCATCAGAGTGAGGACAGCCAGCGGGATAAGATGGCATTCTAAACCCATAGGTTCAGTGTAAACCAATGGAGTTGAGTGTGGAGCTTGTAAAAGATTTCTTGCCATAATCCTAGAGAGCCTAGTTGAGTTGACTAGAGCTCAAGGAGACATAGCCCAAGAGTTTTGGGTGAACTCCAAATTAATATTGTTGTTATGTGTGTTGTTTTATTGTTGCATCTTGCTGCTATGCGTGTGTTGCTTATTTGTTGCTTTACTTACTGTCATCTGTATTTTATATCAGCATAAGCAAGTGAACTTAAAGCACATAACCAGTTTTAAAACAAACATAAGCATACACATATTTTCAAGCATTATTAATTCCGCATTTGGTTAATCATAATATCTTGGGAGTATTTAAGCTTTGGAAGTGGGAGAGGTTCTTGTAAGCTGGACAAGAAGCCTTTAGTACCCCATTTTCAGATCAATATTGCTAGAATTGTGAGAGGCTTGGTGGAACTTGAATGTTTTGTGAACAATTTGTATTCCACAACTGACTACCACCCTCAACCCTCCCATAAAATTTGAACCCATTGCCTGATAAAAATTAAGACCCCAAACAAGTCAATTTTTCAAATCATGATTTTTATACCTTCCTATGATAGTGAATATTGTAATTACTCGAGTCAATTAATTTTGACTATGAATTAATTGAAAGTATTTGTATGAAGATATCTAATATTAGTAAATAAAATGTTATTAACTTTAATTTTATCAAAATTAAAATTATTTTTTTCATATTTATAAGTTTTGAAAATACTAATTTTTTATTGGTTAAAAACCATGATATGGAAATTTTTATCGGAATTAAAGGAAATTGTCAAATACATATTTTAATTTTTAAAAAAAAATGATACCCACCTTTAACATTTAATGTCATTGTTTTTGTAAATAAATACAAAAAAATTATGTATGCCCAAACAAAACAGATATGATATATACTAATGAAACCAATTAAATCAAATGGCTAGTAAATGCCAATAAGCATCAATCCATCATAACCATCAAAACACTTACTTTATCATACATCTTAAATGGGCAAAGTTAAAAAAATCATATAAAAAATTAAAACATTATTATTATTATTATTATTATTATTATTGAAAATACTTAATATATCAGTGAAACATATATACATTTAAAAATTATATATGTAATTAGATATTTAACCATGGAGATTCACCCCTATTTTATTAGGGAGGTTTTTAATTTGTAAATAAGCTTTATTATAATGGGCCAATACCATGGCTTATCAACACCACATGTCCAAACAACCACTTATTCATTTATCATTTTTTTCATTAATAAATTTAAATAAAAAGACGAAAAATAAATAACTATGATTTGTCTATATTACTAGAAATATTCTATGGAGATTAAATTCATACTATTTACCTAATATTTATTAATAATTAGATTAAAATTCTTAAATTTGATTCCACTTCAATTCCATAATAAATAAATAAATCCTATCAACATTATTAAGGATAGATTCTAATGATTTAAATTATTAGAAGTAATGTATTATACATCGATTTTGATTTTAATTTTTATTTTTATTTTCATTTTCATTCCTTATGCTGTGTTTTTATGTTTTCTAACTGGAGGAAGTCGAGGTTTTGGGGTAAGTGCCAAGTGTAATAAAATATAACCAACATCGATATATCCTTTCCAAATTCCACGTCCTTTTCCCTTCTTATTTAGTTAACTCTACTTGCATCTTCAATTCTATATGTGAGGGAAATAAGAGCAATATAACTTTACTTAGGAGGACAAACCAAATACCTAAGATGAATTTGGATGAAATTATAACTAGCAATTGCACCAAATGTTGCAAAGGAACACTGTGAGACATAAAATCAAAATGTATTCTGTATTATCAAAAAAAACTACTTTGCACTAAATATCAATCCATCCATAGTAGCAACGCCTCCTTTAATTATTCCTCTACAAGAGAGGGCAGGGATGGATGAGAAATGTATATTTAATAAAATTTCTCGGTGCACAAGAACATAAACTTCAAAATGTATCATATATAGTCAAAAAAAAAAAAAACTACTTTGCATTGAATATCATTCCATCCATAGCAGCAGCACCTCCTTTAATTATATCTTTATAGCAGAGGGCATAGATGAGAAATGTATATTTAATCAGATTTCTCATGAACATAAACTTCAAAATTTATTATATATTATCAAAAAAAATACTCTGACTAATATTAAGCAATTTGACTGAAACAAAAAGGTTTATTTATCCTTCCTGTAAATATTTTTCCAAACCCTTTTCCACTAAAATTATGGTAATAAATTAAACAAAATCTTTATCATGAGGAATGATTTATTCACCTGGTCTTCTCAAATATCGCTTAAACTCCATGCCCGATTGAAGACCTTTAATTAGCTATAGAGGAAACACAATTGCTGAGGGAATTCAGTTATTAGCTAATAGTTTTACTCTCGGGTGTTAAAACTCCAAACAACATATGAAGACGAAACGTTAAACTGTAAAATAATAAGAAAAATTAAATACACGACATCAAAGAAAACCATAGAAACACAACAACAAAAAACAGAAAGGAAACTCATAAAAAAAAATCTAACATAACCAGACAAACAAACAGAAACAAAGAATGGAAAAAACAGTAAGCCTGATGAAAAGGAGACTCGCAAATAAATAAAGGGCAAACACAAATGCAGGGTTGCAGGGCAGGGCAAGGCAGAAGAAAGCACACCTCCTTACAATTGCATGACAAAGACACAAATACAATTTATAGAGAAAGCCAATTATTATTACAATTGAATTGAATTGAGTTTGAATTTGAAGGAAGAGTATCCAAGGCCAACAGTTACATAGACGAATGGGTCCAGACCTATTGGGAGCCCGTAGCAAGATACAAACAAAAGAAGAGTGGCAACGTGCTGAGAAATCTATTTTTTTCATTCACAGATGACAAAAAGGAGGATACCTACTTTTTTCATTCACAAACAAATAGAAACAAAGAATGGAAAAAACAATAACCCTAATGAAAAGGAGACTTGCAAATAAATAAATGGCGAAACACAAATGTAGGGTTGTAGGGCAGGGCAGAATAAAACACATCGACTTATAATTGCATGACAATTACACAAATACAATTTATAGAGAAAGCCAATTATTATTACACTTGAATTGAATTGAGTTTGAATTTGAAGGAAGAGTATCTAAGTCTAACGGTTACATAAACGAATGGGTCCAGACCTATTGGGAGCCCGCAGCAAGATACAAACAAAAGAAGAGTGTTGACGTGCTTAGAAATCTACTTTTTCATCCACAGATGGCAAAAAGGAAGATACTTGCTTTTTTCATTCATAAATGGCGGAAAGGAGGATTCCTACCTTTTACACTCACAAATGAAAAAAAGGAGGATGTCGTTGCATATTGGTCTCCACGTTTTTGACTATAATTACATTGCTCTACAAACATAATATTGCAATGAGTTGAAATTTACCTCCGTTAGTTTCAACTCTCTTTAGTTCCTCCATGTCACCCACTAAATAAACTGCGAGTTGAAATAGCAGTGTCTACAGGGTTGGTAAATAAGGAAAAGTTGTTTCATGTCAGTGTCTACAGTGTTGCTAAATAAGGAAAAGTTGTGTCACATCGATGATGCGGAACTGGAAGATGTGCATCTTGTGGAATATAAAACGGTATGGATGGGACTTAACATAATTTCGAAGGCCTATTCAACAATTGCTATCTATGATCTTTGACTATTTCCATTGATATTACATATGTACAGTAGTAGTCCAGATTTCTGTTAAAAATCCTTGCCTTCGCCGAGATTATTTTCCTTAGATCTTCCTCTTGAATGATTGTTTGAAGTAAGGCAATATTATGCTTGAGATTGCTTTCTACATTGCGACTCAAAAGAAGCGGATTGGTAATGACCATGGTTTAAATCTGAGCTTTACTTAAGCCGCAATCCTTGATCAATTGAACGGTTCTTTCCAAAGGCTCGATTGATTTTTTGTCTTTGCTGATTGAGTAGACTGTTGTTGTGCCTGAATTTCGTGGTGATGTTGGTCTCTGTTAAACCTTCTTCGTTTTGGAGAAATTGAATGATGCTACCCTTCTCCCGAATTGGTTGAGTGTTGAAAGTGGTGATGCTTTGGTTCGATTTGGGCTTATGATTTAAATTGTATAAGGTAAGCGATGCCCCAAGAATTGCAACAAAAATATATTGACATGAAGAGGCTTCCACTATCGTCAAACGGTTTAGGATCATTACAGAAAGCATGACATTCATTATGCTTCTGCTTCTGCGACCCTCTAAATGGTCACTTCCCAGAGTCTAGAGTTCTATTAGGGAGCCCTAAAATGCAAATGGAATCCCTATAAATTTGAAAATTTTCCTCAATTGACCCAGTGCCAACCAAGGTGAAGGACTTGTAACTAATCTAAAGGTGCAATAAAAAGTTTGAATATAAAAATACGATATAGTGTTTTCCACCAAACCTGGTCTTCCTACGAAATGATAATGGCAACATCATTCACAAAGTGATCATTGATTTGTTGTATCGAGCCAAGGTCCAGGAGAGGGATGCCCTTCATGAGGATACACCGTAAGCACAAAATAGATTTTGAACTTCGATATTCTGAATGGTTAGAAGTAAGAAAAAACGTTACATCAAGATTTCATGCCATATTCTTACGACAATGTTTTCTTTCCATTGGCATTGGGATAGGGTGGTTTATAGATTTTAGTGCATGGGCTTATTATTCTAGTTAATCTGAGTTAATTAAAGAGAAGTCTGAGAAGTGGTGTCAACTGCCCTATTTATCGCATAACAAAGTAGAGAAAAGGTCACCCATATGTGTCTTCTACAAATACCTCTTGAGATCGAATCGCCATGTCTACTGCAGTTATTATGCTTCTTATCAGTGTTACTGTTGTGATTCACGGTTCAGTGTTAGAAACAAGGGATTGAATCCCAGCCACAGCATGTAAGGTGACTCTGTATCCGCAGATCTATGTTTTGTCCCTCCTTTCTTATGCGAAAATAACGAGAAATTAGCTTCAAAGCAGAGTAGAGCAAAGGTCACCCATATGTGTCTTTTACAAATATGTCTTCAGATCGAATCGCCATTTCTACAGTGGTTATTATTCTTCTTGTCAGTGGTAATGTTGCGATTAACGGTTCAATGTTAGCAACGAAGGGCTTGAATCCCGATCAAAGCGTGTGAGGTGACTCTGTATTTTCATATCTACGTTTCATCCCTCCTTTCTTATTCGAAAACAACGAGAAATTAGCTTTAGCAAAGAGAAAATCATAAGATAACAAACAACCATGTACAAGAAGCAGAACTTGGTTCCTTTTCCTTGGCAAAACCCATCATGAACAGATGTTTATGGGTTATAATTATTTTAATTTAAAGATCAACAAGTTGAACGGTTACACAAATCAAGATTTGGTTAACAGTTAAACAGTGTGATCTAATGGTGGAAGTACTTTCAATCATCTAACAATAAATCTGATTGTGCAAAGGAGTACATAGTGGAAGCTAGGGGAGTTCTTCTCAAAGGGAAATGCCTCACAGCGTAATTAGAAATCATTCTTTGTATGTTCATAATTATTATGGATTATTATATGAGTAATTGTAATAGATTTAAAAATTATTATTATTATATAGGTAATTGTAATCGATTAAAAAATTAAGCATAAATGCGGTAGCGGTTTCAAATTTATAAATGAAAATGCATTTTTTCTTATATAATTATATATTAATTTAAAATAAATAAAATTTAAGATTCTTTAAAATACTTTTTAAGGAAAAAAAAAAATATATATATATATATATATATATAATTGTAACAGTAAAGTCCATCAATGGTAAGGCTTGTGGGTTGTATCAGCAAATGATGAGCAGGCCAAGTAGGAAATCGTAGTGTTATGGCCGCTCGTAGACACTATTACTCAGGTTTTCGTAAAATAAAGACCTTGGAAGTGAAGACCTAGAGGACAAGCACAACAGCAAAGAGAAATGTTAGAGTTCCTTCATTCTGTAGCTTTTCGGTGGTCACCAATGTAGTAGAGAAAGAAAAATACCATATTTTCCTTCTTAATGGGAAGACATCTATCCTATGGATTTGGGGTCTGGATCTAGTGGAATACTTTAAGCAAAGAATTCAAAATTGTTGAGAAATCGGGAGGCTTAAAAAGTAGATTAGATTTTTCTTTCTTTGATAATTGCTTGTGAAATTTGTTGGCTTCTTATTAATTTGATTGCTTTCTTCTTCATCAAACAATTATCGGATGTATAAAACATGAAGATCGCATAAATACAAACAACACAACACATATAGGCTCCAAGCGAGGGGAAAACCCAAAAAAATATTTTCTTATAAAATCATATCAAAGTGAGATATCCAAGACCCAAGACCCCAACCTTCTAGATGCCAATTCAAACACTCCTTTTTCACAACAAATTCATCAACAACAAGAGACCAACAACAAAATTCAATAAGAGTTATGATAAGGTATAACTTCCACAATTCTTCTTCAATTTTAGACTTCGGCCCTCCTTATGTGAAATTTCAAAACCAATTGAGTGAATTGTGTGTGTCCAAATGAGCTCAAAATCATTCTCTATTTATATTGTCCAGAGGGGTGCGAATAGACATGTCTTCTAGGGCAGGTCTAACTTGATAGGTAGGGTCGACTTGGCATCTATAGGGGTTTTAGACCAAAAATATGTATTTAAATTTTTTTTCCTTTTTCTTTACAATAGGTCCAAATAGGACTTTGCCTCTTTGACTCATCAAATCCTAGAAGAATGAAGAACATGCTTAACTAATGAAATAAGAATTTCTTGAGCATGAAACCCATGCTTGAAAATTTTCTTCTTCTTTTTTACATGAAATATACAATGACATAATTACAAAGATAATTATGAAGGTTAAACCTAGTTACATTTTCTAACACTCCCTCTTAACTAGGAAGGTATTCATACTTCCATAATCGATACAAGGATACTTCTCAAATTGAAATATTCTCATAAGAAGAGTTGGATTGGTAAGCCATCTTTAAGCATCAACATCATAACCAGCATTATCAATTAGCAACATAGCAAGGCCTTGACTTGTCAAGCTCTAATTCTCCACAAGATTAGAGCACAATGTCGGGAGGCATATACATGGACACAACCATAGCCTCTCAAGGAAAATACCCCATCCAAATGTTCACAAGGTATGTCATTCCAAGATTATTCTTATCATGGATTCCAAATCCTCAAAGAATGTCGGTCCTCTTCGACCACTATTATCTTGGATACCCTATCAGATCCTCAAAGAGTGTTGGTCGACGGGACTACTTCCTATCTTGGATTCTAATCCTCAAGGAATACCAGTCCCAAATTCTTATCCAATCCTTCACTCTCCCTCCCAGCATGATATGCTAGATGTACAATGGTTATTCCTAGCCTAGTGCATGACACATATGGAGAATACGACATCCACCATCACTCCCTCTCAAGCAGGGAAGAGGTCCTTACTCCTTCTCAAATATGAAGAAGATTTCTTGCTCCCTCTCAATCAGGGAGACATCATCACAATCCTTATTTGGTCTCATACTTCATCAATGCATCAACTACTTGTTCTTATATGGATATCTTAGTGGTAGCTAAAAAGACTCATATCTCACAATACATCATCTCTTAGCTTTGACCTTCTTTCATGTTTCATCTTCATGACATGGTTTCTCGACTCCTAAACAACAGCATAGAAAATCAGACTTCGAGCTTCCTGGACCTTGAAAATCTTCATGCAACATCGTTATCAATAGTTTCATCCATCATATTCGAGGAGTCGAGCTTCCTCATAGTTGCTAGCACATGCCTTTCATTCTTTATAATAGAGTTTTGCCTCATATCAGCTTTCCAATATCAATTTTTTCCCCATGCGTATTCGAGCCATCAAAAGTGTTATTGATCCGGGTGGATATTGGTGGCCACTCACATATTCCACTTGGATCCCCATCAATGTTTCTTTCAGTTTCCTTAATTGTAGCCCAGTTTACTATGTTTAGTAGTTTTTCGAGTCCTCAACTTTCGGAGTCATTTTGAGGCCCTACGCGATGCTTTTTTTGGAAAGTGGGAAAACATGTAGCCTTTGTTAAAGTTTGTAGTCAAAAGTTGTATTCCTCCAATAGATATTTTTAACAAGGTATCATACATGTCAAACGAAGAATGTCAAATTTATGACCTCGGGAAGTTGATGTTACAATTTACCCCAATGGGGCCCACAGATTTTTGGTGCTTCATCTCCTAGGGTTAGCTTTTTAGATGTTTAGGGTTTTCCATTGTTTCTCAATAATAAATAGGACTTTAAGCCTCATTGTAACATAATTCAGAAGGCATGTATCCGCCACATCTCTTCTCAGAGATAAGCTACCATAGCCCGATTTTGCATGTATATAGTTTTCAGTACTTTGTTATTAATGAATTGAAGTTTTGTTTTCATTGTAGCTTTATGTTTCAGTTTATATATGTATCTCATTTCGTTCCTTCATAAATATGGATCAGTGATATCAAAGTAGTTTTCTCTTTCTCTGTTCTTCTGTGCGTGTCCCCAACGAGGTATGGTTAGGAGTTGGGACTTGAATTGGTTGAGCTTTTGTGAGACCATCCCCACTGACATTGATGACCTCCCATGGCGCAATAAAAAAGGATGAGGGAGCAAGAGATCCTATCAAATTGTTGCTCAAAGAAGCCCTCGAGCGACAAAGGAACAAGATGATGGACAACTTTGCCCAGATCCTTCGGCAGATGCCCACCAGTGATGCATCTTCATCCAGTAGTCACTTCGAAGGTGTCACCTCCTTCAAGGTACAAGTGAACTTCAATATCCCTATATTCAAAGGTCAAATAGATGCAAATGTTGTAGATAAATGGTTGAATCTGTTGGAAGGTTATTTTTCGGTCCATAGTTTCTCTAATAGGGAGAAGATTACTTTTGTATTGCTTAAGATTTCCCCCCATGTCAAGAACTAATAGGAAACTTATTGTGAGAAGAGGACCAAGGAACTATCTCTATTTACATCCACCCCCTCTTAGAACTCTTTCTAAGACATTATTAAGGAACAATATTACCCCGTGGGGAGCTATGAGGATAAGTACATACAGTGGACCACACTACGGCAACAAAAGTAACAAGATGTGGATGAGCTCACAAATGTTTTTCATACTCTACGCACAAAGTTGGGTATCAAACACTCTAAGCGATATCTGGTGCTCAATTATCGTGGCTTTCTAAAAATATATATATTTAGGAAAAAATGGAGTTCGTGAACATTTCCTCGCTTGGTACATCATACCAATATTATGCCAAGATTGAACAAAAATTTAAAAAAAATAAACTCAACTTTGGATCTGTGATTCAGAAGCAAGGCACGAGCTCCTCCAAAAAGCAAAAAAAAGGATAGAGCCAAGGTGGAGCGACCCAAGACAACCCATCGAAGCCGCCAAAAAATAATGGCACCATGAAGACAAACAAGGACATAGGAAAGTGGTGTGAGTTCCACAAGAACCTTACTCACAACACAAGTGGGTGTTGCGCCAAGCAATCATTGGTGGTTGAGATGAAAACTTCAGGGTCTGATGCATTATTTGATTCTGAGCCAGAACTCGATAAGGGAAATGATAGGGGGAGGCAGATTATTGATGCAAAACCAAGTGCCACCATTGCCACCACTAAGGTCCAGAAGATTGAGCCCGAAGATCTAGAGGAGGGGGAGCATCTCTTCCACTCATAAATGTGGCTGAAAGTTTCTCCATTGGAGTTCATTGCCTAAAGCAGGAGCCAGAAGAACCTCATCTTAGCAAAGTTCATGAAGTGGTTGGGCCTACCGACCACACCACACCTGCAATTGTACACTATCGAGTAGCTTCACCAAGAACGAGATCTCTACATCAGCCAGTAGTGTCACCTTCCCTATAGCATTAAACCCTTCGCGGATGAGGTATTGTGTGATGCTTCTACTCTTGAAGTTTGTGATGTATTATTAGGCCAACCATACTTGTGGAAGCATCATGTTATGTATGAGTCTAGGCCTCACGCTATTATTTTTACTTTAGGCAATAAGTTATACATGATACTAGAGGTAGCTCCACCTTCTGCCATCTCTTTGATCTTTGCTAAGCAATGGTGTAAGATCATCTCCCTGACCAAGAAATTTTTTTCTTTTTTATTCGCTCTCAAAGTAAGGGGAACATAGTGGCCACATCCATGACACCTAGAAAAGGTTCCTCCACACAGCAGAAGCAGGTGGATAAGGTCGTGGAAGAATACAAGGACTACAATGGCCCTTGTGAAAATTTCATGTAATAAAAGCTAATAAAGGAACAATAAGACCATGATTAACGCACACTTATTCCAAGTTGAATATTGGGAAAAGATATCCTAGTGGGCATCACTGGATGTGTTTATGGCTAAGGAAATTAGCAAAGGCAAAGGCAAGGGAATTAAAAGGCAAAAAGGCATTTTTGGCACATTTATTTATGAAAATAATGGAAAATAGGAGAAAAGTAAGGTGAAAGGTCACAGGTTGCATGTGAGGAGGAAAATGAAGGAAAATAGTGGAAAACAAAGAAAATGGATGCCTAATTGATAAAAATGCTTATGAGGATTACTTGGTAACCTTTTGTCAGTTTAAGTTTAGGAGCTCTCTATTTATTCTCTATCTCTCTCACTCTTGGTCACTTAGAGTTTTCTTGGAGCACTCTAGCTTTGGATCAAGGAAGGAAAATCAAGCAAAGTGAAAGGAAGGAAAGCAAGGATCAAGCAAGGAAGAGCAGGATCAGGAATCTTCGGCAAGAATACTTGCAGGTAACATATTGCATGCGTGATTTCCTAGCTGGTTTTGACATGCATGGATTTGCATGTTGGTTTATGTTTCTCTTGCTGTCGATGGCATGGTTTTGTCAAGTTATGAAAATGGTTTTCAGCCTAGCCTTGCCTTTTTCTGAATGCCATGATATGTTGGGATGTTTATCTCGGTTTTAAGCTTTGGTTGCCGGATGGATTTCGGAATCTAAGGTAGAGGAGGTCTCAAGGTTTATTCCCAAAGGCCTAGGAATCCCTTGACCAGTTTTGGCAGGATACACTGTGAAGCCTGAGGGAGAAGTCTCAGTTTAGGGCCTAGTGATCTAGGTTTGTATTGCGATAAACCCTGAGAGATTGGTCTCGGTTTAGGGCCTAGTGATCCAGGATTGGATTGCGGTAAACCCTGAGAGACAAGGAAACAGAAAATTCCTCAAGGATAATGATGGATTCCAGATGGAAATCCAAGTTTGGTTCGGTTGTGATTAGAGCATTGATTTTGGTGTGATCACGGTTTGGTGAGGGTGGAGTTGGTTTAACCTCTGGATTCCCTTGGTTGTTTTTGGATTGGTTTATCCATGAGATCCCACATTCATGCTTGGAATATGGAACAGGGGTGACTAGCTGAAAGAAAGATTTGGTTCAGCCATGTCTACGGTCGGGTGGTACATGGAAATCCCTAACTTGGTCAGATTTTCCTATGATTAATGAAAGATAATTTCTCCTCCTTTTATATTTGTTTATATGTGGATTTAATGGTTGTTATATCTCTATTATTTACATGGTTTGATGTCGGTTATAAGCATGGTTAATTAATTGGTTCATGTCATGGTTATTTCATGTATTTACTTGTAATTGTTAAAATGATGGATGCAAGACCTAATTGATATCATAATAGTTCAAGGGAGAAGGTAGTGATCCTTCTTGTCATGTTTCATAAGAGTTTCCAGTCATTCATGCTATTTCTTGTATCCTAGACCTGTTGGTTGCATTGATGCCAAGTGTTTGACAGAATGTTAGTCCCAGTTGGAGATGGTCAGATCTAGTCCTGAGGTTGATTTTTGGTTTATTAATCTTGTCATCATGTCTTTAATGGATTCTGAAAGTTATAACAAGTTTTTGGGAGTGGCCAGAATTCTGAGCTAGAAAATTGCCTTGAATTCCATAGACATTGGCACAAGTCTGCTGGGAAAATTCTTTTGATGTTGGCTTGTAGGCTTGTGAGAGCATCCAGAGGTCCTTGGACGTTGGCATGCCCATAGCATGAGAGTGTCCAGAGGTCAAGAGGTCTAAAATATCAGTGGGACCCAAGGGCAAGATGTTTGAGTGTGTTATGAAACCAGCTCAAGAAAAGATAGAAAAGATAGATCAACGCCTTAGAATTCAGCCTCTTCGAGGGGGCAAACTCCTTTACATTACATAAATGAACAATTCTTGGATGATACAAATGAGAATACCTCCTTTCTATATATAGGAGTCTAAGGGGTCATAACATAATCAGAGCCGACATAACAATAATAATGTAAGGGCACAATAATAAAAATAGTGGGCTTCTATGGGGCACAAGAGTAATAATATGGGCACTACATGGGTACATCAATATAATAAGTGGGTTGTACTAATAACAATAAGGGGTTACACTAGTAGTATAGGGGCCTAACATGCCCCTCTCCTTCAAAAAGCGTTGTACTCAACGCTTGAGTAGTTCTTGATGCTTCCGTTAAAATTCTTGTCCTCCCATGTGGAATATTCAGCGGGTAAGTTCTTCCACTTGATGAGATACTCTGAAATTGATCGATTTCGTAGCTGTCGGGTTCTTGTTTCTGTGACTACTCCAGGTTCCAATATGATTTTTCCTTCCTCTTCAATTTCTGGAAATATTGTTTGCATTGGAATCTTTTGCAACTTTTGAATAAGTGGCCAGACTTCTTTGTCCTTCTTCCATTCATCCCTTGCTTCGTTTATCCAATCTGGTTGGATAATAAAAATAGCACAAAACAATGCTTCCACATCCTCATCCTTGAAGAGTCTTCCCATTCGGTAAGGTCGCCATTTGTTAAGTGCATGTAGTATTGCCAACATTTCCTTCTCATAAAAAGCTTTCTTTAGATGTAGTAGTAAAAATACCCAATCACCTACATCAAAACATTTTTCACTATGATGTTGATCTACCTATTGTTTCATTTGATTTTGCACCAAAGTGGCATTATCCTTTAAAAGTTGGAGAACTTGTTGTTGATGCTCGATGTGATCTTTCACTGCTTGAACCTTTTTCTTCTTGATATGTCCTTCTATCTTTATAGTTTGAGGAGTGGTAATTTCTTCCAATCCTTTACAAGATATGGTTAGATTCATTTCTTGACGCTCGATGTGATCTTTCACTTCTTGAACATTTTTCTTCTTGATATGTCCTTCTATCTTGATAGTTTGAGGAGTGGTAATTCCGACCAATGAATTACAAGATATGGTTGGATTCATTTCTTCTTTCTTGATGTGATCTTTCACTTCTTTCACCTTTTTCTTCTTGATATGTCCTTCTATCTTGAGAGTTTGAGGAGTGGTCATTCTTGCTAATAGTTTACAAGATATGGTCTGATTCATTTCTTCTTTCTCTGGGGTTGAGTCCTGGCATATATCCTCTTCTTTTGATGTTTCTTGATCCTTTTCTTCCTCCTCTTCATACTCTATGTAAAATAATTTCTTCTCAGCACACTTATGACCTTTTGTGCATTTGCTATCACAATTGTAACAAAGCCCTTTTTCTCTTTTTTCTTCCAATTGTTGTGGTGTAACCCTTGTAGGTTGTGGAAGGCTAGGAGAAACAACACTTCCATATTTATAGTTGTGAGGGGTAGACTTCCTTGTTGCCATAATTTTACTTTCCAATATGTCACAAAGCCCTTTTACTCTTTCCAATTGTTGTGGTGTTGCTCTAAAGAAGGTGTTGCTCTTTGTATCCTCATAATGTGCTATCATTTCCTCCGTGAAAATTGACCACGTAACAAGTTGTTTACGAGAACAAAGCCCTTTATACCATAAAAATTGATCCGGTTCTAAATATGAAGATGCAATACATACCTTTTGTAACACTGGTACACCATGTAGATCAAAATATTGCTCCATCTGAAGTATCCAATTTACCAAATCCTTGCCATCAAACTTCCTCATCTTGCTTTTTCTTGATTTTAGGACCTCGATCTTGAAACGACTGTAACTCTATAATTTCATATATTTAAGTTCTGAAATTGCTACCTGTAGTAGCCCTCTGTGTCCTCTTTCAAATGCCACTAGTCTAATCCAAATTGGATTCTTCAAAAAAGAGTTATGCACAATCTCCCAATATGACCTGATTATAGACCTTTCCAGAAGAGCGAACTTTTACAACGTGCCACGAGTAACTATTTCAACCTTTGGATCTGAAAAATGCATACAAGAAACTAGTGTCCGTCCTCTTTATGCACCTTCTTACGAAATTTCAATCTGATCCCCAGAGAGAAAGTTATGACAATTTTCCTCAGGTCACCTGTTTTGAATGTAATTCAGGAGTCTGCAAAAATACCAACTTCCTCAGAGCATATCTCCGCAAATATCGTGCAAAAAGATCTAAAATTCGGACCCAAGGTTCAACACGATTTCTTCTCAAATGGGTTTTTTTTGCGACTTCTGAAACATCACAGAAAAAAATTTATAGTGAAAATGCCACGATGACCTGTTTGGAGCAGCGAAACCCTAGAATCCAAATCTCTGATACCAAATGTTATGAAACCAGCGCAAGAAAAGATAGAAAAGATAGATCAACGCCTTAGAATTCAGCCTCTTCGAGGGGGCAACCTCCTTTACATTACATAAATGAACAATTCTTGGACGATACAAATGAAAATACCTCCTTTCTATATATAGGAGTCTAAGGGGTCATAACATAATCAGAGCCGACATAACAATAATAATGTAAGGGCACAATAATAACAATAGTGGGCTTCTATGGGGCACAAGAGTAATAATATGGGCACTACATGGGTACATCAATATAATAAGTGGGTTGTACTAATAACAATAAGGGGTTACACTAGTAGTATAGGGGCCTAACAGAGTGGCTGAGAGGTCTCCTGGGGGTGTTGTTGTTGATGTTGAAGGTATGGTTGATGTGTTCTGTTGATTCAATTTCCTTAGGGTCAACAAGGAGGTTGAATCCCTTCATAGTGGCCTCTCTAGTCGCATGTTTAGCCTGGTTGGCCAGTTACTTGGGTAGAAGTGGGAGGAGGGTGGTTACGGATTGGTATCAGAGCATGGTTGCGCTCTCCTTGGGTGAATGTGTTTGTCATGCATTCATGTTGGTTGTACATGTGTCAGTCATCCTTGTGGTCTATGTTCTTGTTGCATATGCATGGTGTTGGTCATGGTCGTAGTGATGTCGCCATGGGAATAAGGATGTCGTTGTGTGAAGCATGTTGTCATGAGTGTATGACTGGTTACATGTTGTTATATGTCACTTACATGTGTCATTTTGTATGCTTGGTTACATTATCGTATGTTTGGTTACATTCTTGCACGTTTAGTTACATGTATCATTCTTGTCGGTTTGGTTACAAGTATCGTGGTTCATGCTTGATCATATGCGTCTGTGCATGTGTGTGGTCGATTATGCATTTCCTATGCATGTTAATTTTTGCATGTGGTCAAGTATACATTGGTGTTATGGTTGTTATTTTCATGCATGTAGTCATGGTATGTGTGTAGTTGATATGGTCATGCATTGATGACTGGACTCTAGCTAGACTGATGGTTACATGGTTATGTGCTTATGTATCATATGTCTATATGTTGTTATGATTATGTTATACATGTATCACGTTGATTTGATGATCTTGCAGATGAGATATCCTCCCCGAACTATGCTAAGGTACATTGGTTTATTGTGATTTGGTTTAGCTGACATAGTATGCCTTGCAGGAGAAAGATCAAAATGGCTAGCAAGATGGTAGACTACGAAGACTTTCCCTATGAATCAGATGAGTAGCATGGTCTTGGGCTCTCTTCTGATTTGGTAGATACATTGAGAAGATTGAAGGAAGAAATAAGGAGTTGTAAGGCAGACAATGACAAAATCATGCAGGCACAAGAGAAATAAGCAGAGGTTAATTCAATACTACTTCAGAGTTTGCCAGAATTGCAGCGACATGGACCACTTTGGATAAGCCATGAGCAGGAGGACAGAACTAATGGGGCCTATGGCAGCAGGTCTTATGATGGTCAAAGGTCAGACAAAGATGATACAATCAGAGATTGCATGTTGTTTGACGCTTCGGATAGGAGAGGTGATGGACATAGGTACTATTCCAGTTCTAGTTTAGAGAGGCACCATGATCATCATCATTGTCATCCTTACAGGAGGAGTGATAGGGGATACTTTATGGATGAGTTTAAGAAAGTAAAGCCAACTACCTTTGATGGAGAGATGAATAAATCACAAGATGTAGAGGAATAGTTGCTTAGTATGAGGAAATACTTCAAATTGCATGATCATTCAGAAAACATGAAAACAAAGATAACCACTTTCAGTCTCAAACTTAAAGTAGATATTTGGTGGGAAGATGTGAAGAATGTTAAAGGTATACATGAGGATGATTTGACTTGGCATAAGTTTGAGAGGTTCTTTAAGAAGTATTTGTCGGAAAGATACTTTGATGACATAGCTAAGGAGTTTTATGAGTTGCGGATGGGTTCCATGACAGATGATGAGTATACTAGTAGGTTCTTGGAGTTGCTGATGTAACAGCCCTGGTGAAAATTTCATGTAATAAAGGTTAATAAAGGAAAAATAAGGGACACTTATTCCAAGTTGAATGTCAGGAAAAATCCTAGTGATGGGGATCACTTGTGATTGAGTATGACTAAGGAAATTGGTAAAGGCAACGGCTAAGGCTTTAGAAAGGGAAAAAAAAATATTTGGCACATTGATTTATGAAAATAAAGGAAATTAGGAGAAAAGTAAGGTGAAAGGTCATAGGTTGCATGTGAGGAGGAAATTGAAGGAAAATAATGGAAAATGAAGAAATCAGAGGCCTCATTCATAAAAACGCTTCTGAGGATCAATTGGTAACCTTTTGTCAATTCAAGTTTGGACTCTCTCTCTCACTCTTGGTCACTTAAAGTTTGCTTAGAGCACTCTAGTTTGGAGAAAAGGAAGGAAAGGAAAATCAAGCAAGGATCAAGGAAAGGAAAGTAGGACTCAAGAAGCTTCGACAGGAATACTTGTAGGTAACCTTTTGCATGTGTGATTTCCTATTTGGTTTGGACATGCATAGCTTTGCATGTTGGTGTATGGTTCTCTTACTATCGGTGGCATGGTTTTGCCGGGTTATGACAGTGGATTTTAGCCTAGCCTAGCCTTTTTCCGGATGCCATGGTATGTTGGGATGTTATTTCAACTTTTGAGCTTTGGTATTGCCGGATGGATTTCGGAATCTGGGACGGAGGTGGTCTCAAGGTTCATTCCCAAAGGCCTAGGAATCCCTTGACCAGTTTTGGCGGGATACACGGTAAAGCTTGAGGGATCATTCTCGATTTAGGGCCTAGTGATCCAGGTTTGGATTGTGATAAAGCCTGAGAGACAAGCGGACGGAAAATTCCTCAAGGGTAGTGATGGATTTTGGATTGAATTCCAAGTTCAGTTCGGTTGTGATTGAAGCACCGTTTTGGTGTGATCACAGTTTGATGAGGGTGGAGGTGGTTTAACCTTTGGATTCCCTTGGTTTTTCTTGAATTGGTTTTTCTATGAGATCCCACATTCATGCTTGGAATATGGCACGAGGGTGATTGGCTGAAAGAGAGATTTGGTTTAGCCATGTATATGGTCGGGTGGTACGTGGAAGTTCCGAACCTGGTAAGATTTTCCTATAATTAATAAAAGCTAATTTCTTTTACTTTTGCACTGATTTATATGTGGATTTAATGGTTGTCATATCTCTAATAAATATATGGTTTTATGTTGGTTATAAGCATGGTTAAATGATTGGTTTATGTCATGGTTAAATGGATGGATGTAAGACCTAATTGATGATGTAGTAGTTCAATGGAGAATGAGGTGATCCTTAAGGTTATGTTTCATAAGTTGTTTCAGTCGTTTATGCTTTGTCTTGTATCCTAGACCTGTAGGTTGAATTGATGCCAATTGTTTGAAAGAATGTCAGTCCTAGTTGGGGATGCTCAGGCCTATTCCTCACCTAGTCCTGAGGGTGATTTTTGATTGATCATCATTGTTGTCATGTTTTAATGAATTTTGGAGGTTACAACATACCCTGGGATTATGGGTCAGAAAAGTGGCTTAAATCCTAGGGTCGTTGGCACATAACTATAAATTTTGGTCCATAGTCCTTGGCAGGCAGGCCTATGAGAGTGACTTTGGGTTTCTGGTCACTCCCTTGCCCATAGCATGAGAGCGACTATGGTCGAAGAGCTACAAAATAGCAGTGGAACCCAGGGACAGGTTGTCTGAGTGGTTGACTTGTTTGCTGAGTGTTTTGTTGATGATGTTGGATGACTATATGTGATGTTCCATCAATTCCACTTCCTTAAGGTGACATAGGAGGTCGAATCTGATCATAGTAGCATCTCTACTCATTTTTGCCCTGGTTGGCATGGTTACTTTGGGTAGAACTGGGAGGGGGTGTTACATTTTGGTATCAGAGCATGGTTGCGCTTTCTTTGGGTCATATCTCATGCTACAGATATGGGTGAATGTGTTGGTCATGCATGCATGTCAGCTACGTGTGTGGTTGTTACACTTGTATTCCATGTGCTCGTTGCACTGCATCATATCAATCATGGTAGTAGTAAGGTTATCATGAAGAACTTGATGTCGTTGTTATCGAATACTTCAGTATGAGTGTATGATTGGTTATACAATTAAATGAAGCGTGATTACATACTTGTATGCTGGGTTGCATTATTGGTTAATTGATTACATGCATCAGTCTTGTAGGTTGATTACAAGAATTGATCACTTATGCTCGACTACATGCGGTTATGCGTATGTGTAGTTGATTATGTTGGGTTGTGTTATATTCTTTCCACAACTAGGCCATGTAGTTTACGGGGGGGTTAGAGGGTGGGCGAAGCCCCCGCTTTGTTGCGTCGACTGTGTAGTGGAGGAGTCACAGGGGGGGTTTCAGCCCCCCCTGTACGGGGGGTTTGAGGGGGGCAGTTAGCCCCCCTCTATGGGGTCCGAGGCAGCGCCCCAGGGAAATTTTTTTTGGACCCTATATTAGGTTGGGTGGACCTACTTATGGTTTTGTGCATGGTTTTCGCACATGGTTTTGGACGCGATGGTTTTCGGTCCATGGTATTGGATGCTTCGGCATGTATAAATATGTATTGTAACATTGAAAGGAATATAATGAAAAATCAATCTGGTAGTCCCAGTTTTGGGATCCAGGGGAAAATCTCTGTGTATATGTGTTTTATGTGTTATGCTCTCGCATTGTTTATTTTATGTTGTTAGAATTCGTATGCAGGTAATTTTTGTACGAGGTTAAAACCTACATTTGGTATCAGAGTTGTTTGGGCTTCAAGGGGACGCCTTTGCTGCTGAGGGGTTTCGCTCGGGCTTGTGGTAGACCCTGTTCAGTGGGAGATCTGCGGGATCGATTCTGGTGGTGTAAGAAGATGGCAAGCAGTGGAAAGATAGAGATCGATAAATTTAATGGTCAGATTTTTGAGTTGTGGAAACTCAAGATGGAGGATATGTTGGTGGATAAAGATCAGTGGATCGCGGTAGATTCGGGTACTAAACCAACGGGAGTGTCTGATGAAAAATGGAAGAATTTGGATCAGAAGGCAAAGAGCACAATACGATTGTGTGTCTTAGATTCAATATTGTTGAATGTATTAGGGGAAGCTACGGTGAAGGCTTTGTGGGACAAGTTAGGGACTTTGTACCAATCTAAGTCTTTGGTGAATAAATTGTTCCTATGGAAAAAGTTGTATAACCTGAGGATGAAAGATGGAAACTCGGTGACAGAACATCTGAACGCATTTAATATTGTGGTAAGTCAGTTATTATCTTTTGATATTAAAATTTCAGATGAAGATAAGTGCATCAGTTTGTTGTGTTCTCTACTAGATTCGTGGGATAGCTGGCTATTGCAATAGGTAGCAATGCAACTTCCTTGTAGTTTGATGAAATAGTCTCATCCTTGCTGACGGAGGAGATGAGACGAAAAAATATGGAGAGCTAGAATGGTGATGCCTTGTCTGTACGAGGATGGTCCCAGAACAGAAACAAAAATAAGTCATCGAGTGGGAGATCTAAATGTAGAGGGAGATATAAATCTCCAGGAAAACCTGTAAATGTGGTTTGCTGGAAATGCGGAAAGGAAGGGCACTACAAAAGGGACTATAAATCTAAAGCTCCTAACAAAGGAAAGGGATTTGATGATGACCCTTCTGTAGAGGTGAAAACCACCTCAGATGAAGGTGGGGATGTGTACTTGGCTTCTTCAAGTACACATGTAGATCATGAGGCATGGTTGACTGACTCAAGTGCATCCTTTCACTTCACTCCCCATAGAGAGTGGTTTGCGAGTATGATAAATACGATGGTGGTGATGTCTTCTTAGGGGATGATAAGAAGGCTAGAATCATTGGTCGCAGAAAAGTAAAGTTGAAATTGTAAGGTGGAAGAGTTAGAACACTTTCGGGTGTTCTACATATTCCTACATTGCCAAAATTCTTATTTCTGTAAGAAAATTGGATGATGCGGGTGTAAAAATAGTGTTCGAGAAGGATACCTGCAAGATGGTTCGGGAAGCACTGGTATTGATGTGGGGAGTTCGGATTGGAACTCTATACAAGCTGCAAGGTAGCACTATTGTTGATGGGTGAAACAGTTCTGTGGTTCCTAAAAGTGAAGCAGAAAATCTAGTGGTCTCTGGAGAGAATATCATGTTGTGGCATCAAAGGCTTGGACATATTGGAGAGAAGGGCCTTCAAATACTTCATGGTAAAGGTATGGTAGAAGGAATGAGTAATAGCTTTTTGGATTTTGATTTCTGTGAAATTGTGTATATGGGAAGCAGAATTGGGTGAGTTTCCCCTCTGGTGGTAAGAGGGCGAAACAGATATTAGAACTTGTGCATAGTGATGTGTTTGGCCCTGTGAAGGTTCCATCACTAGGTAAGTCTGTGTACTATGTATCATTTATAGATGACTTCTCAAGGAATACATGGATATATTTCCTTAAGAAGAAATATGAAGTCTTTGACAGGTTTAAAGAATTTAAGGCTCTGGTGGAAAACCAGACAAAGAAGAAGATAAAGGTGTTGAGGTTAGATAACGGTGGAGAGTTTTGCAACAAGGAATTTGAAGAATTCTATAAGAAGTGTGGTATAGCACGACAGAAGACTACTCCATACATACCTGAGCAAAATGGAGTTGCAGAAAGAATGAACAAGATGTTGATGGAAAGGGCAAGAAGCATGCTCAGTGGTGTCGGGTTAGGACAGGAATTCTGGGAAGAGGTAGTGGAGATAGCATGTTACCTGGTCAACAGATCACAGTCATCAACATTGGAGGATAAGACTCCACAAAATTTATGGATTGGTAAGAAACCCTCTCTTTCACATCTGAGGGTATTTGGATGTGATGCATATGTACATGTTCCAAAGGAGAAAAGAACCAAGTTGGATAGTAAATCTAAAAAGTACATCTTTATTGGGTATAAGGATGGTTTAAAGGGTTATAAGCTTTGGAACCCAGTAACAAGGAAGGTTGTGTACAGCTGAGATGTGGTGTTCATAGAGGTGAAAGATGTTATTAAATATGAATTCCAACCAAAGGAACCTGAGAAGATAGAGTTTGAGATTAAGGAGGAAGAACCAGACTCTACAGTAGAGGAGGAATCAGAAGATGAATAGCCACAAAATCCAGGTGTGAGAAGATCAGTTCGAGAAAGAAGGCAGCCAAAAAGGTATAGTCCATCTGCTCTGTTAAAATTTTTCTTTATCTGGTACTGATGATGATCCCAGAACTATGAAGGAAGCAGTAGATTCAGAGGATGGAAAACTCTGGAAAGAGGCCATGGTTAATGAAATGGCATCTTTGCACAAAAATGAGAATTGGGATCTGGTGGAGTTGTCGGCTGGAAGGAAACCAATTGGCAGCAAATGTGTGTTCAAGAAGAAGACAAATGCAGAAGGAAAGGTGGAAAAATACAAAGCTCGGTTGGTAGCAAAAGGTTACTCCCAGGTGTCAGGAATTGATTTTGGTGATATTTTTTCTCCTGTTGCCAAGGTAGCTTCTATTAGATTATTTTTATGTTGCTGCTGCTTTTGATTTTGAGGTAGAACAGATGGATGTGAAGACAACATTTCTTCACGGGGATCTGGAAGAGGAGATCTACATGAAGCTTTTGCGGTGAAGGGTAAGAAAGAACTGGTATGCAAGTTAAAGAAGTCTCTCTATGGGTTAAAACAGTCACCAAGGATGTGGTATCATAAATTTGATACATTTATACGGGTACTTGGCTTCACCAGAAGCAAAGAAGATCACTGTGTGCATTTTAAATTAATTGGTGACCGTGTTATTTATCTGGTCTTGTATGTCGATGATATGTTGCTAATTGGAAATGACAAAAAAATTCTCCACGATTTGAAGACCCAATTGTCCTCCAAATTTGACATGAAAGATATTGGTGCTACAAACTATACTTTGGGCATGGAAATTAAAAGAGATCAGACAAAGAGGAAGCTCTAGTTAAACCAGAGGAAGTATGTTGAGACAACACTGCAGAGGTTTAATATGCAGGATAGTAAACTGGTGAAGGTTCCTATTCCTGTAGGTGTAAAGTTGTCTGCCGAACAGTGTCCCAAGACACAAGAAGTGGAAGAGGACATGTCCTGTGGTCCATATGCAAGTGCAGTCGGTAGCCTGATGTATGCAATGGTTTGTACTAGACCATACATTGCACATGCAGTGGGAGTATTGAGCAGGTTTATGTCAAAACCAGGGAAGGAGCACTAGACAGTAGTGAAGCGGGTTTTCAGGTATTTGCATGGCACTAGTGATTATGGTTTGTGCTACCAAGGAAGACCAAGATTGGATAGAGTTCTGGATATCCGTGGCTTCGTTGATGTAGACTGGGTTGGAGATCTAGATCAGAGATCTACAAGTGGGTATGTGTTTAACCTATTTGGAGGTGCAGTCAGTTGCATGAGTAAGAAACAATCAGTAGTGGCATTATCAACTACAGAGGCGGAATACATGGCAGCCACTCATGCAAACAAGGAAGCAGTTTGGTTGCAGAGATTCTGTTCAAGTATGGGGTTTGCTTATGCAAGTGGATAATTGCATGACGCAATGTATATACTAAATTAATGGTTGTTGTTTCATGCATTAGTAATAGCATGCATTGTTGATATGGCCTTGCATTGATGACTGGACCCTAGTTAGTATGATGGTTATGCATTGATGCACTTATTGATATATGTCTATATGTTATTATGGTTATGTTGTACATGCATCACGCTGATTTGATGATCTTGCAGACCATGTATCCTCCCCGAGTTATGCTAAGGTACGTTGATTTATGGTGATTTTGTTTAGCTGACATAGTATGCCTTGTAGGAAAGAGATCAGATGGCCAACAAGGTGGTAGACTACATATAATCTCCCTATGAATCAAATGGGAAGTGTGGTGTGGGGCACTCTTCTAACTTAGTAGACACATTGAGAAGCCTGAAGGAAGACATAAGGAGTTGAAAAGCAAACAATGAAAAAATCATGTAGGCACAAGAGAAACAAGCAAAGGTGAAAGTGATATTACTTCAGAGTTTGTCATATTTGCAACGACAGGGACCTCTTCAGATCAGCCATGGACATGAACACAAAACTAATTGGGCATATAGCAGCGGGTCTCATAGTAGACTAGGTTAGAAATATCTAACATTGTCAGAGATGGAAGTGTTATCGTTCTATATTTTTGAGGTTGAGGGAGTAAATATATTGGACAACATAAAACCACTTTTGAAGATGGGATCTAGCCTTTCCTACTTCAGAGAGGGATCTCTCTTTATGATTTAGCTTGGTTTTTAAGTTGATTTTAGGCTAGTATTGGGTTCAGAGTTTCGTTTTTGAATTAGTTTGGTTGGAACAGCAAGGGAAGGTCATTGGGCAATGGAGTCAGAAGAACTTGGGGTGATCAATTTGCAGAAGTATCAGGCTTAAGTGAAACAGGGCAAGGTATGCATACTATTGGATCCCTTAGACTTAAATGAAATGAAGTGGAAGAAGAGAAATAGATTCAATTGAAGCTAAAGAGCAGTTAAGAATTCTTTAACTTGATATTAGAGGAAAACATTTAGAATTGTCAACACTAAGTACAGAGTGCTAAGAAACAAATTATGTACTTATACTTTCTATTTAACAATTAAGAATAGAGAATACATAAGCATGATAGACAGAGAAAATAAACAAAGAACAGTAGATGCACTTCACCAAATAGATATGACACAGGAATCCTGAAACAACTTGTCTTGTATTACTGCAAAAGGTCACTTGAACTCAGTGAACAACTTTACAATGAATGGTAGTCTTTCTCATTACAAATCCCAACATCTATTACTTCAAATGATGAAGTATTTATACAAATTCTAAACTAAAATATCTTGATAAAATCTCAAGATCTTTGTACAAATATCTTAAATTGTTTTACACAAATAGAAATTAAATGTAGGACATTCAAAACTAATGTATATACTTGGCACTATTATTATGGATTTATGTTGACAAAGAGGAGAAATTCGAATTTGATTGCAATTCTTAGTTGATGAGGTGGCTAATTGTCTTTGAGCATTTTCCTCCCGAAATTCTGCAAAATAGGGTCCAGTCATCCCTTTGTATATCTCAATCCGAGATAGATCTGTAAAAAGTGAGAGAGGTTATTGTATATAAATATGTTCTTGAGATAAACCTCTCTTAGGTTCCCAAAATTCAGCTCTAGCTGTTCCCAATATTCTCTGCAAAAATATGTCTAAAACAGGATTTTGCACAGTCCGAAAAATAGGTTGTAATGATGTAAATGTATATCTCATTCTGTAATATTTATGTAAAATTTGAAATAGGTTATTGTAAGTTGTCATATTAGGAACGCAAACCTCCTCCAGTTTCTCAAGAGTCATCTTCGATTGACCACAATATGTTCTGCAAAAGTATGAATAAAACAGAAACATTTGGGAAAATCTGTCTGCAAAGCTTCATATGTATATCCCAAATCATAATAGTTGTTAGAAAACTGAGAGAGGTTTTTGTACATGAGGATTTTGGAAGAAAAAACCTCTTTTAGTTTCTAAAAAATCGTCTTCATTGGTTTGGAAACCATGTTTTAAATCAATGTGGCATGTAGGAAAAAGCATAGTTTCAATTGATCATGAGACAGATGAAAGACATGGATGTAGGAGGTGACATGGAAGTCAGGGAATGGAGGGTAACATAACCAGGAGTGCGCAGGAAATATGGTGGGAAAGGAGAGTGGTAAGTAGGAAGGTGGTAAGCATTTTTCGGAGGGGGGTCGGAGTGGTAGGCAGTATCGTGAAGGGGGGGGGGGGGGGTTGCGAAACGCAGAGGCGAAGACATGTAGCGTGGGACCGGTGGGGTAAAACCGCCTTTTCGGACCCCCCACCCCCCCCCCCCCCCCCACAGAAGTAAATCGAGGATGGAGAAGGGGGGCCAAAAAGGATTGTGAGCCATCGTTCTATGGAGCGAGAGGATCGAGGAGCAAGAAAGTTGCAACTGTTTAACCCCATGTGACAAAATCTCTTTTTGTCGTTTCCAACCTTATAATAAAATCAAACTACAGTACCAAGGCCTTTATTATAGTTTTATTTAGTCACATTTAAATGATGAGATTAATTTAATCTAAACATACTTAATTATCCTCTAATGTTGCATTTCGTCTTGCAAGCATATTTTTTTTTTTTTCTTAAGGTTTTGACCTTTTTTGGAAATAATTTACAATATGGAATATTATTTACAACATCTGAAATATAATAATCACCATCAAGTGACCCTATAATAATTATAGGACCCTAACAGTGGCTCCAGCTAGGGATGGAACTTCCTAGTGAAGTGTCAAGAACACCGTAGACTAGTAGCCTTATCCCTTGGGCTGATCCCAAATCTGCAAGATGCTCTGCCATAAAATCTTTGTGACTGAAAATATCAAACTGAAATCAAACCTTTTCTGCAAACTGAAATCTGAAACACACTGAACTGAAACTGAAACTGGAAAGAATGCTTGGAAAAATTCTCAAAGTACTGAGCTTATTTTCACACTGCTACCTACCCTACACTGTTGAAAATCATGCTGACTCAAATAATACAAAAATGCCAATGAAGCCAGTCAAGTAGTTGTTGAAACAAGTGGACTGCTTGACTGCCTGTTAGCAAAAACAAATGGATAGCTTGACTTTTTGTCCCCAAAATCAAGGTTGTAATATGTAATGGCAACTGCAGATGGATCTTGTTCTTATAATGAAAACATGGTTGAACACTTAAGCTTAAAAGAACCTCCATGTAGTTTGCTACATGATCAATAAAGGCATGATTAAGTAATTTACCTTGCAGACCTTCAATGACCAGTAGATCATGGATGATCTCATCCGTTGTATCCTCAAGGTTAAACCCTGATTCCAACTCTTCAGTTTTAGTCTCATATTCTAAAACAAAATTTTGATCAATCTGCAAATCAAAAGGCAATAGAATCTCCTCTTGTTTTGGAGAAGGAAGATTTTCCAAGAATTTTTTAGGATCTTGGAAACTATAGGACTGAATCTGAAGATCCAAAATTTCAATATCCTTCTCAAATCTTTCAACAACTAACTCAAGAAAACAAATTTTAATTTCAGAAGGATATTTGCTCGATTTCAAACGAGAAACATGGCCATTGAAAAAGCTTCATCGATTTGAAATTCTGCTAACTCATTCCTGATTCATTTTAAAACTTCACAAGATAGAATATTTGCCAGTGGAGTCACCATGAAAACTTTGAAGCTCTGGATACTTTGAACATGGAGTCGCTAGGTGAATAATTCAGCCTTCTTATGTCTGATCTTTGTTCACCATCAACAATCAGATCTGGAACTTGATGCACTTTTCCAAGGAAGATAAAATGTCTTCCCAGTATGGTCGCCACTATGTTATCGTTCTATATTTTTGAGGTTGAGGGAGTAAATATATTGGAAAACATCAAACCACTTTTGAAGATGGGATCTAGCCTTGCCAACTTCAGAGAGGGATCTCTCTTTATGATTTAGCTTGGTTTTTAAGTTGATTTTAGGCTAGTTATTGGGCTTAGAGTTTTGTTTTTGAATTGGTTTGGTTGGAACAGCAAGGGAAGGTCATTGAGAAATGGAGTCAGAAGAGATTGGGGTGATCAATTTGCAGAAGTATCAGGCTTAAGTGAAACAGGGCAAGGTAGGTATACTATTGGATCTCTTCGATTTAAATGAAATGAAGTGGAAGAAGAGAAATAGATTCAATTGAAGCTAAAGAGCAGTTAAGAATTCTTTAACTTGGTATCAGAGGAAAACATTTAAAATTGTCAACACTGAGTACAGAGTGCTAAGAAAAAAATTATGTACTTATACTTTCTATTTAACAATTAAGAATAGAGAATACATAAGCATGATAGATAGAGAAAATAAACAAAGAACAGTAGATGCACTTCACCAAATAGATATGACACATGAATCCAGAAACAACTTGTCTTGTATTACTGCAAATGGTCACTTGAACTCAGTGAACAAATTTACAATGAATGGTAGTCTTTCTCATTACAAATCCCAACATCTATTACTTCAAATGATGAAGCATTTATACAAATTCTAAACTAAAATATCTTGATAAAATCCTCAAGATCTTTGTACAAATATCTTAAATTGTTTTACACAAATAGAAATTAAATGTAGGACATTCAAGACTAATGTATCTACTTGGCACTATTATTATGGATTTATGTTGGCAAAGAAGAGAAATTCGAATTTGATTGCAACTCTTAGTTGATGAGGTGGCTAATTATCTTTGAGCATTTTCCTCCCGAAATTCTGCAAAATAGGGTCTAGTCATCCCTTTGTATATCTCAATACAATATAGATCTATAAAAAGTGAGAGAGGTTATTGTATATAAATATGTTCTTGAGATAAACCTCTCTTAGGTTCCGAAAATTCAGCTCCAGCTGTTCCCAATATTCTCTGCAAAAAGATGTCTAAAACAGGACTTTGCACAATTCGAAAAATAGTTGTAATGATGTAAATGTATCTCTCATTCTGTAATATTTGTGTAAAATATGAAATAGGTTATTGTGCATTGTCATATCAGGAACATAAGCCTCCTCCAGTTTCTCAAGATTCATCTCCGATTGGCCACAATATGTTCTGCAAAATTATGACTAAAACAGGAAAATTTGGGAAAATATGTCTACAAAGCTTCATCTTTATATCCTAAACCATAATATTTGTTAGAAAACTGAGAGAGTTTTTTGTACATGAGTATGTTGGAAGAAAAAACCTCTTTCAGTTTCTGAAAATTCATCCTCATTGGTTTGTAAACCATGTTTGAAATCAATGTGGCGTGTAGGAAAAAGCATAGTTTCAACTGATCATGAGACAGATGAATGACGTGGATGCGGGAGGTGACATGGAAGTCGGGGAATGGAGGGTAACATAACCATGAGTGCGCGGGAAATATGGTGGGAAAGGAGAGTGGTAAGCAGGAAGGTGGTAAGCAGTTTTCAGAGGGGGGTAAGAGTGGTAGGCGATATCGTGAGAGGGGGTGCAAAACGCAGAGGGGAAGACACGTAGTGTGGGACCAGCGGGGTAAAACTGCCTTTTCGGACCCCTCCCCCCACCCCCTTGGCGGTAAAGGTAGGGTGGAGAAGGGGGGCCGAAAAGGATTGTGAGTCATCGATCTATGGAGCGAGAGGATCGAGGAGCGGGAAAGCTGCAACTATTTAACCCCATGTGACAAAATCACTTTTTGTCGCTTCCAACCTTACAATAAAATCAAACTATAGTACCAAGACCTTTATTAAAATTTTATTTAATCACATTTAATTGATGTGATTAATTTAATATAGACATACTTAATTATCCTCTAATGCTGCATTTTGTCTTGCAAGCATTTTTCTTTTTCTTAAGGTTTTGACCTTTTTTGGAAATAATTTACAATATGGAATATTATTTACAACATCTGAAATATAATAATCACCGTCAAGTGACCCTATGATAATTATAGGACCCTAACATGCAGGATGTTGGGCACTCCGGATAGGAGGGGTGGCAGGCACATGTATTACTCTAGTTTTGGTTCTGATAGACATCTTCATCGTCATCATTATCATCCGTACATGATGAATGATAGGGGATACTTTCCAGATGAGTTCAAGAAGGCAAAGTCACCTACCTTTGATGGAGAGATGAATAAATCGCAAGATGTGGAGGATTGGTTGCTTGGCATGAGGAAATTCTTTAGATTGCATGGTTACTTAGAAAACATGAAAGCAAGGATAGCCCTTTCAGTCTCAAAGGTAAAGTGGATATTTGGTGGGAAGACGTGAAGAATGTCAAGGACATACATGAGGATGATTCGACTTGGCATGCATTTGAAAGGCTCTTTAAGAAGAAGAATTTGTCTTAGAGGTATTATGATTACAGAGCTAAGGAGTTTTAAGAGTTGTGGATGGGTTCTATGACAAATGAGGAGTATACTAGCATATTTCTAGAGTTGTTGAGATAGGTGCCTTACCTCATAGAGGAGAGGGCCAAGGTTCATATATTAATCAATGGATTTACAGTTTCATATAGAGACTAGATTGAGTTCGATGAGCCTAGATCATTGGAGGAGGCCATCCGAAAGTTGAAGCGTTGTTTTGAGCAATTGAAGCGCAAAGTTGAGCCAAAACGTGACTTGAAGAGAAACGACAAAGCTAAAGGAAAATGGCCACCAAAGTGAGGAAGACCTCAAGATGCAAGTGAGAAAGATAATGCAGTTCTTTACAAGGGATTCAATATAGTTGAGAAGGACATGGAGAGCAATAGGATAGAGGTGGTGGTAGGGAACCATTGCAATGCTGGATATGTGGTAAGGATCATCGTAAGAGGGATTGTCCACAGTATCAAAGTGGTGGTAGATCTCAAATATATAGTGCTTGGGAGGTGCAGTTGGTGATGTTGGTCATAGCATTCCTCGGATTTATACAGTTGTGGACAACATGCAAGCAAATCATTAGGCATCGATCATTGAGATGGATGGTAAGCTTTGTGATCAAGTTGTTTCTATTTTGATTGATCCTGGATCTTAACTATAGTTATATTAATCCTAACCTAATGGATAAGTGTGGTTTGAGAAAAGAAGTGCATGCAGAGTATTGGTTAGTACAGTTGGCTACAGGTACAAAGAAGTGAGTTCACCATTGGGTAAGAGCTTGTGCATTTGATTTAAATGGTTTGCCTACAATAGCACATTTGGATGTATTTCCATTGGGATCGTATAGCATAATTTTGGGTATGGATTGGTTATACCTTCACAAAACCAAAGTGGATTTCTTTGACAAGGCCATTGAGTGTGTGGATGATAGTGGGGAAAAGAGGACCTTGCAGGGAAAGAAGAAGCCTACATCAGTGAGGATGGTTACCACTATGTAGGCTAAGCATAGTTGCAGAAAAGGTTGTGTGATGTTTGTAGTACACATTTCCAGTGACAAGGGTAAGGAGGTTGAGGATGCAGAGGTGTTAAGAAGGTACCCAATTTTGCAGCAGTTTCAGGATGTATTCCCTGAGGACATTACAGAGTTTCCACCTCACAGGGAGGTAGACTTTTCTATTGAGTTAGTGCCAAGGGAAGCTCTAGCATCGAAAGCACCTTACAGGATGAGCACACCTGAGTTGGTAGAGTTGAAGTTGCATCTAAAGGAAATGTTGGACAAAGGATACATCAGACCCAGTGTATCACCTTGGGGCACACCAGTGTTGTTCGTAAAGAAGAAAGATGGTACTCTTAGATTGTGCATTGATTATAGGCAGTTGAATAAGGTAACGATCAAGAACAGGTACCCTTTGTCGAGGATTGATGATTTGTTTGATTAGCTAAAGGGAGCAGCAGTGTTCTCTAAGATCGACTTGAGATCGGGATACCATCAGGTACGCATCAAGAAAGAGGATATCTTCAAGACTGCGTTCAGGACCAGGTATGGGCATTATGAGTTTGTTTTTGTTCCATTCGGTTTGAATAATGCTCCAGTTACATTCATGTGTTTGATGAATAGTGTGTTGCATCCTTATTTGGAAAATTTTGTTATTGTATTCATTGATGACATACTAGTATATTCTAAGAATGAGGAAGAACATGATGAACATTTAGCAGCAGTGTTGAGATTCCTAAGAGAGCATCAGTTGTATTTTAAGCTTAGAAACTGTAGCTTCTTTCAGAAATAGGTGCATTACTTTGGACATGTCAATTCCAAGGAAGGTATAGTAGTAGATCCAGAAAACATAAGGGCCATCATGGAGTGGCAACTCCTAAGAATGTGGATGAGGTGAGATCATTTATGGGATTGGCAAGTTACTACAAGAGGTTCATCAGGAACTTCTCACACATTTCATATCCTATCACATCATTGCAGAGGAAAGGTAAGAAGTCTAAATGGATAAAAGAATGTGCAACTCATTTAGAGTAGCTCAAGTAGTTGTTGACACATGCACCACTGTTAAATATTGCAAATCCAGACAAGGAGTTTGTAGTGTGTACAGATGCTTGCAAGAGAGGACTTGGTGGAGTTCTCATGCAAAAAGGACAGGTAGTGTGCTATGAGTCATGGAAACTGAATGAGCATGAGAAGAACTATTTGACGCATGATCTTGAGCTAGCAGCGATCATAAATGCATTGAAGATGTGGAGCCATTATCTTCTTGGCAGGAGGTTTGTACTGATGAGAGACCACAGTGGGTTGAAGTACTTGTTTGACCAGCTGAATCTAAATGCCAAGCAAGCTAGATGGATGTCCACCCTAAGTGAGTTCGACTTCGAGATCAAATACATCAAAGGAAAGGAGAATTGGGTTGCAAATTCTCTTAGCAGGAAGGTACAGGTAAATCATATAGATGTTATGAGCTCTTATGGGAACGAGTTACAGGATAAGATTTTGTAGGCAGAACAATGAGATGATAAGTACAGGTAGATCATGCACAAGTTACAACAGAGTACAAATATGGGTACAAGTATAAGTACAAGTACATGTGCAGGTACAAGTGCAAGTACAAGTACAGGTGATCAGGATGCAGACTATCGTCTCACAGTAGATGGTTTGGTGAGATTCAAGGATAGGATCTATATACTAAATTGCAATGAGCTCAAGAAGCTTACCTTAGGGAGTTTCACATCAAGCCATACTCGAGTCACCCAGGATATCAGAAGACATTAACGATGGTGAAAAAGTTCTACTATTGGCCAAATCTGAAGAAGGAAGTGGGGTTCGTGGCTAGATGTTTAGATTGTCTGCAGGTAAAGGCAGAATGTAAGCATCCAAGTGGTCTACTATAGCCTATTGTGATTCTAGAATGGAAATGGGAGGTCATTTCCATGGACTTCATTACAGATCTTCCATGGACAGTGACACAGCATGATTCTATTATGGTCGTGGTCGATAGGTTAAGCAAGGTAGCTCACTTCATTCCAGTTAAGACTACATGTTCAGCCAATGAGGTAGCACAGGTTTTCATCAGAGAGATAGTGAGATTACATGGTGTTATGAAGAATATTATGTTGGACAGGGATGAAAATTTCACTTCCAAGTTCTGGAAGGAGCTATTTGCAGGTTTGAGAATAGAGTTGGCCTTCAATACAGATTATCATCCGCAAACAAATGGACATACAGAGAGGGTTAACAAGATCTTGGAGGATATGTTGAGGATGTATATGATGCAGCAGTAGAGGAAATGGGAAGAGTATCTTCCATTGGTTGAGTTCGCATACAACAATGGTTATCAGGATTCATTGAGGATGGGTCCTTTCGAGGCATTGTATGGACAGAGTTGTAATACTCCCATCAACTCGAGTGATCCATTGAACAGGGTAATTATTGGATCGAATATGTTGGCAGACATGGAACAAGAAATGCAGGTTATAAAGAAGAATCTAAAGGAAACACGAGATAGACATAAGAGTTATGTAGATCAACACAGGGTGTTCAAGGAGTTTCGGGTTAGGGAGTATGTGTATTTGTGCATCAAGCCCAAGAAGATCCCTTTAAGAATTGGATCATGTGCCAAGTTGGCACCATGGTATTGTGAGCCTTTTGAGATCCTTGAGAGGATTGGGCCAGTGGCCTATCGACTTTCACTTCCTCCAACAATAAAAGTACCTGATGTTTTCCATATTTCATTGCTTAAGAGGTATATAAAGGATGTTGATAATGTTATTGATTAGTCTGTATTGCAGGTGGAGAAAGAAGGAAAGTTCCAGCCGAAGCCTCAGTGCATATTGCAGCGGAAGCATCTCAAGCTCAAGAACAGAGCCATAGAGCAAGTTAAAGTGTAGTGGAAGCACTTTGGGCTCGAAGAAGCTACATGGAAGATAGCAGATTAGATGCGAGCCATGTATCCTTCATTATTTGTCAGTTGAGGCAAAGTAGTTTTAGTATGATGTTTGGTATATACTTGGCATATGTTTTGGTATATGTATATATGTATATGGATGTAAATATCACCATGAGCTAAGTTATAAAGCTCCAATAAGTGATATATTGTTATCTTGTCAAGTTGTCATGATGTTTTGCTTTTGAGCAGGTCTTTCATTATAAATACTGCAACAAGCTAAGTTATAAAGCTCCATGGGCAGTATGTTTGCTTTTCATTGGTTTTGTTGAGTTCTTGGTGTGGTTTAACACCGAGGACGGTGTCCCCCAAGGGAGAGTGTTCTGTAACAGCCCTAGTGAAAAGTTCATGTAATAAAAGTTAATAAAGACAAAATAAGACCACAGTTAAGGGACACTTATTCCATGTTGAATGTTGGGCAAAGATATCCTAGTGGGAATCATTGGATGTGTTTATGGCTAAAGAAATTGGCAAAGGAAAAGGAAAAGACATTGAAAGGAAAAAAGGCATTTTTGGCACATTTATTTATGAAAATAAAGGAAAATAGGAGAAAAGTAAGGTGAAAGGTCACAGGTTGCATGTAAGGAGGAAAATGAAGGAAAATAATGGAAAACGAAGAGAATGGAGGCCTAATTGATAAAAAGGCTTCTAAGGATCAGTTGGCAACCTTTTATCAACTCAAGTTTTGGAGCTCTCTCATTATTCTCTCTCTCTCTCACTCTTGGTCACTTAGAGTTTTCTTGGGCACTCTAGCTTTGGATGAAGAAAGGAAAAGCAAGCAAAGGGAAAGGAAGGAAAGCAAGGATCAAGAAGCTTCAGCATGATTACTTCTAGGTAACATATTGCATGTGTGATTTCCTAACTGGTTTTGATATGCATGGATTTGCATGTTGGTGTATGGTTCTCTTATTGTCAGTGGCATGGTTTTATCAAGTTATGACATTGGTTTTTAGCCTAGCCTTGCCTTTTTCTGGATGCCATGGTATGTTGGGATGTTTATCTTGGTTTTTAGCTTTGTTTGCCAGATGGATTTCGGAATCCAAGGCAGAGGTGGTCTCATGGTTCTTTCCAAAGGTCTAAGAATCCCTTGACCAGTTTGGCAAGATACACAGTAAAGCCTAAGGGAGAATATTTAGGGCCTAGTGATCAAGGATTGGATTGCGGTAAAGCCTGAGAGATAAGTAGATAGAAAAATCCTCAAGGATAGTGATGGATTCCGGATGGAAATCCAAGTTCGATTCGGTTATGATTGGAGCACCAGTTTTGGTGTGATCACGGTTTGGTGAGGGTGGAGGTGGTTTGACCTCTGGATTCCCTTAGTTGTTTTTGGATTGGTTTATCCATGAGATCCCACATTCATGCTTGGAATATGGCACGGGGGTGATTGGCTTAAAGAAATATTTGCTTCAGCCATGTCTATGGTCGGGTGGTACGTGGAAGTCCTGAACCTGGTCAAATTTGCCTATGATTAATGAAAGCTAAGTTCTCTTGCTATTGTACTTGTTTATATGTGGATTTAATGATAGTTATATCTCTGTTCTATACATGGTTTGATGTTGGTTATAAGCATGGTTAATCGACTGGTTCATGTCATGGTTATTTCATGTATTTACTTGTAATTGTTAAAATGATGGATGCATAACCTAATTGATGTCATAACAATTCAAGGGAGAAGGTGGTGATCCTTCTTGTCATGTCCCATAAGAGTTTTCAGCCATTCATGCTCTGTCTTGTATCCTAGACCTATAGGTTGAGTTGATGCCAAGTGTTTGACAGAATGTCAGTCCTATTTGGGGATGGTCAGGCCTAGCCCTCAGGTTGAATTTTGGTTTATTAGTCTTGTCATTGATCCAAAAACAGCAGAATTGACTATTTGCTCAATTTCTTCAAATATTAACTAAGGTTTCTTTTTAAGTGAATTAATAAGGAAAATTGATTTTTATGTGCCTTAAACTTAAAAACTTGAAATCTGAAATCAACCATGAACAGAAAAAATAAGAAGCAAACACAACAAATTTGATGACGGAGTTCATCCCTCCTAGACTACATCTCTGGGTCCACTTCCAATGGGCGTCCAATGTATTGAAAATGCTCATAAAGTCTCTTTACATCAAAATTCACCATTTTGGAATCTGCTCACATGCATCAATGGCTATTGTCAACTAATAGGCTTCGGCCTCAGCTTTCCAACGCAACTTTTAGATTACAAAAAGGCCCAATATTGGCCAAGATATGCCTCAAAAGGCATTTACAAGCAGTGTTTAAAACAATTACAAAGTCACTTCTTCTATCTCCCCTGCCAAAGGTGCATTGATGACATATTTTATAACCCACGGGAAGGTCCCGAGGTCAAACCTACGGGCCTCCCGAGATTTGATTGTAACAACATTAAAAATTTATGTATTGTATGATTGTCGAATTATTATGCTCGCGCCATATTTAACATATGGTTTTAACAAAGGTTTTAATATAGTATACAAAAGCCTGACGGTGATAACCTCGACCATATATGACATATGGTTAATAACCATATGTTTTAACATAGATATAATCTCACCTATTCGTGGAGCTTGATTTACATTTAGAATATGGTTATATCGTATAGTTGCCCAATGGTTACGAAACCCCGCACCTTCTATGTTGTGATATCACATATGTTAACAATGTTTAGCATTGGCATATGGTTGTTGCTCCACGCCAAGTTTAGAATCGGCGTTAACTCTTTGCTAAACATTCTAAGGTTTTGGCAGGCCACCGAATATGGCGGGCTCCGCCAACCCTTATCCCATATGTCATTAAAACAAACCTTAAATTTATATTTGCGCATGGTAAATAACAACAAGCCCGTGGTCTGTTAGTAAAGTTTTGTGTTGTTTGTTTAGTGGTCATGGGTTCGACCCACACCTTCTCTGCTTGGCAGTTTGAACTGTGGGGTGCGCTACCCTGCTGCCACATGCCCTGCTCTCATGCTGCCACTTGTCCTGTCCTAGTGCTGCGACTTGGCCTACTCTGGTGCTGCCACTTGGACTGCTTTGGCCTCCCTTTTTTGCCTGTTTGGACAAAACTTCAAAGTGTGTTTTCTCCCTCATACGGAGGCCATTTTCAAAACCAAATATACCACCAGAATCAACACGATGAGCTCTTTGACTTATCACTAGTTTCATCAGCATATGAGACTGTTAAATTCTGAGGATTTTGAGGATCCTTCTAGATCATTCCTCTCCACTAGAAGCTTTTGGACCACCAAAATTTTGGTTTTAAGAATATATGAGCTGAGGGTACTTTTCCCTCACCCTTTCAATCTCCATCCACCTTTCTTTGCTTAGATTCATGCCTTTGAGTCCCACTGGAAGATACTCTACATCTCCATGCCTAGAAGTGTAGACCTTCTTATCTAAGATGGTACCTTCTGTAATTCAAGCGTACATTCAAGTGCAAAATCATCTACAGTTGGAATTTGAGTATTTTCCTCTTGGTCCATGATCATTGGAGGTTAATACAACTTCAAATTTTAAACATTTACTACTAAATATATATGCATGTACGAAGGCAAATTCAACCGGAATGCATTGTGCCCAACCTTTTCAACAATTTTAAAAGGACCATACCTAATGGGTTTCAACTTTTTACCTTCACCTTTCATCCTTTCTTTGTTGATGTATAACCATACTTGATCGCCAACCTTGAAGTGATGATCCATCAAATGCTTGTCATGACGCATTTTGTACTTGGCCTAACTTTTCTCCAATTAATCCTACACTTCTTCATGAATCTTTTGGATTCTTTGAATGAACTTGATTGCTTTGTTGAAATCTCCATGTCCATCCTCTTTAGCTTCTTCACCAAACATAAATTCTATTGGTGATTTTGGCAGGTACCCATAACATGTTTCAAAAGGAGATCTACTAGTAGAAGAACCTACACCAAAATGCCCTGAAACATGAGAAGAATGTGCTTCCATGATCACATGCACTCTTTCTCCCTGTGGTATGCACAACTTGCCAAGATGGTACAGTAACCTGTCATGAACATGATAATTCAATTCTTCCACCTAAGAACCATGAGTTAGTGATTCATAAACATCCTTAAAATCAGTATCTGCAGAATATTGTTCTATATAACTTTCACGTGCTAAAGAACTATTTTGCAGAAAAACTGAAGCATTCAAAGAAGGTGTGGATAACATATCAACTACTTTATTGGTGGTGCATTTCTTATATTTGATTACTAAATGAAATTGTTTCAAAAAACCCATCCACCTATAATGTCGAGATTGTTGCAAATTAGTTTTTGATTGAACGTACTGAAGTGGTTGATGATCTGTATGAATCATTGTTTCTTTGCCCATTAGATAATGTTTCCATTTTTTAACACTTTCCACTAATGCATATAATTCTTTATCATAAGTTGGATAATTAACAACTGATTTAGAAAATGCTTCTAAATGAAAACAAATAGGCTTTCCTGTTTGTAATAACACTGCACCCATTGCATACCCACTAGCATCGATTTCTATTTCAAATGGTTGTTGAAGGTCTAGTAAATCCAAGATTGGAGTTGTAAAAATTTTATGCTTTAAAGTATCAAATGCTTTTTGTTGTTTTCCTCCCCACTGGAAGGGGACTTTAGAACTTGTTAAAGCATGAAGTGGTGATGCAATAAAAGAGAAATGAGAAAGAGACTTCCTCCAATGCTGAACTGCACCCAAGAAACTTCTAACTTCCGTCACATTTTGAGGTCTTGGCCACTTAATAATTACATTAATTTTAGTTGGATCTATTTTTAGTTGACCACCTCAAACTAAGTAACAAATATATACTAAGGAAGTTTTTCCAAATTCACATTTAGAGAGTTTGAGATACAGTTTCTTTATTTGCAACACATCAAAAACTTGTTTAACATGCTTTACGTGTTCTTCCCAACTTGAACTGAAAATAAGGATATCATCCAGATAGACTATGACAAACTTATCAATAAAAGGACGAAAAACATCATTCATCACTCTCATAAAAGTTGTTGGAGCATTTCATAACCCAAACGGCATAACCAACCATTCAAAAAGCCCATGTCTAGTCTTAATTGCAGTTTTCCATATATCATTCTCTGCAATATGAATCTGATGATAACCACTTCTTAAATCCAGTTTTGTAAAGTAAACAACATTCTTTAATTGATCAAGAAAATCATCGATTCTAGGAAGAGGATACCTATTCTTAATGGTGATTTTATTTAAGGCTCTAAAATCAACACACATTCTCCAAGTTTCATCTTTCTTTGGGACTAATATGATCGGTGATCCACATGGAGAATAACTAGGTCAAATAAAGACTTTATCAATGAATTCCTGAATTTGTTTCTTAATCTCTTCATTTTCAATGACTGACATACAATACATGCCAATGTTTGAGAGAGGGGCATCATATTGTAATTGAATCTTGTGTTGTATTTCTTGTTTTGGAGGTAAATCTTTTGGTTATTTAAACAATTCTTTATAATAATCTACTATTTCAACCAATTTGTCCTTAAACTAAGAATCACACCCTTGAAAAGCGTCATACTTATCTTTAGGTTGTTCTTTAAAAATCATGAGAATATACTTTTACTTGAATTTATTAACCTTTTCATGTGACTGACATTGATTAAATCCAAGATTGTCTTAATTATGTGTTCCCTAACAATGTATTCAATTCCATATTTAAAGAGATGATACTTATTCTCCATTCTATGAAATATGGCATCTCTATCATAAAGATACGGACTACCCAACACAACTCCACATATATCCAAAGGAATCACATCTAGTTCAACTTCATCAACAAAATTACTTGTAATTGCAAGCCTTAGTCGACATTGTTTTGTGACTTTCATCTGAGTATTTTCTTTCAACCATCCTAAAGGGTATGGTTTTGGATGATTTTTAGTTTCCAATCCCAATTTCCTTACTAGTTCCTCAGAAATTAGATTTGATTGTGATCCACTATCGAATAATGTGTCAATCTTAGTGTTCTTGGATATTATCCTTATGTGAAACAATTAAACTGTCTTCTTTTCTTCAATCACATTATTAGCTTTTGAAGAAGATGCACAACAGGTAGAACTAAGAGCTAGTTACAGAAGGAACACATGTCAGACCCATAGTGGTAATCTTCTTTTCATCACCGGAGTCAGATCCAAAATCTTGTTGGACTGTAGCATTAACTTTCATTTCACCCTTCTTCTTCTTAAGGAACTTATTTAGTTTAAGTTCAAGATGAAGTTTCCAACATTTGGAGTCTTCATGTCCAAAACTCTAACAATGAGTACAAGTAGGCCTTTCTCCTTCCTTCTTAGATGTTGTCGCTTTCTTCCCCTTCAACTTATTCTTTCCCTCAACTTCTTTGGAATCTTTGTTCTCTGAATGCTTGAATGATTTCTTTGAAAATTTTGACTGAAAAGGTTTGCCACCTGATTCAATATGAATGGCTTGTACACACTTCATCAAAGTCAGTTGGATTAAACATAAGAAATGTATGTCGGAAATAAGAATGCAAACTTCAAATATACTTTAACAAAGTTTCCCGTGTATCTAATAAAACATTAAGTGCTAATTTCTTTTTCCTAAATTCCTGAGTAAACTCTCGCATACTTTGTCCTTTACCTTGCCTTAAATGTTGCCAATCCATTACAACCTATTGCATATATCCTAAAGGATAGAATTGCTTTCTAAGAACTTTAACAAACTTAGACCACGAAGAGATAATTTTACCTTTTTCTTCAAATTTGATTGAGTTTTACTTTCCCACCAAATCAAAGTTGTTCCTCCCATTCTAAGTGTAGCTAACTGAATTTTGTAGAATCATCAAAACATTTTGGATTCTACAATACACCTCAAGTCGCTTTATACAGTTATCTAACTTTTCAGGATTCATTTCACCATCATATATTGGCAACTCAAACTTAACATCCAGCTTCAAAAAAGGAGATTTGTTTGGTTTCTTTTGTGTGTCTGAATCTGAACTTGAATGTGTTGACAGTGCTGGATGCCAACATTCAAGGGATCTTCCCAGTATAAAGTCCCAAGTAAACCTCACTTTGTTTGGTGTAGGAGTCCCATTCGGTATGATGGCCCGATTGCCATTATCTTAAATATATGCCTTATCTCTTACTTGTTAGCACATGAGAGTGGTATACTTGTTCTTCAAACAGTGAGGTTCATGTGCCTGGTGAGTTCTTAGTGTCGCTTATGTCAAAGTTATTTCACTGCAGAGGGAGAGGGTGAGAGTGAGTCTCAAATCGAAAGGGAATAGTCCCAACTATGTTAGAGACACACAACACAGTAGGATTTGCGCAACTTCCAATGGAGTAGTCCACACGAATGCAACAGTCACAAACACAAAGTGAACAAATAGCACGTACAACACCCAGCAGAGTAGTCCACATGAGTGCGACGGTTGCTATAACAAGTTTACAAGAATGAATCTATCAAGTGTCCGGCGAAATAGTCCACACGAAGCAAAATAGTGTTAACAACTGATACAACACATTTCCAACATCATATGCACTAAAAGAACTGAAATAATTCAATTGTCTTAATACAGGTTAAAGAAACATGCATTACAAGTGTCCAAAGAATAGTCTTACAAACAAATACAATACATGTGTGAAAACGTGTTGGCTTGTTAACAGGATTATGAATTAAGCGAAAGTTCCAAGACACATCTGTACACCATAGATCACTAACCCCAATATTAGGGCATTGGAGCCACTTCTCGCTCCTCAAAGAAAAGACTACAGTCTCTCAAGGCTATGTGGGAGGAACCAAGGTGAAAATTCCCTTGCATGTACAACTGAGGGGTATATATAGCCAAGAGTGAAACTGACCCTTGTGACTATTCGACTTCCCTCATGACTATTCGACTTACATGACTCTTTGACTTCATTCGTGGGTCTCTTAGACTTCCACGTTACATTACATTGATTACACAGTTATGACCCAAAGTAGTGATGTGACCGAGGCGACTCATGACACAACTCGACATGACACTACTAGTATGCACATGCTAGCTGTGTTGTTCATGTTGAGTTGTTGTGCTGCTGAGTGATGAGTGTGCTTGTGGTGTACCATAGCTTCACCTATTCATGGTAGGGTAAGCATAGTCTTCAATGGTCTTGGTGTTCGCTTGATGGTTCATGCATGTGCATGTGTCTCCTCGCTTTCTATTTGGTATGATTCGTGTGTTCGTCCAACCGCAAGCAAGCCTTCTAGCGTGTGCTCCTTGTTCATCCCATTCATCGTCGCGCCATGTCTCATCCATGTACTTTTTCCTGCAATCAACCATGATGAGACAATATCAAATCCAGAAATTCCCTAGTCTACCATGATGCATTGTCTTTCATTTTTGGGTGCAGGTGACCGGGAGAGAGGACAAGGCTCTGAAACAACGCAAAGCACATGTCAAGTCGGGATGCAAGGCTCTAGGACACTGTCGGGAAAACTGTGCAGAGGTAACTAAGAGTCTGGGTGGAGGAGTTCACGACAGAAATGACATTCTGTGGGATCTGGCTCAGCTGGGAGACAAAACTATGTAATTTTTCCAGGGAAGGCAGCGCGGGAAGCAGGGGACACTGGAAGTGAAAAATACGCATATTTTCATAGGAACCTGGGAGCGGGCTATGGGAGCTTGCTATCCAAAACTACGTAGAAGTGGGAGGTTGTCATGTAATACATTTTTGCACAGTTTTTGGGCTGAACAAGGTGTCGGACAATTGGTGGACAGTCCAAGAAAACTGCGCAGTTTTTAGGATGAGCAGCAGGCTGGCTGGCTGGGGGACTGACTGACAGAACTGCACAATTTTCAGAGATAATGCAGTGACAGGAAACAGGTGCTTGTCCCTCTTGTTTGCACAATTTCTTCATTCAGTGCAGGAGTGAAGCCTGGGGTCACTGCCCAGTTAAATTCTTCGGTTGACCAACGGTGGGCTTAATAGATAGGCTTGCGGGCAACATAGACTGACATAGCTTTTTGGGCAAACCATGTGTTGTTTTAGGTGATAGTCAGCAAGGTCGATTCCAGGATTGTACAATGTAGACTGCCTGAGAGGCAGCCTCAAGCTCTACGCAGTTTTGGGCAGGAGTACTTGGTCACTGAGGGCTACGATAGCGCAGTGCAGCTCAGTGGAGGTCTGGATGATGGAGGGTGGTCTGGTCGACAAATCTTTAGCAAAATGGTTAAGTGTGTGAGCGAGTGAACTCATGTATACATAACCTTGTGAACACACACTCAACATGACTTGATGACAAGATAGCTCAAACCAACAAGACAACATATGCTTAGTGTGACTGACCAAAGGGTGCGAGTGACAATTGTGACACTTGAGATAGATCTTTGAATGATCGTGACGACACTGGCGCAACATTGCATATGAATTCGTGTGTGAGTGCGATAGATGTTTACATAGCGAACACAACTCATACATAAACCTTCAACATCACCAGAATAATGTCGCAAGCATGACATAGCAATCAACATGTTGAAGACGACAATTGGTCAAACAAGTGAAAAGGGAGCAAGACATGTAGAGGAAACACATGAAATGACTTTTATGTTTGTGCACATGCATGTTACTGAAGGCATGATGATATGGCACTGACAATAAGTCCTACAAACTCAACTAAGGGGTGTACTTCAAAAGGTGTTCTTTACTTACCATACTTACTCTCGAGATGATCATGCATCCGATGGAGTTTCATGTGGTCCTAATTTTTCTCCATCACTTAGTCTCTTGGTCATTCTCCTTAACTCCTTGGGAGTGATATTAGCATGTCACCTTTTCTTATAGTCACTGAGAGGTGGATCAATGCAACTTCAGCGGGCAGTGACTGTTGCCAGGATGAGGCCCTGGGAGGCCCATCTGTGTTGTTTCTGCATGCAAGACAGACAAGAAAACTTGGAAAACACTGCGAAGTATTGAGGCACAGGACACTGCTATGGGATGGGGGTCCTGGGAGGACACCTCTGAGCAATTTCTAAGTTCAAGGCAGCCTGACTGCTCTACGCATTTATAGAGAGCAGTGCTGGCTAGGGTCTTTGTGCACTAAGATGTTTCAGTAGGAAAGGGAGGAAGCTTGATGGTTACAGAAGAAAAGTGCACAGTTCTGGGAGGCTAGATGAGGCTAAGTTGCTTGGGAAATTGGCTAAGTGTGAGATCAATGAAGCATATGTAAACATTGATAAGACTTGACTGTGATTGCACACGAACACTTAGTGATACAACGTAGACCTTCCAAAATGTATAAACATACTTTTCTTGATGCAACAACCTTTGTGACAAGAGTATTTGTAGTGAGTGTGATACATGTCTATGTGATGATAAGAACTCATGTGCGCATGATTTCCCTTGAAGCAAAACAACATCCCCTTTGCATGACAAACAACCACCCCTCGGACAACTCTTAAGACCAAGGAGGGTAGCTTGAAATCATCAACTTACCAACAAGTTACCAAGGATGATCGATCACAGGATCCAAGGTAGGCTCTGAAATTTGCATGCGAGCCAAAATTTTGGAGGGTGTTTGTAGCCGCTACTACAAAATGATAAGAGAATAAAGAAGAAGAAGACGAAGATGGAGGAGAATGAGGCTCATTACCATCATCTTTTGCCTTCCCCTTTTTCTCGTTCATGCCTTTAGAAGATTAAGTTGCATCTCTAGTCTTCTTGTCTTCATAAAGCTCTGCAATTATCCTTTGCATATTAAGGAACATTCACAAATCACCTTTGTTTTAGGAGCTTCTCCTTCATTTAGCTCTCCCATCTTCAACTTTTGAGAGACTTTCCTCTTTCCAATCTCTGGATTTATCTTATCAAGTTTCTCTTCTCCACGTCGCAACCTGGATCTAGTCAACATTCACATGGGAAAATATCCTACTTATACATGATCAACCTTGCTCTGATACCAAAATATGATCCAAAAACAACAGAATTGACTATTTTCTTTTTAAATGAATTAATAAGGAAAATTGATTTTTATGTGCCTTAAACTTAAAAACTTGAAATCTGAAATCAACTATAAACAACAGAAATAAGAAGCAAACACAACAAATTTGATGACGAAGTTCGTTCCTCCTGGACTACATCTCCGAGTCTGCTTCTAATGGGCATCTGATGTATTGAAAATGTTTATAAAGTCTATTTACATCAAAATTCACCATTCTGGAATCTGCTCATGGGCATCAATGGCTACTGTCAACTGATAGGCTTCGGCCTCAACTTTCCAACGCAACTTTCAGATTACAAAAATCCCAATATTTGCCAAGGTATGCCTCAAAAGGCATTTACAAGAACTATTCAAAACAATTACAGAGTCACTCCTTCTATCTCCCCTACCAATGGCGCATTGGTGGAATGTTTTATAACCCATGGCAAGGTCCCGGGGTCAAACCCGCAGGCCTCCTGGGATTTGATTGTAACAACATTACAAATTTACATATTGTATGACTGTTGAAATATTATGCCTGCACCATGTTTAACATATGGTTTTAACAAAGGTTTTAATATAGTATACAAAATCTCGGAGGTGATAACCTCGACCATATATGACATATGATTAATAACCATATGTTTTAACATATATATAATCCCGCCTATCCATGGAGTTTGACTTAACTTTAGAATATGGTTATATCATATAGTTTCCCAATGGTTATGAAACTTCGCGCCTTCCGTGTTGACGCAGGAGGCCAATTGAACAGAAATTGAATAGCAACTGAACAACAATTGAATAGCAACTGAACAACAATTGAACAGCAACTGAACAACAATTGAATAGTAGTCGATCCCGCATTGACTTTTCTCTTTTTGTACAGGTTCTTCAATCTACGCCGTTGATCTCCTCTCTCCAGATCTAACGGTCGGCAGTGATATCGCAAATCGCAATTTATCCCGGCCAAGGTTCCTTCACTTATGAATGATGCAATGTGATATAATCCAACGGTCATCATCAGTGGTGATCCAACGGTTGACAGCGATATTGCACAGGAAACTTGCGCGACACTTACCCATCTCATGGAGCCGATATGATTTATAAACCTTGATCTATAAAAGTTCGGGTCCGGGTTTAGACTTAAACTCCAATCACTTTAAACCCCGATATCCATTGGATAACAGAATCCATCAAGTCCTACGGCTCACGGGACTTCAACTAACACATAGGTTAAACACAGGCCTAACCCCACCGTTGGCTATGACGTCAGCAATTGAAAGTTAGATCGATGGTTAGGATGGAGTATGGACCTCAACCACGATCAAGCCTTTTTGTGCTTTCTACCTCCGTTATTAATATTAATGGCTGTGATTAACACAATAACACTAAGATTATAATTAAAATACGAAAAATAGAGAAAATACCTGGATGCGCTTCAAACGCAGATTCACAGAAGTAAATGAGAGTCTTCACCAGAATTGACACGCAATCACACACTGAATCAATATCTTCAATATAATAATAATTACAGAGTCTTGGCCCTCTCACTCAATTACAACAATTTTACAGACCTCTGTTCCAACCTCAAAACCTATCTATCACTCAACTCTCGCCTCTCACTCAAATCTCAATCATCTCAGCTAATCCTTCTTCATTACATTTTCTTTTTTTTAACTGTACAAACAACTCGATCTCTATTATAATCATTCTAACAATCAAATCTCTATTTTCAAGCTCCATTACACACCTATGCTAACGACTTATCCCTTAATCTAAAATAAGGCAATTTCCTAACTATTACAATAATGAATTACAAATCATTTTCTAGAGATCCAACCCTCTCGACCAAAACTTCTTTTGACCACTCAGGTCAATGAAATTCAACTCATTTAGCCACGACATGTGAACAAACCGTCACATTACTGGCTAAGCTCAGATGCTCCTGCATCAGACTCCCGGGGAAGAAAAGAATCATCCCTCAGACTTTCAAGTTTTACTCCATACTTCTACAGCTCTATTGTTGTGAACCAACTAGCATCCTCCACTGGTTGTCCTTTCCATTTGACTAGATATTGAAAATAAACCTGTCCTTTGGTTCTTTTGGGTACTCTTTTCTCCAAAACAGCGTCCACCTCTCTCTTAACTGTCTTTGGCATTTGTTCTTCCCAGTTCAAAGTTTGAACTTCATTTTTCCTCTTGTAGCTCTGTCTTTGTCTATTCATATGGACACAAATCTACAACATTGAAGATAGGTGATATTCCAATCCCTTCTGGCAATTTAATTTCATAAACATTAGTTGAAAACTTTCTTACAATTCTACATGGTCCTATATTTTTCGTTTTTAGTTTATTGTAAGTCTTAGCAGGAAATCTTTCTTTTCTCAAATACACCATCACTAATTCTCCCACTTGGAATTCTTTCTCTCTTCTTTTCATATCTGCTCTCTGTTTGTATTTGTCACTACTTTCCTGCAATCTGCCTTTGACATCTTCTTGTAGTCTCTGCATCTGCTTTGCAAAGTCTTCAGCTTTTGCACTTCTTGTCTCCTGTTTACCCAAATTTCTAAGCTCATACACACCTCTTGGATTCATCCCAAAAACAATCTGAAATGGACTCATTCCAGTACTTCGGTTTGGAGTGTCATTATACGCAAACTCGGCCTGAGCTAGTGCTAAATCCCACTGCTTAGGATTTTGATACACTAAAATTCTCAATATGTTTCCCAAGCTTCTGTTTACTACTTCGGTCTGTCCATCTGTTTGAGGATGGTATGCTGAACTGAAACTGAGGTTAGCTCCTAGTTTCTTCCAAAGAGTTCTCCATAAATGCCGTACAAACTTTGTATCTCTATCAGACACAATACTTGCAGGCAATCCATGTAATCTTACAATTTCTGAAAAAAAACAGGTTAGCAATATGTGTTGCATCACTAGTCCTTTTACATGCAATGAAATGTGCCATCTTGGAAAATCTATCTACCACAACAGAAACAGAATCATTCCCCCTTTGAGTTTTAGGTAACCCCAAAATGAAATCCATGCTAACTGCATCCCATGGTCGGTCTGGTATTGGCAATGGCTGGTACAATCCTATATTCTGGCTTCTCCCTTTAGCATGCTGACATATCCTACACTTCTCAACAAATCTCTTAACATCAGTCTGCATCTTTGGCCAATAATAAAAAGCATTTACCTGAGAAAAGGTTTTGTCTTATCCAAAGTGACCAGATAATCCTCCAATGTGTTTCTCCTTTATTATGTTTTCCCTCATAGAACATTTGGGAATACACAACTTGTTGCCTTTAAACAATAAACCTCCTTGGATAAGATAATCTAACCACTGACTCCTGTTATGAACTATTGGATTTTGTACTGTTATGTAAATATCTTTGAAATCTGCATCGTCTTTATACATTTCAACCATTTCTTCAAATCCACTTGTGTGCTTTATCACAAAAGTAAAGCTCTGCAAAAACTCTACCCACTTGGTGTGTTTCTGGTTCAATTTTGGCTGGTTGTTTATGAACTGTAATGCATGATTGTCAGAATACAATATAAATTCCTTTGGTAGTAGATAATGTCTCCATTTTTTTAAGGCTTGTACAATAGCATAAAATTCTTTATCATAAGAAGAATACTTCTTCTTCGCTTCATTTAATTTCTCACTGAAGTATGCTACTGGTCTTTTTTCCTGACTCAAAACTGCTCCGATTGCAACTCCACTAGCATCAGTTTCAACTTGAAATACTTTTCCAAAATCAGGTAAAGCTAAAATTGGTTTCTCTGTGATTTTCCTCTTCAGCAACTTAAAATTCCTATACGGTGCTTCTGTCCACTTGAATGTCTGATTAGTCTCCTTGATTGTTTCAAGAATTGGTGCACAAATCTTACTAAACCATCTGATAAATTTCCTATAAAAACTTGCAAGACCATGAAAACTTCTTACCTCAAATATATTCCTTGGAATAGGCTAGTTCCAAATTGCTTGGACTTTCTCTAGATCCATTTTCAACCTTTCTTTAGAAACTAAAAATCCCAAGTAAATTAATTCTTCTTTCATGAAACTATATTTCTTCAGATTTATTAGTAGTTTCTCTTCCTGCAGAGTTCTTAAAACCAATTTAAGATGCTCTAGATGTTCTTCTTTACTTTTACTAAAAACTAGAATATCATCAAGATAAACAATAACAAACTTGCCTGCATATTCCTTCAAAACTTCATTCATCAATCTCATGAATGTGCTAGGTGCATTAGTGAGTCCAAAAGGCATCACTAACCAGTCATGCAACCCACTGTTTGTTTTAAATGCAGTCTTCCATTCGTCTCCTTCTCTAATTCTTATTTGATGATATCCACTCTTCATATCTATTTTAGTAAAATACTTTGACCCACTCAAACAATCCATCAAATCATCCATGCGTGGCAAAGGAAATTTATACTTGATAGTGATCTTGTTTATGGCTTTGGAATCTGTACACATACGCCATTCACCTCCTTTCTTTGGACTGAGTAATGTTGGTACAGCACACGGACTAAGATTCTCTTTGATTAGTCCCTTATCCATCAGTTCTTGCACTTGTCTTCCAACTTTTGCATTCTCTTGAGGAGTTAATCTATACGCTACTTTGTTTGGCAAACTTGCTCCTAGTATTAGATCAATATGATGACTAATACTCCTGATTGGTGGCAATGCATTTGGCAACTCATCCACAATAATATCAGCAAAATCATTTAACATAGTTTTGATTTCTTCAGGTAAATCATCTAAGTTTGTGGAAGTTAAAATTACCTTAGGTCTCCCTATGACAGCAAAATGCATTTCTTCACCTTTTCCAATCTCTTGCAATATCTCCTTTCCACTCATCAGCATAACACTGTTTCCAGGTGCTCCTTTGTCAACATCATCCTTCAATGGCTGCGGTGTATGTTTATTTCCATTCTTCTCCAGAGTATAAATATTTTTCCTCCCATCATGAATAGCTTTCCATTAAACTGCCACGGTCTTCCCAGGAATACATGGCATACATCCATTAGCATTACATCACACAATATTGCATCTTTATACGTACCAATCTATATCTCTACCTTGCATTGTTTTATCACAATAATCTGATGTCCTTTCTGCAACCATGACACTTTGTAAGGAGTAGGGTGTATTGTCTTCACTAATCCTAGCTTGTCCACCATCTCTGTAGAAACAAGGTTATTAGTGCTTCCACTGTCAATTATCACTTTACAACATTTACCTTTGGATTTGCACGTAGTTCTGAATATACTCTTCCTCTGAGCTGGTTCTTCAGTCTCTTTCTCTGCCTTAAGCAATGCCCTTTTCAACAACAGGGATTCTCCTACTTCAGGGGATTCTTCCTTTTCTATAATTCAAGGTGTTTCTGGCTTTGCCTCAGCCACATTCGCATTCCTCTGACTTGTTGTTTTATTATGAGGATAGTCCCATGATACATGTCCCCATTCTCCACACATATAACACCAAATATCTCTTCCTCGACCTCTTCCTCTGGATGCAAATCTTCCTCTATTAAAATCTCCCCTCTACGGTGGTCTGCTACTTGAACTTCCTGCTTTGTTCTGATGTTGTTGAACCCTTGGTCCGGTAGTTCCTTTACCTTTTACTAAACTTTTCCCTCTATTCCTTTGATTTTGTTTTCTCAATATCTTCTCTTTTGCCTTCAAACCTGCTTGATAGGCATCTTCAATGGTCTTCAAACTCAGCAAGCTGATCTCATCCTGTATTTCATATCTTAATCCATTGATATATATGGCTACCTTCTCCATATCATCCTCTGCGTGTCCTACTCTAATACTCAATCTATAAAAATCTTCTGTGTATTCTTTAACAGACATTTCTTTTTGCCTTAAATTCTGTAACTGTTTGAAAATATTTAACTGATAATCTTTTGGCATAAATTTAGATTTCATTTTACTCACCATTTTGTCCCATTGCTTGATCTTGGACTTTCTTTTTCTTGTTCTAGATGTTTGTAGTTCATCCCACCAAATAGCTGGATGACGCTTCAATCTGGTAACTGCAAATTTCACCTTCTTTTTGTCATCAACTTCTTCATAGTCAAAATATTTGTCCAGCAAACTAATCCAATCCATTAGCTCTTCTGCATTGAGACTCCCTTCATACACAGGAATTTCCACCTTTGGTTTTCCACCTACTTTAGCCAACATCTTGATAACTTTGGTAGTTTCATTTTCCTCCTCTTCTTCTTCTTCAGAAGATTCTTCTGCAGCACTCTCAACTCCTTCATTAGGTGCTCTCCTCTATGCAGTCTCCATTGTGTCCATCCTTGTACGCAGACTTCGGATCTCCTCTAGCAGAACTGCATTTGCTTCAGGTCTTCCTCGACCTATGCCAGCTCCTCTCCTTGGCGGCATGTTTACTACAATCAAACTCAATCTTTGTGCTTTGATACCAAAAATGACACAGGAGGCCAATTGAACAACAAATGAACAACAATTGAACAGCAACTAAACAACAATTGAATAGCAACTGAATAACAATTGAACAGCAACTGAACAACAATTTAACAACAAATAAAAAACAACTAAACAGCAATTGAACAGCAGTCGGTCCCGTGTTGACTTTCCTCTTTTTGTACAGGTGCTTCAATCTACGCTGTTGATCTCCTCTCTCTAGATCTAACAGGGGCAGTGATATCACAAATCGCAATTTCTCTCAACCAAGGTTCCCTCACTTATGAACAATGCGATGTGATATAATCCAACGGTCAGTGTCAACGGTGATCCAACAGTTGACAACGATATCGCACAGGAAACTTGCGCGACACTTACCCGTCTCATGGAGCCGATATGATTTATAAACCTTGATCTATAAAAGTTTGGGTATGGGTTTAGACTTAAACTCCGATCACTTTAAACCCTAATATCCATTGGATAACAGAATCCATCAAGTCCTACGACTCACAGGACTTCAACTAACACACAGATTAAGCACAGACCTAAACCTACCGTTGACTATGACGTCAGCAGTTGAAAGTTAGATCGATGGTTAGGATGGAGTACGGGCCTTCAACCACGATCAAGCCTTTCTGTGCTCTTCTACCCCCGTTATTAATATTAATGACTGTGATTAACACAATAACACTGAGATTATAATTAAAATACAAAAAACAGAGAAAATACGTGGATGCGCTTCAAACTCAAATTCACAGAAGTAAATGAGAGTCTTCACCAGAATTGACATGCAATCACACACTGAATCAATTTCTTCAATATAATAATAATTACAGAGTCTTGGCCCTCTCGCTCAATTACAGTAATTTTACAGACCTCTGTTCCAACCTCAAAACCTATAACTCTCACCTCTCACTCAAATCTCAATCATCTCAACTAATCCTTCTTCATTACATTTTCTTTGTTTTATGAATAAAATCCTATCCTAACTGTATGAAAAAATCAATCTCTATTTTAATCATTCTAACAATCAAATCTCTATTTTCAAGCTCCATTACACACCTACGCTAACAGCTTATCCCTTAATCTAAAATAAGGAAATTTGCTAACTATTACAATAATGAATTACAGATCATTTTCGAGAGATCCAACCCTCTCGACCAGAACTGAATTTTGACCACTCAGGTCAATGAAATTCAACTCATTTAGCCACAACATGTGAACAAACCATCACATTGCTAGCTAAGTCCAGATGATCCTGCATCACGTGTTGTGATATCACATATGTTAACAATATTTAACATTGGTATATGGTTGTTGCTTCGCACCGAGTTTAGAATCAGTGTTAACTCTTTTCTAAACAGTCCGAGGATTTGGAGGGCTGTCGGATATGGTAAGCTTCGCCAACCCTTCTCCCATATGTCATTAAAACAAACCTTAAATTTATATTTGCGCCCATGATAAATAACAACAAGCCTGTGGTTTGTTGGTAAATTTTTGTGTTGTTTGTTCGGTGGTTGCAAGTTCGACCCACACCTTCTCCCCTTGGTAGTTTGAACTGTGGGGTGCGCTACCCTACTGCCATGTTCCCTGCTCTCCTACTGCCACTTGTCCTATCCAGGTGCTACCACTTAGCCTACTCTAGCCTCCCATTTTTCCCTATTTGGACAAACCTTCATAGTGTGTTTTCTCCCTCATACGGAGGCCATTTTGAAAACCAAATATACCACCGGAATCAGCGTGACGAGCTCTTCGACTTGGAATTGGTTTCATGAGCATATGAGACTATTAAATTTTGAGCATTTCGAGGATCCTCCTGGATAAGTCATCATGTCTTTAATGTATTCTGAAAGTTATAACAAGTTTTGGCAATGGCTTGAATTCTGGGGCAGAAAAGTGCCTTGAATTTTGCAAACACTGGCACAAGTTTGTTAGGAAAAGTCCCTAGAAGTTGGCTTGCAGGATTGTGATAGCGTCAAAAGGTACCTATACATTGGCATGCCCATAACATGAGAGTGTCCAAAGTTCAAGAGGTCTAAAATATCAGTGGGACCCAGGGGCAGGATGTCTGAGTGGCTGAGATGTCTCTTGGGGATTTTGTTGTTGATGTCATAGGTATGGTTGATGTGTTCCATCGATTCAATTTCCTTAAGGTCACCAAGGAGCTCAAATCCCTTCATAGTGGCCTCTCGTCGCATGTTTACCCCAGTTGGCAGGTTACTTGGGTAGATGTGGGAGGAGGGTGGTTACGGGGAAATTTTCTCCTCACCCACAAGGATGCCCTTACACTATCGGGTCAAGCATTCGATCATTCTGACCCCCGGAGCACCTCTACCCAATGGGCCAATATATCGCCACTCCATTCTGGACAATGAAGATATCAAGTGGAAGATCTAGGAGTAGTTGTAGAAAGGGCACATCGACCAAGATCCTCACCTTGTGGGTGCCTGATTGTACTTGTAAAGAAAAAGGATGGGACCTGGAGGCTTTGCATTGATTATCAGGCACTTAAAAAAATCAATGTTCGGAACGGGTATCCAATCCCTTGGATTGATGACCTTCTTGACTAGCTCAAGGGGGCCAAGTATTTCAACAAGATCAATTTGAATTGTGGCTATCACCAAGTTCCAATAGTGCCCACAAATGTATGGAAGACCGCCTTCAAATCTAAGAAGCGCATTTTTGAATGGTTGATCGTTCCTTTCAGGTTGACAAATTCCCATGCAATTTTTATGAGGTTGATGGACGACATATTGCTGCCCTTCACCAACTCGTTTGTGGTTCTATATATGGACAACATTCTTATCTTCAGCAAGAGTTGGGAAGAGCACTTGCAACACATTTGACAGGTCCTTCAAACCTTGTGGCAGCACAAACAATGTGCCAATCTAGAGAAATTCACCTTTGGCATGAGACAGGTCTAATATCTGGGTTACATCATAGATGAGCAAGGCATGCATGTGTATTCGGTTAAGATCCAAGTCATTTGGGATTGTCCAGCCCCGACCACTCTAAAATAGCTTCGAATATTTTTGGAACTTGCCAATTTTTATGAGAGATTCATGTTGGGATTCTCCCATATCACGTGGACTTTGAGTCGGGTAACCAAGGGTAGAACGAAAGCAAAGTTTTCCTGATCTGAATTCCAATAGAAGGATATCATTGAGTTAAATCATCGCCTCTTCTTTGCACCTGTACTCACATTACTAGACCTGCAATATCCATTTGAAATCGACACAGACACCTTTGATTATGTTATTGGTGTAGTTCTCACCTAGCAAGGGCATCTGATGGCCTATCATAATGAGACACTTTCTGATACAATTCGTAAGTACGCCACTTATGATAAAGAGATGTATTCTATCATGTAGGCTTTATGACAATAAAACATTACATTATGGGGAAGGAGAAGGTCATCCACACATATCACCAACCACTTCATTTTATACGGACACAAGGGAAGTTGTAGAATGATCGCCATAAGAAGTGGCCTACATATTAGCAAAAAATACACATGAACATTAAGTACAAGAAGGGAAACACCAATCATGTTGCACATTGCCTCAGTTGACCCACAGTTGCAACACTAAATATTGTTCTCAAATCTTGTGGCCACGAGACATCTGGATGCCTGCAACTATACAAGAATTATCTAAAGTTCGCCACCACTTATCAGATGCTAGTGGATGGAAAGCAAGTTCCAAATTTCAACCTCTTGGATGCATTATTATGCTACACGGACCACCTTTATGTTCCTTCAAACGAGCGTGCCAAATTGATTTGTGAGGTGCACTATAGTCGGGTCACAAGACACTTTGGTGTGGAGAAAATTGTTGTATTACTACAAAAGTATTTTTATTACTCTAAACTCCGACAGAAAGTTGGAAAATATATCAGATCCTGCACTACCTATGTCATCGCCAAGCCAACCATCAAGAAGCAAGGCCTGTACACTCCTATGCCTACTCCCAAACAACCCTGGGAATCCATCTCCATGGACTATCTATCAGGCATTATTTCTACCAAGCATGGGAATGATTATGTGTTTGTGTTCGTGGACATATTTTCTAAGATGGTTATATTTTCAACTTGCAAGAAGAGTATCATAGCAGAGGACACTGCCAAAATTATCTTTAAATGAGTATGGGTACATTTTGAAATCCCATACGACCATTATATCAGATCAAGATAACAAATTCTTGAGCACATTTTGGTTTAGCCTCTGGACATTTTTGGACATGAAGCTCACAAAATCGATTGCATTCCATCCCCAGACTGATGGCCAGACAGAGGTCGTCAATAGGATGATAGTGCACATACTACGCATGTAAAACTCCAAACATCCACAAACCTATGATGAGATCCTCCCTTATGTGCAACACAACTATAACAAAGCTCTCCATAGCTCGACTAACTACAATCCTTTTCAAGTGGGTTTGGGTTTTCAACCATTGTGTCTGCTTTTTGTTGTCATGCCTCATGCGACTACATAGACATAATCCACACATGTACATTCCAAGGTTGATAAAGCAAGTCAATTTATTGAACACATCCAACACATCTACTAGTAGGTGCACGACATCTTGGATAAGTCTAATGCCAAGTACAAGAAGTGGCATGATCAACATCAGGTGCCACATAAGTTTCATGTGGGCGATAAAGTTTCGTTGCATTTTCAGAAAGAACACCTTATCGAAGCCCATCAGAAGCTCAAACCACTCTTATATGGGCCTTAAACTATCACCCAATGTTGTAGGAGACAATTCTTTTGAACCTAGCATTCCCCCATTCCTTAGCCTTCACCCAGTATTCAATGTAGACCACCTTAGGCCATACTTTCAACCATTAATGGACACATCATAAATTGCAGAACAAATCACACCAACAGAGCTAAACCCCGACTTCATGGAATCGGCCACAACTGCTCGGATCAACACTCGCTATAAAAATGATCAAATTGTATCGAGTTGTCAAAGTTGGCCAACTCTTGCACGAGGGCAAGTGGCTCACTAGGGACCAAGCTCAGCAAAAGTTTCCCCATCTCATGGAGGAACTCAACATAATGGGGACCATTGCTTCCTAAGGGGGGAGGACTGGTGGGAAACTTACTGTGAGAAAAGGATTGAAGAACCTTCTCTGTTTATAGCCTCCCCCTCTTGGAACTCTTTTCGAGACAATGTCAAGGAACATTATTATCCCATGGGGAGCTATAAGGACAAGTACATAGAGTAGACCAAACTAAGGCATAAAATGGACCAATATGTGCATGAGCTCACAAATGTTTTTCATACTTTATGCACAAAGTTGGGTATCAAAGACTCTTAGTGACATCTGGTGCTCAATTACCATGGTTTTTTGCAAAAGTACATTCAGGAAAAAATTGATGTCCTGGACGTCTCCTTGCTTGGTGCAGCATACTAATATGATGCACCAAGTAGTCATTGGTGCATGAGCTGAAATCTTTAGAGGTCGATGTATGCTCTGATTTTGAGCTAGAACCCAAAAAGGGTAACGACAAGGGGAAGCAGATTATTGATGCAGAACTCGATGCCACTGTTTCCACCACCAAGGTCCAAAAGATTGAGCCCGTAGATCCAAAGGAGGGGGAGCGTCTCTTCCACTCACAGATGTGGGTGAAGGGTTCTCCGCCGCAGTTCATTGTCGATAGTGGGAGCCAAAAGAACCTCATTTTAGCAAAGGTCATGAAGCGATTGGGCCTACTAACCACACCACACCTGCAGCCATACACCATCGTCTGGCTTCACCAAAGACGAGATCTTTGCGTCAGCCATCAGTTTCGCCTTCCCTACAACATCCAACCCTTCATGGATGAGTTACTATGTGATGTTTCTCCTCTTGAAGTGTGTGATGTATTATTTGGCCAACCATACTTGTGGAGAATCATGTTGTGTATGAGTCTAGGCCTCGCACTATTATTATTACTTTGGGAAATAAGTTATATATGATACCATAGGTAGCCCCACCCACTGCCATCTCTTTGATATATGATAAGTAATGTAGTAAGATCATCTCCCAGACCGGGAATTTTTTTTCTTTTATATTCGCTCTAAAAGTAAGGGGAAGATCGTGGCCACATCCATGGCTATCAAGAAAGGTTCTTCCACACAACAGAAGTAGGTAAATGAGGTCGTGCAATAATATAGGGACATCTTCTCCTCAATAATAAGGGTGCTCTTACAATGTTAGGTCAAGCATTCCATCGATCTGATCCATGGAGTAGCTCTACCCAATGGCTTGATATATCATCGCTCCATTATGGAAATTGAAGAGATCAAGTAGCATATACAGGAGCTGTTATAAAAAGGGCACATCCGACCAAGATCCTCACCTTGTGGGAGCCTCATTTTACTTATACAAAAGAAGGATGGGACCTAAAGGTTGTGCATTGATTATAGGGCACTGAACAAAATCACTGTGCGGAACAGGTATCTAATCGCGTCAATTGATGACCTTATTGACCATCTCCAGGGGGCCAAGTATTTCAGCAAGATTGATATGAAATCTGGCTATCACTAGGTTCCATTAGATCCCACAGATGTATGGAAGACTGCCTTCAAATCCAAGGAGGCCCTTTTTGAATGGTTTTTCATGCATTTCGGTTGACAAATTCCCCTGCAACTTTTATGAGGCTAATGGATGACATCTTGCGGCCCTTCACCAACTTGTTTGTGGTTGTATATCTAGACGACATTCTTATCTTTAGCAAGAGTTTGGAAGAACACTTGCAACACATTCGACAGGTCCTTCAAACCCTGCAGCAGCACAAATTATGTGCCAATTTGGAGAAATGCACCTTTGGCATGAGCTAGGTCTAATATTTGGGTTACATCATAGATGAGAAAGGCATGCATGTGGATCAACCTAATATCCAATTCATTCTTGATTGGCCAACCCTGACCACTCTAACAGAGCTTCACAGCTTTTTGGGCCTTGATAATTTTTATCCAAGGTTCGTGGTAGGATTCTCCCATATCACTTGGACTTTGAATCAAGTTACCAAGGGCGAAGCAAAAGAAAAGTTTTCCTTATTTGAGTTCCAACAGAAGGCGTTCATTGAGTTGAGGCATTGCCTCTGATTTGCACCTATACTCACATTGTCAAACCTGCAACAGTCATTTAAAATCGAGACAAACACCTCTAACTATGTTATTGGTGTAGTTCCCCAACAAGGCATATGGTGGCCTATCACAATGGACACTTTTCGATACAATTTGGAAGCACCCCACCTATGATAAATAGATGTATTCTATGATGTAGGCTTGCTCGCAATGGAAACATGACATTCTAGGGAAGGAGACAGTCATCCACACAAATCATGGACCTCTTTAGTTTATATGGACACAAGGGAAGTTGTAGAATGATTGCCATTAGAAGTGGTCTACATATCTACAACAATTCAACTTCAACATTAAGTACAAGAATGGAAACACCAATCATGTTGCATATTGCCTTAGTTAGCTCCTAGTTGCAACACTACCTATTTTTCTCAACTCTTGTGGCCACGAGACCTCTGGATGGACACAACTATACAAGAAATTATGATCCATAGTTCGCCACCACTTTAATGGATGGAAATAAAGTTCCATATTTCCACCTCCAGGATGCATTATTATGCTATCTGCACCACCTTTGTGTTCCTTCAAGTGAGTGTGCCAAATTGATTTGGGAGGCATACTATAGTAGGGTCAGAGGACACTTCAGTGTGGATAAAAATGTGGTCATACTAGGGAAGTGCTTTTATTGACCAAAATTCTGGCGAGACATTGGAAAATATATTAGATCCTGCATTGATTATGTCATCATCAAGCCAACCATCAAGAAGCAAGGCTCGCACACTCCTCTACCTACTCCCAGCTAGCCTTAGAATCCATCTCCATGGACTATCTGTTGGGCCTCCCTTCTACCAAGAATGGGAATGACTGTGTATTTTTGGTCGTGGACATATTTTCTAAGATTGTTATATTATCAACTTGTAAGAAGAGTATCACAGTAGAGGACACTGGCAAACTCTTCTTTGAATGAGTATGGGTACATTTTCAAATCTCGTAGACCATTATATCAGATTAGGATAGCAGGTTCCTAAGCACATTATGGTCAAGACTTTGAACATTACTGGAAACTGAGCTCACCAAGTCAACTACAATCCATCCCCAGACTGATGGTCAAACAGAGGTCGTCAACATGATGATAGTGCACATACTACAAATGAACAACTCAAAGTTTCCACGAACTTGGGATGAGAGCCTCCCTTATGTGCAACACACTTATAAAAAAAATTATCCATAGTTCAATTGGTCGTAGTCCTTTTCGAGTGGGTATGGGTTTTCAACCATTGTGTCTGATTGATGTTGCCATGCCTCATGCGACTACACTGACAAAATCCACACATGTACAGTTCAAGTATGATAAAGCAACCTGTTTATTGAATGCATCCAACACATCTACCAGACGGTGCATGACATATTGGATAATTCCAATGCCAAGTACAAGTAGCGACATAACCAACATCGGGTGACACACAAGTTTCAAGTGGGCAACAAAGTTTGGTTGCATTCGCAAAAAGAATGCCTTATCGGAGCCCATTGGAAGCTCAAACCACTCTAATATGGGCCTTACACCATCACCATAGTTGTGGGAGACAATTATTTTGAGCTCAACATTCCCCCATTCCTTGGCCTGCACCCAGTGTTCAATGTGGACCGCCTTCGACCATCCTTTCCACCATTACTAGACACATCAAACATTGCAGAATATCTCATATCAACAGAGCTAAAACCTGACTGCATGGAACAAGCCACAACTGATCAAATCATGGAAATGCGGATTAAGAACACTCGCCAACAAAGATCCAACTGTATCGGTTTTTCAAAGTTGGCCAACTCTTGCAACAAGGCAAGTGGCTCACCGAGGAGTAAGTTCAGCAAAAGTTTCCCCATCTCATGGAGGCACTCAATGCAATGGGGACCATTGCTTCCTAGGGGGGAGGATTAATCTAGGTGGATATTAGTGGCCACCTGCCTATTCTACTTATACCCCCACCATTGTTTCTTTTAGTTTCCTTTTTTTCCAAAGGAAAAATCATAATATTTCATTAATTTTGAAAAATTACATATAGTAGATGCTTGGCAACATATGCATAATTTGGCTCTTAGCCATATTAGTGTGTATCAGTCAAAAAATACATCCATGTCCATTCGAAAATGGTGTTGAGTGTTAAACATAATTCACCACGCAGGGCAATAGCATGAGAGAGTCTGAAAATAGAGTGCCATAACTGAGATATCTACAATATCCTTTTAGTTTCCTTAATTGTAGTCAAGTTTACTATTTTTGGTAGTTTTTCAGGTCTTGAACTTCTAGATCCGTTTTGAGGCCCTAAACGACGTTTCTTTTTTTTTCTTTTTTTGGAAAATGGGCAAATTGAAGGATAACATCCTATTTTTTATTTGAAAGTTGTATTCCTCAGATAGATATTTCTAACGAGGTATTTTACGTGTCAAACGAATATCGTATGCCAAAGTTACGACCTCGGGAAGTTGATGTACCAATTTTCCCCAATGGGGCCCACTAACTTTTGGTGCTTCATCTCCTAGGGTTAGGTTTTTGGATGTTTATGGATTTCCATTGTTTCTATATAATAAACAGGGCTTTGAACCTCATTGTAACACAGTTAAAAAGGCATGTAGCAGCCACATCACTTCCTAGAGATAAGCTACCATCACTTGAGCTAGTTTATTTCCATTTTGTATGCATACAGTTTTCAATACTTTGTTATTAATGAATTGAAGTTTTGTTTTCATTGTAGCTTTGTGTTTTTGTTTATATAATATTTCATTATGTTCCTTCAAAAAAGAGGATCATTATCCACATAATTTATGTGTTCCATGATCAAACCACACAGTTGTAGGTACAACATCATGAAGCAAATTTTCCTTCAAGCCTCTTCACATGTTATTTTTCAATATGTCCTACTAGGGAGCCAAGTCACATCCAAAGAAGATCATCAATATCAGAGTTTCCAAGTTATGATATCCTTTATAGTTTCATTTCAAATTTTGCTACTTTATCCTTTTGAAGTCAACATTCCTTTGTGCGTTTTATCTTCATATTGCAACAAGGTTATGCTTCAACTTTCAATCATCAATGTGTTATTAAAATCAATTCATCATCTGTAAGCTTCAATATAATATCCATTAAGGTCCTTACAACTCCCTCTCCCCATCTTGCTCATTATTATCAAGGAGTCATCAAAAAACACAAGTCTTGCTTTGCTTTGTTTTTCCATCCTTCTCATCTTGCTTCCATAATTTTGACAGCTTTCATTATGTGCCTGCAATTCTCACCAAAAACTATAACCAAGCAAAATATACAAAGACAAAATCATTATGTCAATTCTATCAATCTAGGGTTTCCATGATATCTCAAAAGTGTACTTCTAGGGTTCTAGTTACAAACCATAAATACTCCTTTACCTAACCCTTATTAGGGTTTTTACTTTTTAGCAAAAACATCCAGTCGTAGGGTTTTGTATTCAAGCCCTAGGTTCTATCTTAATCTACCTTTTGCTAGGGTTTAATACATACCCTAAAGTATTTCTCTAAAAATTATTTTATAATAGGGTTTCAAGATATATTAATATCAAAGAACACTCAACCTGCAAACCCTAGACACCATTTCCCAAAATCTTGGGATTCCTTGGGGGGTAATTAGTTAGGGTTTCTTATTTCAATCCATACTTTGCTAGGGTTTACAAACCCCAGATGCCACGACTTGTTACTTACAGACTTGTAGAGTTCTACAACCACATAAGAGGGTTAGTTGTAAAACCCTAGATTTTTAAGGCCTTTAAGATCTATTATGGCAAGAATTGTAAATTCTATACAAACCCTAGAAGCTTCACATTCATGCATTACTATCATGTAGCAAAACCCTTATGATATCGTTAGACTACAAGATTCATCAAACTTTTTCTAGGTCATTGTTTCTAATATATATGCAAACCCTTTTTATGATCATCATCATGACCAAAAGGGCAAAAATTATACGTACCTCTTACGAATTTTACCTATCCTTCAGATATCTGGTCTTGATCAACTTCATTCAAAAGAAAGAGACATCAACATCTCTTCAAAATTCAGTTCGGCTTCATGGTGAAATTCATCCACCTCATGGTTTCTATGTATACCGTTCTTTCAGTCTAGGTTTCCAGAAGTGTCATAGGTCTTGTTGACCATTTGAAAGAAGTTTGTCTTAAATTTGATTTGATCAATAGTAGTGTTCTTCAAGTCTTCTCCTTTAAAGCTTGCTTTTCAAAATTATATCACTATCAATTGAGTCATTGCCACATATGAGCTACTGCAATATGCCATAAAGAGCAAAGCATTGTAGTGTGACATCGATCCATATAACATGTGACCATTGTAATGTTTGAGAGACCATTGATGTCGGTTATAAGAATACTTAATACAAATCATGTTGTATCAATGCCATAGAGACTTCACAACTTAAGTACCATTATAGGATCGTAATTGTTATATATGTTTCTTTTCTTGCTATTTCTTGAGAGTTTTCCACAAAGAATTATAGTGCTTCTATCCCAATCTTCGGGCCTTCTTTTTCATATGTCATAGAATTTGGATTTGAGGTCATTAAGACTTTCCAATCAACTTCCTTAAATCACTTACATAACATAGTCAAGTTATATCTAACTACAAAGTCACACGTAGGTGAACACGAGCCATGTGAATACGTAAGCGAGTTATTGTAATAGAAGAGAGAGCATAGAGAAGTGTGCAAGCCACCATAATAGAGAATCGAGCCAATATAATAGAGTTGTAGACAAAGTGAGTTAAAAAGCCATAGAGAAGTTTGTGTGTCATATGATCCACATAAATCAAATGATGCCAGAGCATAATGATGCTATTGTATAGAAATTGATACCACGAAAATATGTTGTGATTTCATGCCACCACAGAGCGAGGTCAATGTGACTCATTAGATATGAGCAACAGAGTGCACCATCAAGCATGACACAGAGTATATCATCGAACCATAGTGGATGTGTCATAGAGACCAAGCCTTTGTGTCATGCCTTCAAGAAATGTGAGTCATGGAAGAGAAATACAAACTACAAATTGTCAATCTTCGATTCATACGAGTCATTTCTAAAATGTGGAACTCTGATTGTAATGTAATACAACATACATTGTTCCATATTATTATTGTCATACACAGATGCGAGAATCCTTGATGCAAACCACAGATACGAGCCACTGAATATCATTATATGTAGTATTCGAGTCATTTAGTGTAATGCTATAGAATTTGATGCTAGAATGTAATGAGGCATCATGTATACAATAATCCATAGAGATGACTAAATATAGACAACGATCCAGCGAGTGTGAACTACAAGGTCCTAGCCTCTGTCATATAATAAAGGACCGAATTGGAGAGTTGCGGTTACATACAAATTTGTCCTACCATATTATATTTTGAGATCATCGAGCCACTGAAACGATTCCACATTGATTTGAGTTACTTCACAACAAATACCAATCGTTATTATATCTTATTGTTAACAAGATCATAGTCTCGTTGTATGGATACCGAGAGCGATGTTTTTATTGAATGATTGAGAAATAAATACGAAACTCCAAGTTGTTGTAAAGTGATATTCTCCACAGAACAAAACCCGAGTTAAAATTCCAATAGAGTGATCTTCAGGCCTCCATCTTTAGACCACAATAACTCTGAAACCATGTTGAGAAATCAGGAGGCTTAAAAAGTAGATTAGATTTATCTTTCTTTGATAAGTGAAATTTGTTGGCTTCATATTAATTTGATTATGTTCCTCTTCATTAAACAATTATTAGAGATGTATAAAATATGAAGATCATAGAAATGCAAAGAACACAAGATATAGGCTCCAAGCTAAGGCAAAACTACTCCAAGGGGAAAACCTAGAAACTTCTTATAGAATCGTGTCAAAGTGAGATATCCAAGACCCAAGACCCCAACCTTCTAGATGTCAATCCAAACCCTCCTTTTGCATAGAAAATTCATTAACAACAAATCTTCAACAGGAGATATGATAAGGCAAAACTTCCACAAAGCATTCTTCAATTTCAAACTTCGGCCCTCCTTTTTTTGTGAAAATTCAGAACTAATTTAGTGAAGTGTATGTGTCCAAATGAGATCAAATCATCCTCTATTTATACTGTCCAAAGTGTTGGAAAATGTGACTTGTTTCAATCTTCATAATTGTCATTTCACTCATGTCATTATGTATATCTTATGTAATAATTAAAAGAAGAAATAAAATTTATTATTTTCAAACATGGGTTTCGTGCTTCTTTTGATTGGTCAACTAGGTTAAGCATGGTATTCATGCTTTTAGGGTTTTTCAAGTCATAAGAATAATTGTCATGATTCAAGAGAGTCAATATCATTTGTATAAGACCCTATTGGGAAAGTTGTAACTTGTAAAAGAATGTATTTTGAGTCTAGAAAGTCAAAATAAACCCCCAAACACAAGTCGGCCCTGCAAGTGACAAGTCGCCCTAGAAGAGGTTATTCGTCCTCCACAAATGTGCATATATAGAAGAAAATTCAATTTCATTTTACACACATTCAATCTGCAAAAGAAACAAGTTCGATTTGAAGGAAGAGAAGCAATAAAAGAAGAACAAAAGACAAGAAGACAAGGAGAAAGACCAAGCGAAGGAAGGAGATCTGAAATCTTCTTTATTTTGTCCACACATGTGAAAATTGGGGTTTTTGTAGCTATTGCAGGGCCAAAAATTACAGATTAGGGTTGTAGATTTGAAGTAGGAGGTCGAAGTTGAGATTTGAAGCTGGTTGAAGAAGGATTGACCCTTATTGACTTGGTTGATCTTTGACCTAATTGGAAGGGATTCTTGGAGGGATGACTTGGTGCTTGGAGGAGGACTTGGTTTAGGGTTTTGAGTCTTGGTTTTCTCATTTGAAGCATATTCATCAAGAAGAGAAGATATTATTTATGGGTTTTCCCCTCATAGGGACTTTGCTTTGGGTTGGAGCCTACTTCTTGTGTTTGTTGTAATTATTGTTTTTTCTTGATAATTGTTTGATGAAAAGATCCAATAAAGAAACATAGAAGATAACTAAAGTTCACAAGAAATTATAAAGGTTAAGGAGAATTGGTTTAAATAACTGCCCTACTAGATTCTCCAACATGGAATCAAAGCTAAGGTGAAGAAAGAGAAGGTAGCTTTAAGATCATCTTGTTGATATAAGAAGGGATTGCTTGTCAAGGGTAATCAATTGAAAAAGGACACAACAAACGACAAAGAGGAATTATTGACCTAAAAAGAAGGTTAATACATCAAACTTTAATTGAAGATCTCATCATCTGAAGAAGAATAAGCTCTTATTGAAAGCTCTCCAATGCACCATCTTGAAGAAAAGGAAGCATAAAAAATCTTAGGATCAACATCTACTCTTTGAAGCTATTTGAAGACACTGTTATTGAAGACATCCTATAATTCATCATTTTAGGGCATCTTTGAAGTCTCTTTGATGGTCTTGAAAGGATCAATATAATTGGAGACATCATCAAGAAGGAGGAATCTTGGGTTACAAGTAAGTATCATATTGTATTCTATGTCTAAATCTATCATATGGCTACATTTTGCAAGGAAAGAAACAAGCTCGTTGGATCAACAAACTTCCTAGAATGGAAGATGAGGATTGACTTGGTGTTCACAGAAAATGAAGTCATGGAATATGTTCTTGGTGAAGTTATTATACCAGACAAAGAGAAGACTCAAGAGTTAGCAAAATACAAGAAGGGAGAATTGAGGTGACAAAGGATTCTTATTGAATCCACAAAGGAACATCTTGTTTCCTTTGTTGTTGAGTTGAAGACATCCAAAGCTATATATGATAAGTTGGTGAAATTGTACTCTATATGTACATCGGGCCATAAAATATCCTTAAGGAATCAACTATATAGAATAAGGAAGCCAAAGGATGAAGACATGGCCACTTATCTTATGAAGATTTCATAAATAAGAGACCACATGCAAGCGCTTGGAGAAGTTGTTTCCGATTTAGAAATGACTACTTATGTATTGAATGCTTTGCCACCATAATGGAGTAGTTTTTCAACTAGTGTCTACTCAAGAAAGGATACTTCTCATTTTGATGAATTATGGGCTCAATGTATCTTGGAAGAAACTAGGATAAAGGAAAAGGATGACAACTGAATCAAATGAGAAGTCTCAAGCTTTTGTTTTTAAATCCAAGAAGAAAGGGAAGTTTGGAAAGTCGAGAGGAAAACCATATATGTCAAAGATTCAATGCTTTGGATGTAATGAGTATGGACAATTTAAGATGGATTATCCAAATAAGAAGGACAACAAAAAGAAGGAAAGGAGTGAAGCTCACATAGTTGAGGAAAAGGGAAAACCTGAGAAGAATCCAAAAGGAGAAGATCCCAAGGATCTTTACTACAGAAGAAAGCTCCATCTCTATTAGGTTCCTTATGCAACTTGTCTTTCTTTTACTAAAAAGCTGAAAGTAGAATAACATGCATTGATGCATTCTTTAGAAAAGTCTTGATTTATGTAAAGCATGGCATCATAAAAGGAAGCATATGATAGTACAATAATTAGAATCTACATGATCAAGTTGCTCTGGTAGGAATCATCTAGCTTATAAGAATGAGAATATTGGGACCATATTGCATATTATAGTTGACACAAGCAATTTCTAACATAATGTTAGAGGCAGTCATTTTGCAAGAAGGATCGTTAAATATCCTCCTATAAGAACCATAATTTGTGAAGGCCCTTGGAAGAAGCATTATGACTGGTATATATTCCATATAGCATGGAATCTATAGTATTGAAGGATGAAGGAATGCAGATGGTCAAATTGTAGTATGAAAGGCATAATTAAAGTATTTCTCCTCTTGGGAAAATATTTTGGCATTGATTATGTTGTTGTTAGTTGCAGTGGTTGATGGTTGCCATTGATGTCAACCTGAGCATGTATGGATTGTGGCAAATGTTACGTATAGTTGCTATGGCAGATGAGTTTATGGATATGCTTGTTTGAAAGTTGTGTAGGTGTTTGGAGAGTTGTGGAGAAGGTTGGAAAATATTTTAAGCGAAGTTTTATTGTTATTCCTATACTATGCCCCAACCACACAGAGTCGGTCTTATGCATGCGATTGGAGGCTTTTAACCACACGGATGCAACGTTATGCGTGTGGTTGCAGCCGAGTCTTCCATGTTTTGTGCATGTGATTGCATATCCAATTATGAGTATATCATTACTTTGGTATTGGTTTCTGTGTGGTCCAAGTCGGCACTTGGTATTGGCATTACAGGTAGTGGTATTACCATTGTATCTGCCTATGATATTAGCTTGGAGATTACCATGGTATAGGGTTCTGTGGTATTGGCATTATAACCATGATATTTACCCTTGGAATTGACTTGAATATTACCATGGTACATGCATCTGTAGTATTGGCATAACCATGGTATTTACCTGTGTTATTGACTTGAAGATTACCATGGTATAGGTGTTTGTGGTATTGGGATAACCATGGTATTTGTGTGTGGTATTCGCTTGGGAATTATTGAGGGAATTTTGGAAAATACTTGTGTGAGAGCATTTAGTTGGATGATTTGATGGAGTGAGAGTGTGAGTGGGTGCTACAGTGTTTTAGTCTAGCATATTGCATATCTATAGTTGTGTTGAGTAGATGGTGTAGATCAAATTATCATTTTTAGATTCAGATCAGTGAGGCTGTTGGGTTGCTCATTTTGAGTAGATTTGAGAACCCAGTCTCAAACATTTTGAAATGTGGTTCGCATGGAGGAGTTGGAGGTGTAGAGACTTCGTGCTTGCAGAGACTAGCATACAATGATTAGAGGAGGATAATCTCAATCCAATGGTAGTTGGATAGTCCAATGGATGTTGGGTGAGGCTCATTGGTTGTGGAGGCTTCTAGTAGATGATTATCTGCAGAGTTGTGTGAGTAGGAACTTCTCAGTTGATGGATGTCAACACACTATCGTAGGGGTCGAATCTTCCATCTAGTGGGTGCTAGCTACTCTATGTAAAAAAAAATCAGCCATTAATATAATATTGAGCAACAACAACAACAACAGGTGGTTTTTTTCCATGGAGAGGGGTTTCCACCAGAAAAATTGTGTTCTCTTGTGTGTATGCATTGATGTTGTCTATGATGTTTTTTAATGATTTTACATGCTCTTATTTATTGATGTCATAAAAGTTCAATAAGTTTTACTGATGGGTTACTCAATTTTGTGCTTTGGTAAAAAGAGACAAAAATTATATATTTACAGTCACTAATGATTCACTACCCCCCCCCTTAGTAATGTCACCATTTCCAAAAAAAGAAACATATCTTCTATAGGTATAAGAAGCAAGCTCGTTCAAGGAACGATGGCTAGATGATTTCATGGAAGCAAAGGTATGCATGTCTTTAAGTAACTTTTCTCTAAAAGGTAGAATTTATATCTACAAGAATCTTGCAGAAAAATTTGCTTATAAGAATGTGCTCAGTAAGTCTTCCATGTGGTTACTCTATGCCTGAAAGAATAATTTTAGTATGCTTTGAAATGATTAAATATTAAGACTCTCCCACAAGATAGCATGCCATAAACATAATGATATTGATCAACTTCAAGTATGGTTTCCTAAAGAAAGAAAGAGAGTTGATAATGGCAACTCCAAGGAAGAAGAAATTGCAGCTTAATGGTCAGTTTGTTCCATGAGTACTTTGATTACAAGTGATTAGCATTGATAAAGATATTTGTTAAAAAGATGAAGATATACCATGAGAAAATATGTTGATCTTAGAAGTAAGCAAAATTTGAAGAGGCCATCGTATTAAGGTAGTTTTGATATTGATGTCTTTGTTTTGGTTATCTAGTTGATACATGTTTTGGCTACCTGGGAGGATATTGGGGAAATGCATTATGGAAATTGCAGCAAGTACATATGCAACTATTGGTCTTGAACTCAATGGATATATACATTGAGTGGTTGGATTTGTTAATCTATATCGTCAAGATATTTACATCATCTTGAGATTGAAAGGTAGCAGTACAAGAAGATAACCCGATGACAATGAAGATCACTATCATGTTTAGAGGGAACTATGATTAAGCTCTACTTTGGTAGGCTCAATATAGTGCTTTTATTTGATAAAGGAAAGTTATTTGAAAGATCCATGGCCTGAATCCTGTCACAGTTTGGCTCCAATACATTTAGGAAGATGAAATCTCAATCTCATGAAAATACGAAGAAGAGGAAGAGCCATGTAGCTACTTGAATATATTCATGAAGGATTAATAGATAATGTATTGATGAAAAGACACTAGAAATCTTCTCAATTAAAAGGAAGTAAAAGAATATCCTTTATACTTTAGAGGGAGTAAGAAGTATCCTTAAATGTTTGAGAAGGAGCAAGGATCTATTCCCTAATTGAGAGGGAATGAGAATCTCCTCTCTGGGTTGAGAGTGAATGATGTTAAAAACATCACATTATCTTCTTCATGTGCCATGCACTAGGCTAGGACTAACAGTCGTACATCTAAGTGAAGGCCATGAAAAGATAATGGTGGATGAAGGATTAGATAAGCATCTAAGATTGATATTCTTGAGGATAGAGAATCCAAGATACAAAGTTGACTGACACTCTTTGAGGATTGGATAGGTATCCAAGACAAGAGTGGTCGAAGAGGATCAATATTCTTTGAGGATTGGGAATCCAAGATAAGAATAGTCCTAAAAGGACATACCTAGTGAACATTTGGATGGGGTATGTACCTTGAGAGGTAGTGTGGTGTCAAACATAAAGCCTTACAACATTTTTTCTCTGATATAAATAGAGCTTGTCAAGTTAAGGCCTTACTATGTTGAAAATGCTAGTTATGATATTTATGCTTAAAATATGGCTTACCAATCTAGCTATTCTTATGAGAACTATTCAGTTTGAGAATATCCTTGTATCGGTTGTACAATTATGAATATCTCCTTAGTTAAGAGGGAGTGTTGGAAAATGTAACTAGTTTTGGCCTTCATAATTGTCATTGTACTCATGCCATTATGTATACCTTATGTAATAACTAAAGAAGAAAGAAAAATATTATTTTCAAGCATGGGTTTCAAGAATTATTTTCATGAGTCAAGATAGTCAATATCATTTGTATAAGACCCTACTAGGCAAGTTGTAACTTGTAAAATAATTTATTTTGAGTCTAGAAAGTCAAAACAAGTCTCCAAACACAAGTCGGCCCTACTAGTGACAAGTCGGCCTAGAAGATGTTATTTGTCCTCCACATATGTATATATATAGCAGTAATTTCAACCTCATTTGACACATATTCAATCTGCAAAATAAACAAGTTCTATCTGAAGGAAGAGAAGAAAGAAAAGAAGAGTGAAATACTAGACAAGGAGAAAGACCAAGCGAAGGAAGGAGATCTGAAATATTCTTTATCTCTATCTACATGTGAAAAAATTAGGGTTTCTACAACTATTGTAGGGCTGAAAATTGCAGGTCGAGGTTGCAAATCCGAAGCTAGGGGTCAAAGATGAGATTCGAAGTTGGTTGAAGAAGGATTGACCATTATCGATTTGGTTGATCTTTGACCTAATTGGAAGGCATTCTTGGAGAGCTGACTTGGTGCTAGGAGGAGGACTTAGTCTAGGGTTTTGGGTCTTGGTTTTCTTGATTGAATCAGATTCATCAAGAAGAGAAGAGATTATTTTTTGGTTTCCGCTTGGAGGGGTTTTGCCTTGGCTAGGAGCATACTTCTTCTGTATATTGTATTTTCTATTTTTGCTCTTGATAATTATTTGATGAAAAGATCTAATAAAGGAACATAAGAAGATAACTAAAGTTCATAAGAAATTATTAAGGTTAAGGAGAATTGGTTTAAACAGTTGCCCTACTAGATTCTCCAACACAGAGGGGTGTGAACAGACATGTCTTATGGGGCAAGGCCGACTTGACAGGTAGGGCCAACTTGGAATCTAGAGGGGTTTTTGACCCAAAATACATATTTAAAAAATAATTTTCCTTTTTCTTTACAATAGGTCCAAATAGGACTTTGACTCTTTGACTCGTCAAATCTTAGAAGCATGAATGAAACAACCATGGTTAAAAATCCATGTAAAAGAATATAAAGCCATAATCATGGGACACACATTCCAAGCTAAATGGTGGGCAAAACATCCTAGTGGGTGTTCATTTCGGTTATTATGGCTAAAGGAAATTGGCAAAAGCAATGGAAAAGGCTTTGAAAAGGTAAAATGGAAATTTTGGAATTTTATTCATGTTTCCTTTAGGTTGGGTTGAGTTACTAGTTCCTGGAAGCTTTGGTTGGACAAATGCTCTAGAAGCCTGGTAAGAGCTTGGCTTGAGTTACTAGTCCTAGAAGCCTTTGTTGGAAAAACACTCTAGAAGCTCTTGGTGGGTTGAGTTACTAGTCCTCGAAGCCCTGGTTTGAAAAATGCTCTGGAATACCGATGACAATTATGGGTTGAGTTATTAGTCCTAGAAGCCTTGGTTGGAACAAACTCTCTGGAGCCCTATAAGGCTTAGGTAGAGACCAATCTGGTGATGGTTTGTGATGTCTAACCATGAGGTGGAATCACTGTTTGATGGGTTGAGGTGGTTTGGCCTCTGGAATCCCTGGTTCAGTTTTGATGGATTGTTCCATGAGATCCCACAGTCATGCTTGGAATATGGATGGGGGTGTACAAAGTGGTATCAGAGCGGGTTGCACTCCCTTTGGGTCATATCTAATACCACAAAGTGTTATTAGAGTGGGTTTCGTTCTATTTAGGTGATGTGTGGTTTCAATTCTCTTTGGGCTATATATGTAGTATATTATGTCTGGTTTCCATTCTCTTTGGGTTTGATGCACTAAAACTCCAGTTAGTCTCAAGGGCTGGTTACCTAAGTGGATGGGATGGATATTGGGAGTTCTATTGATAATGTGGAAGGTATGTGTGATGTGTTTCGTCGGTTCCACTTCCTTAACTGGCACATAGGGATTCGAATCATATCATAGTAACCTCTCGTCACATGTTTACCCTGGTTGGTCGATTACTTAGGTAGATGTGGGAGGAGGGTGTTACATAGTGGTATCAGAGCATGGTTTCGTTGTCTTTGGGTGGTGTCTGATTTTCGTTCTCCTTGTATGATATCTTATACTAAAGATTGGTATCAGAGCATGGTTCACCCCTCATAATGGATGGGCGATGTGTTGGTCATGCATTCCTGTCAGTTGCATCTGTGTTCCTTGCGCTTGTTGCATTTTGTGTGGTGTTGATCATGGTTGTAGTGATGTCGCCATGTGAAGGTTGATGGTGTTGTTGTGTGATGTGTCATTATGAGTGTATGGTTGTATATGCATGTCGGTGTTTATATGTTGTTATGCATGCATTTTAATGGTGAAGGTTGTTGTGCATAAGGTCAATGTATGCAATTAGGTCATCATGATGATATTGGTATGTTATGATGCTAATGTGTTGGCTGAGATAGAGTAGGAGATGCAGATCATTAAAGTGAAGTTGCGACAATGGACTTCAGGATAAGACCAGATCATCATAGAGGTTTGCATGGTAGGCATGCATGTATGTTGGTTAATGTTTGTTATAAGCAATGGGGTTACTGATATGCTTGTCATTCTATTATTATTATGGTTACATGTATGATAAATGTTAGTTGATTAGTGTAGTCATATGCACATGTGTCGGATAGTCATGAATGATATTAACCTGTGGTTCTATGCATTGTTATTGTTGTTTTATGGCAGTTAACTTGATGATTATGTTATATGTTGTTGATTGGCATGTGATATATTAACTTTTTGTTGTTATATGTTAGTTAACAATTAGGGTTATTGCATTAAGATCTCCATGTTATATGTATCATGCTAAATTGGATTGGCCTATACGTATGGTTAGGGTTATGACATTAAGGTATGAGTTTAACTATGTCATCTATTTGATGTTTCTGTGTTTGATTATGTCATCTAATTGATTTATTTAACATGGTATGTTTACAAGTTTGTTAAATGTTTGATGAATTGCATAATATGACTATGTGTATGTAAGATTTCTTGAAGGAATGATCTTGTTTTAAGATGGTTTTACTCACACATATGTGTTGAGATAGTTGATATGTACTTGAGTGTAAGTAGGTGACAGTTGTAACATTATGTCTAATGACTATGAGTTGACTATGGATTATGACATGATTGTTAGTCTTAGTAAAGGTTGATTTCAAATTAGTAGATATGATGCCTTGATCCTTGGAACATGTGGTCGACATGTGTGAGCAGTTGCAGGGAAACATGCTTGGCACAACAAGGTAAGGTAATTGGTGTAATTTTATCTTCACTTATGCACTGACAATTATGTGTTTATGGTAGTATCATGAAGGGGATTGCATGGGAAAATATATTTCCATGAAATATTAAAGAAGGCTCGGGTTGAGCTTTCACTTGGTAGCATTGGAAACCCGTGGGGATGGAGTCATAGTTCTTGTTGCCAATCTTGTGCTTTTGGTCTTTTGTGATTTGTTGAGCTTGATTTGTGGTTTTGTTTATGTATGGTGCATAGCTATGCCACTTTGGTTGCAGTATCATATCATTCTTGGTTCTTTGTGTTTTTTCTTGTTTGTTTCTTATTCTTGTTTTCTATGTTTGAGTCTCGAGAATTGGTTTTGGAAAGAGGAAAGTTAATGGAGTTCAGGGAGAGTTGTGTGGTACCTAACAAGTGATGTAAGGCTTGGATGAAGCTCAATGCATGTATAAGGGCAGTTGAAGGCAAGCGTATGACAACTAGTTGGATTGGTTGGGTCCATTGAGGTAAATGGACAGTGATAGGACAATCATGAGAAAGGTAACATAAAGGGTAAAGTAAATGGATTTGAGGTTTCAGATGCCTTGGCTATGTTGGGAACTGTTGTTCTCAATATTGTGCATGTTGTGCATGAATAAAGGAAGTTCTCTTAACCTTGGCCTTATGATATCTAGTAATTATGTTGTGATCATGATTGCTTTATGCTAATGTTTATATGCATATATGTATGTATGTATGTTGTTATCTGACAGGGTCATCAGGGATCATGATTGTTTTATGTTGATGTTTATATGTATACATGCATGTATGTATCTCATTGTCTGATAGGTCATCAAGGATCGTTCTTATGGAGGAATGATTTCTTATGTAGGTGAATGGCATGAAGAGGTTCTTGGTTTATGAGGAAGAGTAGTCATGACAAATATATGAGGTCAGTATCATGTGGATATGAATTGATATTGTATGCATGTATTATGCCTATGTTTATGTTATGAAAGACAACGTTGAAGGATACATCAACAGAATGAAAACAATGTCCTTTGCAACATGCTAGGATAAGCATGGATGGCATAAAGACACTAGAATCAAGTTTCTTGGTAGAGGCAGTATGGTTTTGGATGTGAAGTGTTATTGTTGTGTATATATTGTGCATTTTTATATTCATTAATTGTACATATGGTGATGTGTAATGTTGTATATGTAGTATTGTGTACATATGATGTTGTACGCATGTTGTATATATGGTGTTGTGTGTAATTACATATGCAATGTTGGGTATAAATGGTGTTATGTACATGTTGGATATGCGGTGTTGTGTACATATCATATTGTGTGCATGTTGGATATGTGGTGTTGTGTGCATGTTGGATATGCGGTGTTGTGTACATGTGATGCTATGTACATGTTGTATATGCAGTGCTATGTACTATGTACATATGGTGTTGTCTGCATGACTACACATGTGGTGTTGTGTGCATGTGGTGTTGTGTACATGTGATGTTATGTGCAGGTGGTGTTGTGTGCATGTGGCATCGTGTACATGCGGTGTTGTGTATATGTTGTGCATGTGGTGTTGTGTACATATGCTATTGTGTACACATTGTACAAGTGGTGTGGTGTACATGTGGCATTGTGTAGGTGGTGCCATGTACATGTGATGTTGTCCACAATTTGTGCAGGTGGTGTTGTGCACAAGTGGTAATGTGTACATGTTGTACATGTGGTATTGTGTGCACGCCGTACATGTTCTGTTGCGGGCATGCGGTATTATGTATGTGTATTACGTAGTCGTAGTATCATGGCATATGTATTCATTGTGTTGTACTTCATGTACATATTTTTGTTGTGTTGTACACCGGGTGTAGGTGTATGTATTGTGTTGTGGTGTACACTAGACGTAGGAGTATGTATTGTGTTGTGTTTTACACTGGGTGTAGGTGTATGTGTTGTATGTCAGATGTAGGTGCATGTATTGCATGGTGGTGTATGTCGTGTGTGGTTGTATGTGTGTGATGCACACTATGCGCATGTGCACATGGTTGAGGAAAAGGAACTAGTTGTTTGTCGAGTGTGGAAACCAATCCGGTGTGCGTACGGAATAAGGACAAAGGTAAAAGCTAAGGATTGATTAAAGGGTAAGTATCAGTGTTTTATTTCAGTTTTATTATGCGTGTGATTTATGATTCTGGTCTATGATGATTACATGTGATCTATGATTCTAGTTTATGATAGTTACATGTGATTTATGATTTTGATCTATGACAATTTTTCTTTAAGCTAACTCGGTGTGATATATTTATACATGTTGATTTGGTCATAGATGCTAGTTTGACTCGTTGTGACAGGAAGCGAACATAATTGCAAGTATACCTTGTTGATGATCCATCAATGAGGTATGATTTGAAGTTATTTCAATTTATTTTAAATCTAATGGCAGTTATGTGCTTGGTACATGAAAGCATGGGAAATGCCCGATTTGGGTGGTTGAAACTGACTGCAAGAATTAGTAGTAGCAGCGAAAGAAATTGGAAGAGGCAACAATGTGTTGGTAAAGTATTCAGGAGTATGGCCATTACGGGACACTCGTACCCAATAGTGTCCATTGATTTCCATGGGCATGCTATGACTAGTATGATGGTTTGAAGCAAGGATATGCCTTGGTTTCTAGAGGGGTGCCAACGAAACTTGGAAGGTGTGTGAGTGCACGGAAGGGGGTGATTGAATTGTTCAAGGGACTATGTAGCAGAGAAGGGAAGGTTTGGGATGGATTTCTTTTCATCATTAGCATTGCCAGATGGAATCATATGCACATTGGGAGTGTGCCCTAGAACAATGATACTGTAACTGTTCACTGAGAGGACAAGTCACACAGGATTGTAGCACTGGAGATTGGATGCAACTTTGACTTTGACAGTGGATTATAGACTTCCTAGGAAGGAGGTGAATCCTAGTACTACTTTTGAGGGTGGAGGTGTGAGCCCCTGGATTACCTTGTTGATTGATACATGCATCTTATACTTTTATTTGTTGGTTGAGAAAATGTGTATATTACTATAAATATTGTATTGAGTTGGTTTATAAAGCTCCAAAGACAGTATGGTTATTTGTCGGTTGAAGCAAATGTGCTTAAGTATATGTGGTTGTTATTGTAAATACCGTAATGAGTTGTGTTATAAAGCTCCAATAAATGGTATGATTTTCATGTTTCAGCAATGGTCATTATAAATACTACAACGAGCTATGTTATAAATCTCCATGGGCAATGTGTTTTGTTTTCAGCAGTCTTGTTGGTTATAGGTGTCATTGAACACCGAGTACGATGTTCCCCCAAGGGAGAGGGTTCTATAACAGCCCTGGTTAAAAATCCATGTAAAAAAATATAAGGCCACGGTCATGGGACACACATTCTAAGCTGAGTGGTGGGAAAAACATCCTAGTTGGTTTTCATTTCAGTTATTATGGCTAAAGGAATTTGGCAAAGGCTTTGGAAAGCAAAAATGGCACTTTTGGCATTTTATTTATGAAATAAAGGAAATTATGAGAAAAGGAAGGTGAAAGGTCACATGTTGCATGTGAGGAGGAAAACGAAGCAAAATAATGGAAAATGAAGAAAATAGAGGCCTTGTTGATAAAAAGGCTTCTGAGGATCAGTGGGCAAGGTTGGTCAATGTAGCTTTTTGTCAGTTCAGTTTTGGAGCTCTCATTCTATTCTCTCTCTCTCTCTCATACTCTTGGACGCTTAGAGTTTTCTTGGAGCATTATTGGAGAGTGTGCCATACTTGGATGCTTGGAGCAAGATGGAAAAGGAAGAGTAGGAAAGTGAAAGAGGACATCGGGATCAACAACTACAACGGGTTTTTCTTGCAAGTATCAAGTTGTATGTATGATTTCCTCACTAGTTTCGGCATGCATGGCATATGCATGTGGTTTATTGGTCATGATTTGTCATTAGCATGGAGGATTGCCTGGATTGAAAGTTGATTTCCCTAGCCTTTCCATTTCCTAGATAACCATGGTGTTGTTCATTCTTTTGTTTATTTTCTGGTTGATTCTCATGTTTCCATTAGCTTGGGTTGAGTTACTAGTTCTTGGAAGCCTTGGTTGGACAAACGATCTGGAAGCCCTGTAACAGCTTGGGTTGAGTTACTAGCCTTGGAAGCATTGGTTAGACAAATGCTTTGGAAGACCTTGGTGGGTTCATTTACTAGTCCTAGAATCCCTGGTTCAACAAACACTCTGGAAGCCCGACAACAGTTGTGGGTTGAGTTACTAGTCTTGGAAGCCTTGGGATAAGTTACTAGTCCTAGATTAGATAAAGATTATTTGAAAACTTCGAGAAAACTCTGTTATGAAGAGAAACCTTCTACTTCAGTAGAAAATAGGTTTGCACCTCAAGGGATTTGATCCCTCTCGGCGCTTGGTAGATTTGAATTTAAGTTAGATCTAGGCTAGTTATAATTCAGTAACCATCATATGCATTGGTCGAGTGAATTTCACTTTTTATTTTTTATACAAATTCACAAAATATTGCTAAACAGTAACAGATTTAAAAAGTATATACATTATGTACACGAAACAATTGTTATAAGTCATTTTGTCACCATTAGGTAAATAACCGCCAGTCCAGATATTTCGTTATCCGATGAAGTGTTCCAAAGCATTCCCTTACAATGTTGGAAGCGAATAAATGTGAAAGACAGCAATAATCTTGATTTGTCTTGCTTAAAAACCTATTTTCAAGCACCATTGCACTTTTCCTAGTCACTATCTGCAGAAACACAACTATGATCATTATGGCCTGCACAATCCTATGCTATGTCTTCCATTAAAAGGTGTGACAACCTCTTATCGTAGGTAAAAATAAAAAGCAATTTCTAGAAGTCTTGTTGGGGGGATATTTCCCAACTAGAAGGCCTCGAGCTCCTATCTACTTGGACCTCATCCCTTGACTTATGTATCAAACCCGCTCTCTTTGTGGAACCCTAATCCCTCTCTTCATGGATCTCTTCCCTTGAGAAGAGGATCTCAAACCTCTTCCTCTTGGCCTATAAATTCAACACATACCAGAGGAAAAGAGGTGGACATTTTTCATGTAAACTTATGCTATCAAATTGAGGTTGGGAGCTTGTCACTTGAGGAAGGTTTGGAAACTATTGGGAGGAGGTTTGTAACATCAAGGCTAAGGTTGTATTTCCCCTTTTCATTCAGTTATAATACAAAATAGTGTTTATTTGTCAGTATATTGTTCAATGGAATTGATGTATTGCGTGTTTAATCTCATGTTTCCAATGGTGATGATGTTAGGTACTAGTCTCCTTTATCACTAATATAGGTTTTATTGAGTCATTTATATGTAACATTCATTTCATCCTTTGTTGTTATTATGTTTGCAAGTTTGGATTTTGAGCATTGGAAAGTTGCATCAAATCACAGCGAGAATCTTCATCATGCATTTCGTTTGAAATGTATGGGTTTCATACTCCATCACTCTTGCTTATGATTCAATAAGAATGAACCTACGGAAATATTCACTAGTTTGTTTGTTTGTTATTAGATTCAACCATTGAATCTAGGGATATATTGTCTTGTCCGCAAAATTAGATTTTGTCTGCCTAACAAATTGGCGACCATATTGGGGAACGATTTGTTCTTCATTATGCCTTCCCATGATCTTTGATTGCCTTCTGTTATCTTAATTGACTGTATTCATATACTTGAAATTTTAAATTTTTGGGCTTGTGGCTTCTTTTTTTATTTATTTTTCCTTAATTTACACACTTTGCTTTCAACAACAGAGCACAAGTTGCCCAGTTTTCCTTTAGCAACGTAGCGACACCACACTGAAGCTAACTATTCAAGAGACAGTCTCAGAAATTTTGAAAAATTAGGGTTTTGGCCTCGTGGGTCCAATATTTTTTTATTGTTGTGTTTTCTTGGTTCTGTTTACATTCTAAAAAAGTCCATTTTAGCTTGATGGGATGTTTTGAATTGCCTTCCTGATAAACCACTCATATTTGCAAATTAGGGTTGAAGGTTTGATGTCGTAAATTGTTGATTTATCAAAAGAAAGGTCAGTCGTTGCTGAGATAAATTGTGTCTGTGTTTCCTCTTTCAAATGATCAGATTCAGTACTTTTTGTTACCTAATTGAAAAAAGAATGATTGGAATTGGTGAAAGTTAGTATTTTTCATTCAAGAGTTTGTTCCTTTTGTTGAAATTAAAGTGAATAGTGATTATTCCTTTTTAGGAGAGAAATAACTCAAAATTATGCTTTTAGTGATTTGGTATTCATTACATTCATTTGAAAGGATTGATTTTTAAAAACTTGTTGGTTTTTTCTTTTGCATTTTAGAGTTCAAGGTTTTTGTGTTAAGAAAGAGTTTTTGTGATTCGAAGAGTGAAGTCTTTGCATTGAATCAAATTTGAAAGTGAAAATTTTATATTTGATGAAAGGAAATATGGTGAAAGTCAAGATCTTGCATTTTTTTTTAATATCGAAACAAACTTTCTCCTTACCATAGATAGAATTTCATTGAAACAAAAGATTATTTTTTGCATGTTTGTTGCATTAGAATTGGAGTCGAAAGTTGATATCATCTGCACCACATCTATTAAATCAAATTTAATGAACTGAGGAACTGTAAAATTAATCAAATATTAAATCAACAAACATTAGCTGGTTCTAGGTTATAAGACGTGCTCCGACGTCTATAAACATAGGAGTTATTGTTAATTGGCTACACTACATTATGCGGGTAGTCAGTATTCCACGTATGTAAGTATATCAGATCGTTCTCCATGTACCCTTGGGTATATCAGATGGCACTCCATGTATGAACTGTATATCATAATGTTTCCTATCATAAAGTATGCATTAGACAACACTAACACAGACTGAGCTTCCATGAACCTAAAGTATATCGAAAGACCCCCTCTAGGTTGCATACCATCCATAGGTAACCGAGTTGGTCACTTTGTCATATGTGATAGACCAAACGCAACATTCGGGGAGATTACCTACACATACTGGAAACAGTATTCTGCAGTTCACCCATGCTTGGTGTTGGGCTAATTTATTAACACAAATTAACACAAGTATTTCATTATCAATCCTGGCTTGTAAAACTTGGAGGCATGTCCACAATGTATTGATATCAAATGTAGTCAAGCTTAGAAGATAAAATATGAAGAACTAAGGAAGTACATATTACAAATGTAAATCTAATCAAATAATTTCTAATTCACTTCTGCAATATATGTGAGATGGAGTGGCTCTTAACTTAAGAGATCCATTTGTGTCCTTCTTCTACAATATTACTTGATGAATAGAAATAAAAAACCATTAATTGACAACTGTTGAGAATGCAACAAGATGATGAAGCTTAGTGGAAAGGAGTCGCCTTCACTAAGTGGGCCCGCAGGCAAATTATGGCGCAAAGTCTATTTTTAGACTATGTCTATTTTTAGACATATGGATCATGGTCTATGAGCTGCAGAATGTTGTTTATGGATAATTGGTCATGTTGGGAAAATAGATGGACTTCTATTTTTTGATCACAGCAGGAGTGATCAGAGTCTATTTTTAGACTGCTAGTCAAAAATAGAAAAGTCTAATATTATTGTCTCATAATAATATTTGGACTATAAACTTTATCTTATCCTCTTGGAGCACTTCAGTTTGAGCTACACATGTGGCACATGCAGCTGTCAGAAGGAAATACGCTTTCTTTGTGGGTCAGTTGAGTTATTGCATGCAGGACTTCAGTTAGAACTCAAGCAGTTGAGTTTGGTGGAGTTGATTATGGAGTTGATGGAGTTGTGTTCAGTTTGACTTGGTTAAACTAGTTGTAATTAGTCTAACTGTAAATAGACTATTGATGAGTTGTTAAACTAATTATTAACTCATAAAGCAACTAAAGAATACATTAATTAACTCAGTTGCATGTCAGTGCATGTACAGTTCAACAGGGACAGGTGTTAGAGGTTGAGATTGCTATCAGTTGTGACTATAGTTGTGCATGAGGATTTGCACAAGCAATGTATTGAGTATGCCAATGAGTATTGCGTTGATTTTCCCAGTAGAATAGCCTGTGCTCACGTGATTTCCAATGTGAGTGATTCTCAGCAGGTTTATGCAATAGAGGCAGGCAAAGCAGTGGAGCAGATTTGAACTTGTGACTTGTTTGGGTCTGAGCTGGTTTGTGTGTAACAGGTGGAGATAGTGCTGGATACTTGTGAGGAGTATTGACTATGTAATGTTACATGTTCTCAATCATTAATATACAGATAGTGTGGGGTTTTCAGCTGTAAGCTTTCCCCGGGTTACATACTGTGTTAATGTGTGCATGCGATTGATGTTTCATTGTTTTTGATGCTGCTAAATTGTTGATCAACGTAGAGGAGCTTATATATTGTGCATGTATTCCGCAATAGTGCATGATCAGGATAATCTTTGTTGAATATGTGTTTATTATTCAAAATTTCTACATGGTATCGGAGCTGTTGATCATCATATCTACTATTCAGGAAGTGTTTACATTCTATTTCTTCAGGCAGAGTCTGTAATCGGGCCAGGTAGCCTCTGGATTCATCCTTCCTTTGGAAGGTGAGATATCCGATAAAAGCCCATACAGCCAATCTCTGTATGAGAAATATTTTGTTCTCATGAATCTTAGATCTGAGGCGGTTGAGTTTGGAGCTCGTGGAATTCGAATTTGCAGCAGTGTTTTCTTGGTGTCAAAGAAGCAATGTCTTTCAACGGATTGCGATTGGAGTATGCTCTTGAGGGCAACTCAAACTATATTGCATGGAAGGACAGGATGGAGGCAGTATTGGATGATAACGGGCTGAAGGAGTTCATAGAGACTGATTTCCCAAAGCCCACTAATGCTACTCAAGTTGATGCTTGGCAAAAGAAGACAGCAAAGTGTCGAAGGATTCTGTTGGAGGGCGTGAAGGATCACATTGTGTCCATCCTGCATGGAAAGACTTCTCCATACTTGATGTGGAAGGCTTTAACAAATCTATTCCAAAGCAAGAGCGATCAAAGGAAGCTGGCACTCAAAGATAAACTCAGAAACATCGAATGCGAGAAGGGTGACAATATGCCCAAGTATCTCACGAAGTTCACTCAGTGTCGAGATGAGCTGGGAAGTGTGGGGGTTACTGTCGATGATGAGGACTTGGTGAGCTTGGCTCTCCTTGGTCTTCCGAAGAGTTGGCATTCCTATCAAGACTCTGTCAATGGTCAGGAGAAATTGCCAGGATGGGAAAGACTGTGGTCAGATCTTGTGCAGGAGGAGATCAGCGGAGTACCAGGGACGGATCTTCATCAAAGAAAGCTGATGAAGAAAATTGCGCTTTGGCTGCCAAAGCAAAGAAGGGGAAGAGCAAGAAAGCTTCTCAGTCTGGTGCAAAAGGCAAGAAGTAGGACATGTCCAAAGTGAAGTGTTTTCACTATCACCAGCACGGACACTATGCCACTAATTGTCCGCAAAAGAAGAAGAACTAGCAAGCTGCTGGATCTGCAGCAGGAGAGGCTCTAGCCTCGCAGTTTGAGCTTGATTTTTCATTGATCGCATGCTTGGTTTCAAGTGTGATGGGATCGATGTGGTTCTTGGACAGTGGTGCGTCTTTTCACATGACGGGAGATCGAGATTTGTTTTCTGATCTGGAGGACAAAGATCTTGGAGTGCACATCGAGATGGGCGATGATGGTAGATACAGTGCGACCGGTATCGGTACCATTTACTTTGAGAGGGAATTTGGTAAACCCTTCGTATTGAAGGAAGTCATGCATGTTCCAGGATTGAAGAAGAATCTTATCTCTGTGGCGATGTTAGAAGACAAGGGGTATGATGTTGTTTTCAGCGAGGGAAAGGCTTTCCTGCGCAGCAAGACAACTGGTGAAACCCGGAAGATAGGGGTTCGAGTGAGGAACCTTTATCAGTTGCACGTAGATGGATGTGCAACAATGGCATGCAAGGCAGAAGGATTGGTGAGCCGGGATGATGGCGAGTTTTGGCACAGGAGATTGGGTCACCTTCACCATGGAGCCTTGAAGATACTGCAGCAGATCACTACAGGGCTTTCTAAAGGCACTCTTGCGCAGTCAGAACAGTGCAAGGGGTGTACTTTGGGGAAGTTTGTGAAAGCCACCTTTCACGAGAAGGATAGTTGCGCCACGACGATACTTGAGAGAATTCACACAGACGTGTGTGGACCTTTCTCAGTTGCTTCGACAGCTAAACACAGGTATTATGTGATTTTTGTTGATGATTTCTCTCATAAGTGCTAGATCTTCTCCATGCAGAAGAAGAGCGAGACATATTCAAAGTTCTGTGAATTCAAAGCACTGGCCGAGAAGGAGTCGGAGAAGAACGTGAAGGCTCTTATGAGCGATAATGGTGGTGAATACATCTCTGACGAGTTCAAGGATTTCTGCAAGGCAAAAGGGATTCGAAGAGAGCTCATAGCTCCCCATAACCCACAGCAGAACAGGGTTGCTGAGCAGAAGAACCAAACGATCGTGGGTGATGCAGGGGCGATGTTGCATGATAAGGGCCTACCCCTTCACTTGTGAGCGGAAGCATGCAATACAGTAGTTTATGTGCAAAACCATTGTCCTCACAGGATACTTGGCATGAGTACACACGAGGAGGCTTATTCTGGTAAGAAGCCTAATGTTTCTCAATTAAGGATTTTTGGTGCTAAAGTTTACATGCATGTGACGAAGGATGCTAGGAAGAAGTTGGAGCTGACCGCAGAGGTTGGGATATTTGTGGGGTACACTGATACGCCCCACAACTACGTGTGTATTTGCCAGACAGTGGTAAAACTGTTGCGCGACGGGATATAAAATTTCGGGAGGAGAAAGCCATGAAGTGTTCGCTTGAGAGGGAGATACACTTGCATGCAGATGAGGAGCTATTAGTTCCTAAGGATGAGCTTCAGGATGTGGATCAGCCACAGGATGAGGTTCATGGAGTGGAAGAGACCACTCATGCAGCGCCAACCATCAGAGGGCGAAAGCGCTTGACAGAAGCTGAGCGACTAGCTCAAGATGCAGAGAAAGTTGTAGGACCACCTACAGCCCAACATAGGTAGAGACAGTCACCTGATCGATACACTAGATACATGGCTCTTATGAGCAAGTGTGTTGTGACTGAGCCATCCTCTTTCGAGGAAGCTGTGGAGGATCCCGCATGGGTAGACGCCATGGTGGAAGAGTATGATTCTATTGTCAGAAACAATGCATGGGAGATTGTTCCTAGACCGGAAGGGAAATTAGTGGTGGGTTCGAGATGGATCTACAAAGTTAAGCAGGCAGCTGACGGGAGTGTGGAGAAGTACAAGGCAAGATTTGTTGCCCGAGGTTTTTCACAGATAGAGGGGATCGATTATGAGGAGACCTTTGCACCTGTTGCAAGGTATTCTTCCATACGGACGATTCTTGCTCTCTCAGTGCAGATGGGATGGCACATTCATCAGATGGATGTGAAGACTGTGTTCCTCAACGGAGTCATTGAGGAGGAGGTGTACATTGAGCAGCCCGAAGGTTTTGAGATCTTCAGCAGCGAGTCACATGTGTGCAAGCTCAAGAGAGCGTTGTATGGGTTGAAACAAGCACCACGTGCTTGGTACACACGGATAGACAGTTATTTCACCGGACTTGGATTCTCCAAGAGCGAGGCGGATCCTAACCTATACCAAATTGTGGTGGAGGGTAAGTTGCTTATCATTGTAATGTATGTAGATGATTTGATTCTAACGGGTGATGAGTTGTTGATACTTTCATGCAAGGATGATCTTGCTAAGGACTTTGAGATGAAGGACTTGGGCCTCCTTCATTATTTCATGGGATTGGAAATTTGGCAGCGCAGTGGTGGACTGTTTGTTTCTCAGGGTAAGTATGCTCGGGAGATACTGGAGAAGTTCAACATGCATGGTTGCAAGCCTGTTGATACTCCTCTTCCTGGAGGTTGGAGGAAGGAGGATGCCACTTCGGCAGAAGAAGTGGATGCCACTGTTTATCGACAGTTGGTGGGGTCGCTTATGTATCTGGTCAATACACGACCCGATATATGCTATGCAGTTAACCAGCTTTCACAAGCTATGGTTAAGCCTACCAAGCTCTTCTGGAAGGCGGGCAAGCATGTATTGCGTTATTTGAGAGGCACATCGGGATATGGATTGTGGTACAGACAGGAGGATGAGGTGAAGCTATGTGGCTTCACAGATGCAGATTGGGCAGGGAGCCCAACGGACAGAAAGAGCACATCAGGAGGGGTCTTCAGTATTGGGTCGACAGCAGTTTCTTGGTACAGCAGGAAGCAGAGATCCGTGGCACTCAGTTCAGCAGAGGCCGAGTATATGGCAGCAAGTTTGGCTGCATGCGAGGCTATATGGATGAGGAAGACCCTAGTCGGTTTGTTCGGTTCTCATTTGGATCCTACTGTGATTTACTGTGATAACCAGAGTTGCATTAAACTCTCGGTTAATCCTATATTTCATGATAGATCTAAGCATATTGACATCAGGTACCATCATATCAGAGATTGTGTGCAGCGGAGAATCATGTTACTTTCATACATTCCAATGGAGGATCAGGATGTTGATATTCTGACAAAGGCGCTCACCAGGAGCAAATTCGAATACCACCAAGGCAGGATAGGGGTTGCTAATAATCCATATCTTGTTGAGAGGGAGTGTTGAGAATGCAACAAGATGATGGAGCTTAGTGGAAAGGAGTCGCCTTCACTAAGTGGGCCCGCAGGCAAATTATGGTGCAAATTCTATTTTTAGACTATGTCTATTTTTAGACATATGGATCATGGTCTATGAGCTACAGAATGTTGTTTATGTATGATTGGTCATGTTGGGAAAAATAGATGGACTTCTATTTTTTGATCACAGCAGGAGTGATCAGAGTCTATTTTTAGACTGCTAGTCAAAAATAGAAAAGTCTAATATTATTGTCTCGTAATAATATTTGGACTATAAAATTTATCTTATCCTCTTGGAGCACTTCAGTTTGAGCTACAGATGTGGCACATGCAGCTGTCAGAAGGAAATACGCTTTCTTTGTGGGTCAGTTGAGTTTTTGCATGCAGGACTTCAGTTAGAACTCAAGCAGTTGAGTTTGGTGGAGTGGATTGTGGATTTGATGGAGTTGTGTTCAGTTTGACTTGGTTAAACTAGTTGTAATTAGTCTAACTGTAAATAGACTAATGATGAGTTGTTAAACTAATTATTAACTCATAAAGCAACTAAAGAATACATTAGTTAACTCAGTTGCATGTCAGTGCATGTACAGTTCAATAGGGACAGGTGTTAGAGGTTGAGATTACTATCAGTTGTGACTATAGTTGTGCATGAGGATTTGCACAAGCAATGTATTGAGTATGCCAATGAGTATTGTGTTGATTTGCCCAATAGAATAGCCTGTGCTCACGTGATTTCCAATGTGAGTGATTCTCAGCAGGTTTATGCAATAGAGGCAGGCAAAGCAGTGGAGCAGATTTGAACTTGTGACTTGTTTGGGTCTAAGCTGGTTTGTGTGTAACAGGTGGAGATAGTGCTGGATACTTGTGAGGAGTATTGACTATGTAATGTTACATGTTCTCAATCATTAATATACAGATAGTGTGGGGTTTTCAGCTGTAAGCTTTCCCCGGGTTACATACTGTGTTAATGTGTGCATGTGATTGATGTTTCATTGTTTTTGATACTGCTAAATTGTTGATCAACGTAGAGGAGCTTATGTATTGTGCATGTATTCCATAATAGTGCATAATTAGGATAATCTCTGTTGAATGTGTTTATTATTCAAAATTTCTACAACAACAGCTTAAGATGCATAAATAAACAATGAAAGAGGCTTCTAACTTAGGAGATGCTTAATATTCCTCATCACAAATTCATTCATCATTATGCTATTGTTAGAAAATTGGAATTGCATAAAACTGCTTGAAAACAAGAAATATGAACTCTAGTTTTTATTCATTAATTCAGTAGAAAGAGGGTTCAACTTGAACATTGTGTTGTCCCTTCATATCAAAATGATAAATAAACTAAGATTCATCAACAAACATAAATCATCACACATGAATTCAAGTAAGCAAATATGAAGCAAAACAAGTAAACAAATCTGAAGCAACTAGTTCATGAAAATCAAGCTAGTTTAACAATGAAGTGTACTTAGCTTGGAGTGGGGGGCCTCCACCCTTGCCTTGCACACTTGAAGAAGTTATCAACTACTGAAAATTCAGTCAATCATCCACACCATTGAACAACAAAATGAAAGTAGAACAGGTTCTTCAAATTAACTTCAAATATTCAAATGTCTCCACATAAATTATACAAATTCTACATGCATAAGCCTTCAAAGTTTTGGCTTAAATAGAAGATTATGAAACGAACTGATATAAAGTATCTATAACAACTATATCTATCCATATCCACCTATGTAAGTCGAATTCATCCAACCTATCACTAAAAATATGGAAAATCCCATGAAATCATAAAACTGCCCTATTTTCTAGGGATTTTCTAAGTGACTGGTCATGGTTGACCAGCTTTGACTGGGCCTGATTTAGCTTGGTTTGACCGAACCAATTGGAGTTAGTTCAGTCCTAGTTCCCAAGCTTTCCATAAATGTATCCAGCTCGTGCCCAGGTGTCCTGCAAATATGACATCCATATAGCTATTACGGGAATTTCTGATTCTGTCCAAAAATTGCACTTGAAATTCAATTTTCATAAAAACTTCTAGAAATTGAAAAATTAAAATTAAATACCTGAATATGCATAAAATACATCAAAATGAGGTGGATGTGATGGTAAATGGATGGAAAATATAGAAACTAAGTATGTTTTCTTAAGAAAAACTGGACCAAAAATGATGGCCAACACTTGGTAATCCTTTTCTACCTAGTTACCATTTTATTTGATATTTTTGTTTATATGGTTGATTAAAATTGGAATAAAATTTAATAAAATTCATCATGGAAAAATTAACAAGACATTCACGTAGAATGCATGGGTTACCCCTTGAGTACACACCTAGTTAATTGGAAAAAGTCGAAGCAGGGAAATTAAAATCGGCAGAATCTGGAATGTCAAATCAACCTGAAACATCTAGGATTGCATAACTTGAGGCAAAAAAAATATGAAGTAACTCAATTGAATAGGTTAGAGTCAGACACAGTTCAATTTGAACCTCAAGTTACTGAAACCTTAGAACCTTAGAGCATTAAGGGTTAATCAAAGATTAGTAGAACTTTAGAGACAAATTCTACTGAGCCCAACATTGGAGAACCTAAATATGACATTTATGACCCTGAATCACCTTTAGTTGTTATAGCTCCTACTCCTCTACTGATTTCATCTTGAAGAATTATTATTACAACTGGTCTACCTCCTAGTCTTCTAAGAATTAAAGATATTACTGAAGAAGAATAGGAAAATACTGAATATCCTCCTCTTACTACTGGTGATCTATTAATTGTTTGAAGTCTTCCTTTTGAACCTTTTTAACCATATCCTTGGTATTTCACCCCATTAAACTTTTTAGGTCGACGTATTCCTCGTTTACGCACTCCTTTGGATTTTACACCTAGGAAAATCATGTGGAGTACACCACGTATCCAGCCCGTTGTGACTTCTATATTTACAGGATTTGTGGAGTCATTCCTAAATGGTGGACCTTCAGTTCCCAAAGGGTATCAGTCATTCATTGGAAATTTTTTGGGAGCCACTCCCTCTTCTCAAATTTCTACTTGGCTTTCTGGAATCACATCTCATTTATCTACTACTAATGTAGAAAATACTACTCAGAAAATGACTCTCATGCCTAAAACACCATTTGCATCAGACCTATACATTAATATCTTATCCTGCAATACAGGTACTTCTCAACCGACTCCAACTGGAATTTACTATCTAGCTGGGGGGTAATAATCCTATGTTCCTCCTGTAGGGCAACCTTCTAGTGGAATGTATCCTCCATTTGTAAGACCACTTGTTATCAAAACTTATACAAACGTTGGTCAGATACATTGGGACAGTCCAAGTCAACCTGTTATATCTCAAACCTTGATTGGTGCTCCTTTTCCAAGAATGGGGAGTATTATTCAGAACCCTCCTCGTGTTCAATAACCTATTCAAGCTGCTCCACAAGTGCCTATATATCAACGTGTACAAGTTATTAGCCCAACTATATCGCATATACATGTTCAATAACTTGTCTATATTACTCCTCAATTATTTGTTCAACAACATGCCAAGAATATTCCTCAAATGTCTATTGAGCCTGTTGTACAAATAATTTTTCAACAATCGGTTCCAAGTACACCTCAGACACATGTCTAATCTATGCCCCAAATTATTGTTCAAGGGACACCTCAGACATCAGTTCAACAACCTAGACTAACCATGCCTCAAGCATTTGGTTATCAAAATGGGCAGACTATACTTCAATCTTTTACTGGTCCAACTTTCCAATCGACAACGCAAATGCATATTGGTCAATCTAGTGTAGGAACAATTCAAACACCCTATCCAGATCAACCTTACCCAGGTCAACCTTTTCAAGGCCAGTTTTACTCAGGTCAAATGATGCAGGATCAAACGTATCAGAGTCAAACTTTTCAAAGTCAACCATACCCTAGTCATACTTTTCAAGGATTTTCATTTCAACCTCAACCTAGTATGACTTACCCTGGTTATCCTAGAGGAATGAAAATTCCAACTGCACAAGCTATTCTAGGACATCTTGGATATCCTCCTTCATGGGTTGGACTTAATCCTCAAGGGTAGCAGTGTCCTCATCAAGACTTTAACTAACAGTTACCTTTCATTGCGACATTAGATTTACCAAATTTATCCCAACTCATGAAAGATACTATCTATCACTATCCTTTTTGGCCAGTGATTCCCACTAAATTACCAAGTGACATACCAAAATTTGATGGTAAACCTGGAGAGGATCTGTCAAATCATGTGATGACTTATCACCTATGGTGTTCTTCAAATTCATTAAATGGTGATTCCATTAGGTTACAACTTTTCCAACGGACTTTAACAGGTCCAACAACAAAATGGTACATTGATTCGAATGGAAAATGGAATCAACCCATGGTATTCATCCACACATGTTATTCATCCACCCATGGAATTTACTCGTGGTATTGTAACTAAAAAAGGCTATAAGTAACAAGTCACATTTTGTAAAAGGATAGACTGTCCACCACAAATCTATCCTTTTATAAAATGCGACTTGTTACTTATAGCCTTTTTCAGTTACAATACCACATGTAAATTCCATGGGTGGATTAATAAAATGGGTGGATGAATACCATGGGTTGATGCCATTTTCCATTCAGATCATACATTGAGTTACCATATACCTCTTTCCACAAATTCAATTCCTTGGAAACGACATTTTTAACGCATTTTCAGTTACCCATTCGATATGACACTGGTACTGAACTTTTGACTTCATTAAAACAATTTGATTCCACTCATATCTCATATCATATACATGAGTGGAGACATAAACATCATTTAGTCAAAGTTTATATTCTAGATCAATTGTTGGTTGAATGGTTTACTAAATCTTTACTTCTCGATATAATGGAAGATGTTTCTAAGGGAGGAGTTGTTACAGAGGAGCAAGTTATTGCTCGTGCCCAATACTTAGACCTTGTCTATTCACAATTTGACACTTTGTACAAAAATATTCCAAATGCACCTCACCCATCTAACACAACTCAACAAGTTTCAACTCCTACATGATCTCACACTTCTAATGGTGTATTTGGTTCTATTAGCCAGCAGTCAAAGAGTAGACAATCTAAGAGTAATTCTAAAAATACTCCTATTGTGGCTACATAAAATTTACCCAATGAAAACAATACTCCGGAAATTACTTTTGAGGTTAACGCAGTAGAATCATCTACTGGTAAGCCTCAACAACCTAGAAGTAAGAAAAAGGGCAAGGGAAAAGAAAACCAAAATTCCCCTCAAAAGGAAAAACCAATGAAAAATGAATCTTCTGAAGAAAAAAAATAAAAAATAAAAAAAACCTTGGTATCCTTGTTTTATTTGTAATTAGGACCATTATACTAAGGAATGCCTACATCGTGAAGAGGTTAGTAAATTCCTTAAAGGTTCCCCTACACTTGCTATCTTGGAATATCATTTTCCTTCTCAAGACAGTAAAACGGTTGCTCACAATTCGTCTTCTTCATCCACATTAGTGGATATCATGATGACATCCTCTCATGTTTTGCTAGCAATGATATCTAAAGATTACGGACCTAAAGCTCTTGTGAGAACGAAAATGATACCAATCAACCTTTCATATAAGTTCCACCTTCTTATGAACCTTTACAGATTGAGAAACCAAATTCTGACATAATAATTTATCCTCCTCCTAAAGGTGTTATTTGAAAGTCGTATTTTAATCCACGTGCCAGAGCAACTCAAAATTATAACATTGTCGAATACCTAGCTCAATATCCTTCAACAATGTCAGCTCTCCAATTGTGTCAAACATGTACAACACAGAGGAAATTACTATTGTCATCCATTAGTTCAATTGATCCATAGGATTCTAACCTCATAGACTTTGATCTTGAAAGTCATCTACCTAAACTCTCGCATCAACGGGCATTTCAAATCCCAGTTTTTGTCAAGACCAAAAGATATTTTTGTCCAGTAATTGACGAGGGAGCCTATACTTGTATTATGTCTATTACTTGGTGGAAATATTTGGGCTCTCTGACAATCAATCAATTTCCTACTGCCCTCAAAGCCTTTGATGGAAGTGAATTTTGACCTTAAGATATTTTAAATGACATACCAATAAAATTAGAGGGTAAAACAGTTGCTATTGAAGTAGAAGTTGCTGATGCTAAACTTGATTACAATATTTTGCTTGGTCGAAGTTGGGATTATGCAATGTTTTTAGTGGTCTCATCACTATTTTGAATGATACTATTGCCTCATTAATGAAGGATAGTTAAAATAGACCAACTGTATTTTTACACTTTTGATCCAAATTCCACCGATAGTGTACCCTTTGTTGGGAAAATGACTACTTCTTATGAAGATGCTAGCATAGATTTACTTAAGTATTCATCACTGATAGGAACTTTTGCATTCCCTCCACCCAACACTCATTTTAATGTTTCCCAGGTCAACACGATCTCATAAAGCACTCCAAAATCATATTATCCTTTGATCATTCCTACACAATCCGATTTGACCAGTTATGGTGACCAAATGCCTCTAATCCTATTGGAACTATCTTTTCAGGTTGTTCAAGCATTTTCAGAATCACTTCATACTGAAAATGATCGAATGAATGTGATCATTGACGAGTATTCTCAATTATCTTGGTTGGAACCTATATCATTTCCTGATCCTTTCGATAACATGTTTCCAAGAGACAGAAGTATAATGGAAGTTATGAATTTAGATGATATGCCTTGGGACAGTTATCATCATCGTTCCTCCTCTTGTCCCAACTTTGAAAAGATTGAGAATAACTTTTCTACAATGTTTTCGCCTAAGATTGTAGATGACCCTGAGTTCCCTATATCGATTTTTTAATCTAAGTCTGAAAAAGAATATAGGGAATATATCTACAACAATTATTCTTAGTATCTCAGTGAAACCTGGAATTACGAAGAACATTCATATATGTGCTTCATGTTCACTTGATGAAATTCAGACATATAAGGCCCTATTCTAGGAATTCCACAACATTTTTACCTTCTCTTATGAGGAAATGCTAGGAATCAACCCAAGTATTGTAGTTCATGGAATCAAGACCTACATGAATGCTAAGCCTATCATACAGGGATTATGTTGAGTGCATCCTAGAAAAGTTGTCGCTATTAAAGCTGAGGTTGAAAAACTTCTAAAGGCTAGTTTTATTTATCTTGTTCACTTGACTGATTAAGTTTCCAACATCGTTCCTGTTAACAAGAAGTAAGGGACAATGATAGTATGTGTCAATTATAGAGATATTAACAAAGCTTGTCCTAACAACAACTATTATAATCCTTACATTGACCAAATAATTAATGATTGTGTCGATAATGAAATTTTTTCTTTTATGGACGGATTTTCTGGTTACAGTCAAATTAACATACTCTCGATGAATCAACATAAAACCACATTCAGTTGTCCATGACGAAATTTTGCCTATCAAAAGATTCCATTCAGGCTAAAGAATGTTGGCGCCATTTTTCAACAAGCTATGTCATACACCTTTCATGACATTAAGCATATTGTACAGTCATACTTAGATGATCTACCAACACATTTGTTAAAAGGTCAAGATAATCCAATGCATCTACGAGCGATTTTTCTCTGATGTCGACATAATAATATACGCTTAAACCCACACAAATCATTTACTGGGATTTATTGTGTCTAAAGAAGGCATTCGTGTTGACCCCCTCACTGTACAGGCTATTTTGAATTTGCCTCCTCCCAATTTATGCCAACTCCAAAGTTTGCAGGGGAAAGCAATTTTTTTATGTAGATTCATTCTCAATTATGTAGAGCTAACAAAAGGTTTCACCCAACTTTTGAAAAAGGGCATCTCTTTCATTTGGGATGAAATTGCTCAAAAAGCATTCGATGCACTAAAACACGTGTTGACTCACACACCTTTGTTGCATCTGCCTGATTATCACCAGGATTGTTTTTTTTTATTTAGTTGCATCAGACATTACCATTGGTATGGTATTAGTCCAAGAGAATGAATAAACAATGAACATGTGGTTTACTACTTGAGTAGGAATCTTACCAATTCCGAAAAATAAAATATGTGGAGAAATTGGCCTTGGTAGTTGTACAAGTTGTCCAAAGATTTCGTCTTTATATTATACTACGCAAAACAATAGTGTGCTTTAGAGTGCAAACCCATGATTTATATTCTTACCAGACAATTGCTTGGGGGAAAATACTCCAAATGGATTGTTATCCTACATGAATTTGACTTAGAATGTGTTAAACCCAAGTGAAAGAAATCATTAGTGTTTGTTGAGCTTATTTGTACTTTCCATATTCTAAAATAGAAATAATGGCAGAGGATTCTCTTCCAGATAAATATCCCTTTCTTATCAGTACACTAGATACTTGGTGTGGAGATATTATCATTTATCCCCAAACTCAAACTTTTTCAGACGGAGTTATCTCGAACTGATCGTTGTCACTTTCAGTACCAATCCCAACAATATACTATTGTTGGTGATACACTTTATCGTCATGGTATTGATTCAGTTTTTCGATGATGTATAACACATGAAAAAGTCATGAAATCTATAAATGACTTTCACTCTGGAGCATGTGGCAGTCATATGTCGAGGTTTACCATTGCCCAAAAAATCATGTGCACTGGATATTTATGGCCACTATTCAAATGTTGCATTAATGCGGTGCGAAAATGTCATAGTTGTCAAATTTATCATCGCAAAATGTGTGCCCCTCTTGCTCCTCTTGACCTGCTCATCGTTGTCGGTCCCTTTACAAAATGGGGCATCGATTTCATTACATGTAACCATCACTCGGTGGGGGGGCATGGGTATATTATCCTAGTTGTGGATTATTTTACAAAATGGGCTAAGACAATGGCTACATATAGGGATGACGATGAAACCACTACTCTTTTCATATTCAATTATGTGATTGCTCCATTTGGTGTCCATAGGCCATCGTTACTAATCGTGGCAGCCATTTTTGAAACTTTATGATGACTAAACTTACTGCGAAGTTGGGCTTACGTCACGATAGCTCGACTCTTGATTACCCGCAAGCCAATGGCGAAGTAGAAGTTGTGAACAAATTTTTTACCACAATGCTTTAATGGATGATAGGGATCCATAAACAAACTTTTCATCTAATGCTTTTCTCAACATTGTGGGCATATCGTACCTCAACAAAATCTGCAATCAGTTTTACACCCTTTTAGTTAGTTTACAGTCTGGGGGCAGTTTTACTTATTGAATGCGAGATTATGTCACTTAAACTAGCAATTGAACTACTTCCTTCTACTTTTGCAGAGGAGTGTTTTTTATACTTAGCACGTCTAGATGAAACTCATTATGATGTCACATTGGTTAGCAAGACTCATAAGAACCAGGTTAAGGCACAATTTAACTGAAATGTAAATCCTTGTACTTATTCAAAAGGTGACTTGGTCTTGGTTTATGATAAAGAGCAAGAAATATTAGGATCTGGTAAGTTCTAACCTATGTGGCATGGTCCCTATATTCTAAAACGTGCACCCGTGAAAGGTGCTTATGAGCTAGTTGACTATGACGGAAAAAGTATTATGTTTGATTTATTGCACGAGTACATTGTATATTGTTGTATCATATTGGATATATGTGGCAATTTTACTTCTTTTTTACAAAATCCTTCTATTTCTCCTGCTTATCTTGTGTTAGACTTTATTTGTAGATGTCAACGCTCCTTCAAACTTACATTGGCTACGTTGATGGCGCTAGTTGTAGCAATCAGAATCTCCCTTCCGCTGCTTGGGGCATTTATTCGCCCATCGATGAATTAGTGAGTCTACATGGGATATGCCTTGGTCGAATGACGACCAATATTGTAGAATATAGTGCGGTCATTGAATTGTTATCTGATGTCATTTCATTTGGTATTTGTTGTTTAATTGTCAGATTAGATTCTCAACTCATAGTATTACATTTAAGTCATGTTTATTTAGTTGGAAGTTCTTTAATGTAAAGAATGCTTTTGCGGGTCCGTCTCTTGGAAAGAGAATTCGATTACATTGAATACTAGCACATTCCAAGACATTTAAACACATTAATTGAAACACGGGCAAATTATGTGTTAAATCAACATTTGTAAAAAGAAAACAATAATCATTCACATATTGTACAAAATAAGATGAGCAAATAGGAGTAGTCTCTTATAGTCATAATGTCTGTAAAATGTTTTGAATTTTTACAAAAATGTCATCCAAGACATATGAGGGTTGTGACCTTTATTATTCAAACATGTTGATAAACCAAAAAGCCAAAATCTAGCTTTATGCCTAGAGACTAAACATGACTCTCATGGTAGCAGGCGATGGCACGAGCCACTTGATCCAGGTGGATGTTGGTGGCCACCCACCTATTCCTCTTGGACCCCTGCCACTGTCTCTTTCAGTTTCCTTAATTGTAGCACAATTTACTATTTTTGGCAGTTTTTTGGGTCTTGAACTTGCGAAGCCATTTTGAGGCCCTAAACGACGTTTTTTGGGAAAATCTGGGCCAACATGCATTAATAATGAAAGTTAGCCACCCAAAAGTTGTAGTACTCAAATAGGTCTTTCTAACGAGGTATTATGCATGTCAATCGAAGATTGTATGCCAAATTTACGACCCTAGGAAGTTGGTGTACCAATTTACGCAAACGGGCCCCATAATTTTGGCGCTTCATCTCCTAGGGTTAGGTTTTTGGATGTTTAGGGTTTTCCATTATTTCTAAATAATAAATAGGCCTTCGAGCCTCATTGTAACATAGCTCAAAGGAATGTAGCCGCCAGATTTCTTCCCAGAGATAAGATACCATCGTCCGAGCTAGTCTTATTTCCATTACGTTTGTAAGCATATTTCGGTATATGATATTAATGAAATGAAGTGTTATTTCGATTGCATCTCTGTATTTATGGTTATATCTATAATTTGTTGCGTTCTTGTTTAAGTTTTGATCAGTGGTATCAAAGGGATCTACTCTTTCTCTGGTTTTCTTGGCATGTCTCCAACGAGGTCAGGATATAAAGATTTAGGCTCGAACTAGTAAAACCTTTACAAGACCAGCCCCGCAAATCCTAACAACCTGCCATGGCGGAAGAGAAGAAAGATGAGGGGGCAGGAGATCCTTCAAAACGTTGCTCGAATAAGCCCTTGAGCGATAGATGAACACGATGATGGACAACTTTGCCTAGATCCTTCAATGACTACCCAAGGGCGACGCATCTCCTTCCACCAGCTATTCTGGAAGCCCCACACCCTTTAGGGTGCAAGTTAACTTTGACATCCCCATATTTGAAGGTCAGATAGATGCAGACGTTGTAGATAAATGGTTAAATCTGCTAGAAGGATATTTTCCTGTTCATGATTTTTCTATCTGGGAAAAGATTACTTTTGCACTTCTCAAAGTCGCCCCCCACATCAAGGACTGGTGGGAAAACTACTGTGAGAAGAAGGACGAAAGTACACCCTCACTATTTTCAGCCAAACCCACTTGGAATTCATTCCGGGACGCCATCAAGGAGTGTTACTACCCTGTAAGGAGCTATGAGGATAAATACATAAATTGGACCATGCTGTGACAGGGAAGGGACCAAGACGTGACAGAGTTTACCAATGCTTTTCATACCCTCTGCACGAAGTTGGGTATTAAGGATTCTGAGTGACATTTGGTACTCAAATATCGTGGTTGCCTACACATGTACATCCAGGAGGAGATGGATTTATTGGACATCTCCTCGCTTGACACGGCGTACCGATATGCTGTCAAGATTGAGCAGAAGTTTAAACAGAAAAAGGGAGACTTTGGATCTGCAAATCCAAAGCAAGGGAAATGCACCCCCAAATCGTAGAGCAAAGGGCAAAGCTAAGGCGAGGTGACCCAGGATAACCTGCCAAAGCCGCAAGCAAAGAACAACACCACGAAGACAACGAAGAACACGGGAAAGTGGCGTGAGTTCCATAAGAGCTCCACTCACAACACAAGTGAGTGTTGGGCCAAGCAGTCATTGGTGGCCACGCTGAAGGCTACCGAATTAGATGCATGTTCTAACTCTAACACAAAACCCGGCAAGGGGAATGACAAAGGGAAGAAGATCATTGACGTGGAGCCCAGTGCCACTATGGCCACCGTCAAGATCCAGAACATTGAGCTTAAAGATCCAGAGGAGGGAGAATGGATCTTCCACTCACAGATGTGGGTGAAGGGTTCTCCGTTGAAATTCATTGTCAATAGCGGAAGCCAAAAGAACCTCATTTCAGCATAGGTCATGAAGCAATTGAGCCTATCAACTACAACACATCCACAATCGTACACCATTGGGTGGCTTCACTAAGGACGAGATCTCCGCGTCAGCCAACAATGTCACCTTCCCTACAACATCAAGCCCTTCACAGATGACGTATTGCGTGATGTTGCTCCTCTTGAAGTTTGTGATGTATTATTAGGACAACCATACTTGTGGAAGTGGCATGCTATATATGAGTCTATACCTTGCTATGTTATTATTTCTTTAGGTAATAAGTTATACAGGATAGTGGAGTTAGCACCGCCTACCGCCATCTCATTGATCTTTGCTAAGCAATGCAGTAAGATCATCTCCTAGACTAGGAAATTTGTTTTCTTTCTGATTCACTCTCAAAGTAAGGGCAAGATCATAGCCACATCCATGGCCCCGGGAAGGGTTCCTCCACACAACAGAAGCAGGTGGATACAGTTGTGGAAGAATATAGGGACATCTTAATCTCACCCGCAAGGGTACCCTTGCACTGTCAGGTCAAACATTTGATAAAATTTGGCTCCTGGAGCACCTCTACCCAATGGGCCAATATATCGTCACTCCATTTTGTAAAATGAAGAGATCAAGTGGCAAATCCGGGAATTGCTGCAAAAAGGCCACATCCGACCAAGTTCCTCGCCTTGTGGGAGCCCGATTGTACTCGTACAGAAGAAAGATGGGACTTCGAGGCTCTGCATTGATTATAGGTAACTAAACAAATTCATTGTCAGGAACAGGTATCCAATCCCATGGATTGATGACCTTCTGTACCAACTTAAGGAAGCTAAGTATTTCAACAAGATCGATTTGAAGTCTGGCTATCACCAGGTTCCAATATATCCAACATATATATGGAAGACCGCCTTCAAATCCAGGGAAGGCCTTTTTGAATGGTTGGTTATGCCCTTCAGGTTGACAAATGCATCTGCTACCTTTATGAGGCTAATGGATGACATCTTGCAACCCTTCACCAACTCATTCCTGGTTATTTATCTAGATGACATCCTCATCTTCAACAAGAGTTAGGAAGAAAACTTGCAACACATTTGACAAGTCCTCAAACCCTTCAACAACACAAATTGTGTGCCAAATTGGAGAAATGCACCTTTGGCATGAGCCAGGTCCAATGTCTAGGTTCCATCATAGATGAGTGTGGTGTGCATGTGGATCCGACCAAGATCCAAGCCATTCAGGATTGGCCAGCCATGACCACTCTAACAGAGCTTCGCAGCTTTTTGGGCCTTGAAATTTTTTATCGGAGGTTCATGTTGGGATTCTCACATATCACTTGGCCCTTGAGTCAGATTACTAAGGGCGGGGCAAAAGGAAAGTTTTCTTGGTCCGAGTCCCAACAGAAGACGTTCATTGAGTTGAAGCACCACCTCTGCTCTACATCGGTACTCACACTGCCAGACCTGCAATAGCCATTTGAAATTGAGACAGACGCCTCCGACTATGCTATTGGTGCAGTCCTCACCCAGCATGGGCATCCAGTGGCCTATCATAGTGATACAATTTCCGTTACAATTCAGAAGTACCCCACCTATGATAAAGAAATGTATTCTATCATGTAGGCTTGCTGGAAATGGAAGCATTATATTCAGGGGAAGGAGACAGCCAACCATACCGATCATCGACCTCTTCAGTTTATACAGACACAAGGGAAGTTGCAGAACGATTTCCATCAGAAGTGGTCTACATATCTGCAATAATTCCACTTGAACATTAAATAAAAAAAGGGAAAAACCAATCATGTTGTAGACTACCTTAGCCGACCCCTAGTTGCAACATTGACTACTGTTCTCAACTCTTGTGGCCACGATACCTCTAGATGACCGCAACTATACAAAAATGATCCAGATTTCACCTCCACATACAAGATTCAAGTAGATGGCAAGCAAGTTCATGATTTCCACCTCCAAGACGCATTATTATGCTACCTGGGCCATGTTTGTGTTCCTTCAAGCGAGCGTGCCAAGCTAATTTGGGAAGTGCATTACAGTCGGGTCGCAAGACACTTTGGTATGGAGAAAATTGTGGTTGTACTACAAAATTACTTGTATTGGCCAAAACTCCGACTAGATGTTGGGAAATATATCAAATCATGCACTGCATGCACCATTGCCAAGCCAACCATCAAGAAGAAAGGATTGTATACTCCTCTGCCTACTCCTAGCCAGCTGTGGGAATCCATCTCCATGGACTATATGCCTGGTCTCCCTTCTACTAAGCATGGTAATGACTATGTATTTGTGTTCGTGGACAATTTTTCTAAGATGGCTATATTGGCGGCTTGCAAGAAGAGCATCACAACAAATGACACTACCAAACTCTTCTTTGAACGGTTGGGGGTACATTTTCGGATCCCGCAGACCATTATATCAGATCAGGATAGCAAGTTCCTAAGCACATTCTGGTCAAGCCTCTAGACACTATTGGACACCAAGCTCACCAAGTCGGTTGCCTTCCATCCCTAGACTGATGGTCAGACAGAGGTCGTCAATAGGATGATAGTGCACATACTCTGCATGTACAACTCCAATCATCCAAGAACCTTTGATGAGAGTCTTCCCTATGTCCAACACAATTATTATAGATCTCTCCATAATTCGACTGGTCATAGTCCCTTTCAAGTGGGTCTAGGATTTCAACCATTGTGTATGATTGATATTGTCATGCCTCATGCGACTACACAGACAAAATCCACACCTATATTGTCCGAGGCTAATAAAGCAACCAGATTTATTGAATGCATCCAACACATCTTCCAACAGGTTCACGACATCTTAGAGAAGTCAAGTGCCAAGTACAAGCAGTGGCATGATCAACATCAGGTGCCACACAAGTTTTAGGTGGGTGACAAAGTTTGGTTGCATTTGTAGAAAGAATGCCTTACCAAAGCCCATCAGAAGATCAGACCATTCTGATATGGTCCATACACCATTGCCAAGGCTGTGGGAGACAATTTTTTTGAGCTCAACATTCCCTCATTCCTTGGCCCGCACCCAGTGTTCAATGTGTATTGCTTGCGACCATACTTCCCACCATTACTAGACACATCATACATTGCAAAACAACTCACACCAACAAAGTTAAAACCATACTACATGGAACAGGCCACAACTGATCGAATTATGGACACACAGATCAAGAACACTCACCAGCAGAAGATCCAACTATATCAGGTTGTCAAAGCTGGCCAACTCCTGCACCAAGGCAAGTGGCTCACCAAGGACCAAGTTTAGCAGAAGTTTCCCTATCTCATGGAGGTACTCAATGCAATGGAGACCATTGCTTCCTAAGGGGGGAGGACTAATCTAGGTGGATGTTGGTGGCCACCTGCCTATTCCTGTTGGACCCCCACCGCTGTCTCTTTTAGTTTTTAAGTTTCCTTAATTGTAGCACAGTTTACTATTTTTGGCAGTTTTTCGGGTCCTGAACTTCCGGAGCCGTTTTGAAACCCTAAACGACCTTTTTCTTTGGGAAACTCAGAGCCAACATAGTCTTAATCCAATGTTGGCTACTTGAAATTTGTAGTCGTCGAATAGATCTTTTTAACGAGGTATTGTTCGCGTCCAACAAAGATCATATGCCAAAGTTATGACCACATGAAGCCGATGTACCAATTTACCCAAACGGGGCCCATAATTTTGATGCTTCATCTCCTAGGGTTATGTTTTTGGATGTTTATGGTTTTCCATTGTTTCTCAATAATAAATAGGCCTTCGAGCCTCATTGTAACACAGTTCAAAGGCATGTGGTTGCCATATCTCTTCTCAGAGATAAGCTACCATCGAACTAGCTAGTCTTATTTCCATTATGTTTGTAAGCATATTTTTAGTACTTGATATTAATGAAATGAAGTGTTATTTTTGTTGTATCTTTGTATTTATGGTTATATATGTAATTTGTTGCATTCCTCTTTAAGTTCAAATCACCATTCGTCTTAATAGAAGACTAATCCATCCAGGTACACCTGTTTCATGCCTGTAGTAGCAAGGAAGAAGGTCATCAATCCTAATGTCTGGGATATCCAAGGTTAACCTCTACTGGTTCCTTTCGGTCTCAACTAGGATCTCTGCTGCAACTGGATCCTTCTCCACAAGGACTGGTTGTTGATCACACCTAGCTGTCTATCGCATTGCTGCTGGTCTAACTGGTCCCACATCTACATGATAATTTTAGATAATTAGCCTTGAATGCGAATTAAAAACATATTTTTTTTTTAAATACAAAACAACCAAAGTTAGAGCCCCATTGCATTCCTACACGGAGAGGGATATCTGGATCACCTCTAAAATCCACACTTGCATATGGATAATCCTCAATCATGAGGAGCTCATGACTCAATCATCTGAAAATGTGTGAGTGAATTTAATCATTGGACCATCACCACCTTTGTGGTAGGCCATCACTGAAACCGACACTAACATAAGAGGATCTCGTGGACCCTCCATCTCCATGGAAACCTATGGACGTAGTGTAGGGATCCTCTCCAGGGAAAATGATACTACTATCACACCATATCCAAAAAAAATTAGTCGTCTGGTTTGCTCTGGTGAGTTGTTCTTTCAGGTTGGCAACAACCCTTCATTCCAACTGAACACAGTAGGTTGCATGCACCCTAATGAAATTTGCATTTACGCTTTCATGACTAGGTGGAGTGTTACACTACCACACAAACTAGCAACGATATATGAAATGGTCCTCAGTGGAAGTTCTATGATGTCTTTAATCTCAATCCTTCCATTGCTAAGTTGGGACCCATGAACATAATACTCATTTAGGTAATAAGTTGTTGATTCACCGCCTGGCCTAGCACCAAATAATGAAATATTGGTTCCATGACATGGGAGCCCTGTCAGAAAATAGATTTCCTCCACATTAATGGTTAATGTGTGATCGCCAATATGAAAACACCAGTCTTGGGCATTCCAAGCCCTCACTAACCATGTTAACAAATCTATTTGGGTCGTCATGCCCATAATCAAGACAAAATTTTCCAAGCCACAATTTTTTACTGTTTGCATTGTTGTCGGATCATTCATTGCTTCAAAATCATGGGCCTCATTCTCTCCCTCCCCCTCTCTCTCTCCATTCCAATTTGGCAAATAAGATCTGCAATGAACGAGGGAAATGTGATTAGAGAACAAGCATTGAAATATTTTGCAAACATTTTTGACAATTTTTGGATGCCCTCGTCACCTTGCGCAATTTTCCTTCAGGAAAAGAGCGCACTGTTGCACTTTTTCTTTAGAAAAAGTGCGCAACCTGCACTTTTCCAATATTTGGAGAGTCGGGCTTCTGCACCCCCGATAAAAGAAAAAGTGTGACAACTCGTGAGTGCACCCTAGTTTCAAAAAAACACTAAAAAATTAAGAAACACCATTAAAATGCAAAATGAAAACCATGAATGATGAGAACAGAGAATGACCTCTTACCTGGAGAAGACAACACTCGAAATGGTTCACTGGGTTGATCATAATCTGTTGTTTGGGTGAAAATGCACTCTCAAGAGCTCTTAAATGGTAAAAAAAAATGGCAAAGTATTTTTGACTTTTTGAATTTTTATGAGCAAATTATGCCAATTAAAATAACATTTTTTTGCCTAAATCTTTAAAATTTCAAAATATTTTAATGTTTTCCACTATTTTCCAACAGTTATGATAGTTTTGAGATTAGATGTGCATATTACAGGGTTATTTGTGAAAACATATCATTTTGATTATGAGTATATTTTTATCACTTTTTTTCGGGCTCTTTAAACTTACAAAAAAGCGAAATGCTAGAGTTATCTTTAAGCTCTTTTCAGACTCTCGAAATATGAAAATATTGTTGAGTATACTTTTTTATTTCAAACTCGTTAAAGTAAATGAAACGACGTCTACCTAGTATAAGTTTACCCCTTTTATGAACCACGTGGACTATTTAGGAAAAATGTATACTTTGACTATTCATGGTCAAAAGAGTTCTCTCTTGCATTATTTTACCTTTTTTTGGGATTGAGAGATTAAATTCACAAAAAAAGGACTTTTTGGAGTTTACTTATGTTTTTCTCCCAACTCCCTAAATATGAATAATATTGAGCTTTACTTTCTTCAGGCTCGTTAAAACTTTACATTGAAAGAAGTGCACAAGTTTTCTTTTTGTGTGTTTTAGAACTCTTTAAATATGAAAATGACATCGAGTTCCCCCATCGCTTGACTCATAAAATATAAACAGTTCAAGACTCATCAATCATGATGAGACCAAACCACTCCTTCTTATGGTTCATTAAAAATACTCCAAAGGATTCATCCAAAGGATGAGGTTACAAGACAACCATATGTTATCCTCCTCAATCTTATGTAAAAATAAAGAAGTACTTGCCAATAACGGTGGGAGGAAATGGGAAAGAAACATTTTTTTTGTATTGTGAAAAGGAAGTATGTTACTCTTGGACACGACACTTTGTCACCTTTTGTGTCTGAGTTGGGAAATTTGTTTTCCCCTCGGCTAATCATACCTCATTGAAAGCCTTCAAAACGGTTCTTTCGGTTAAATGCTGCCAAGTCGAAATGTCATGTCACATATATGTTCAAGAGAAGTCCAACCTCAATCAAAATTACCTTGCAAATCATAACCTTCAATCGCGTCAGCCATCCCTGAGTCAGTCCTAAATTAATCCAAAAATTTGTTCTTCAAAACTTGAAATGAGTTTCGTGTCATAAGCCCTCCTCCGACAGATTGTTTCCTATCAACTTCAACTCATTATCTAGGAAGTTGATCTAGAAAAAACATTTATTACCTTGGAGTCTGCATGCCTCAATGGCAGGTTTCTCACTTTCGACTACAGGTTCTCATCATTAACCTTCGACCAAACGATTCTATGGGTGTTCAACTTCAAGGCATCTATTCACACTTCATAGATTGTACTAGAGTACCATGAGAACCATTGTCATTATTGGTGGTTTCTCTTGCACCTATTAACGGTTCACATCATTAATCGATAATAAGGTGATTTATACCATGTTCATCTTCAATACATTCACTCGCATTGTTAGATTCATACTATGGATCGATATAGATGAAGACCAATACCCTGGATCTAGTTTCATCCATCTAAGCTACGTGGATTCTTTAAATATTCGTGATTGTAAATATAGATCCATATTTGATGGTTGTGTCCATACCGTGTCTACTATTGACATAGATCTTCGTACATTTCCATACTTGTTCTTTAAGATACTTGTACTCTGAGTATGGGAATTCCTACCTCAGTGATGATTATATGAAGATATTGTATTTTAATCCTTGATTGTTTGTTTTGGGTCTCCAACCAATTGGTCTCTAATCCGAACTTTTGCATGTTAAAGCGCTTCAATCCTCAAACAACTTTTCCAACTTTGCACTTTAGGGGGCAATCTGTTACACATTATTTTGTCACATTAGGCAAATGACCCCAATCTATATTTCTCGCTATCTGATGAAGTGTTCCAAATCATTTCTCTACAATGTTGGAAGCAAATCAATCGCAAAGACAACAAGAATCTTGAGTTATCTTACTTAAAAACCTATTTTCAAGCATTGTCGAACTTTTCCTAGTCACTACCTATGCAAACACAGTTATGATCATTATGGCATGCGCAATCCTACGTCTATCTTCCATTAGAAGGTACAACAACCTATTAATGTAGGTAAAAATAAAAAGCAATTTCTAGAAGCCTTGTTGGGGGGATATTTCCCAACTAGAAGACCTCGAGCTCCTACCTACTTGGGCCTCATCTTTTGACTTATGGATCAAACTACCTCTCTTTGTGGAATCCTAATCCCTCTCTTAATGGATCTCATCCCTTAAGAAGAGGATCTCAAACCTTCCTCTTGGCCTATAAATTCAACACAGACTAGAGGAAAAGAGGTGGACATTTTTCATGTAAACTTATGTTGTCAAATTGAGGTTGGAAGCCTGTCACTTGAGGAAGGATTGTAAACTATTGGGAGGAGGTTTGAACATCAATGCTAAGGTTGTATTTCTCCTTTTCATTCAGTTATAATACAAAAGAGTGTTTCTTTCTCACTATATTGTTCAATGGAGCTGATATATTGTGTGTTTAATCTCATGTTTCCATGGTAATGATCTTAGCTACTAGTCTCTTTGATCACTAGTATAGGTTTTATTGAGTCATTTATATGTCATATGCCTTTCATCCTTTGTTGTTATTGTGTTTTCAGGTATGGATTCTGAGCATTGGAAAGTTGCATCAAACCACAGTGAGGATCTTCATCAGGTATTTCATTTGAAAGGTATGGGTTTCGTACTCCATCACTCTAGCTTATGATTCAATAAGAATGAACCTAGGGAAAGATATATTAGTTTTTTTATTTGTTACTAGATTAAACCATTGAATCTATGGAGATCTTGTCTTGTCCACAAAACGAGATTTTGTCTGCCTAACAACAATAGGGCTCAAAAAATTATATTAATTATGAGAAAATGCAATTTTAAATTAAAATGCAAATATTACAGAGAGTGGAAATTTGGGAGAAGCTTCTTAATTGATATCAATTTCCTTTTATTTTTTTTATGGTCAAGTATGATGCCAGGATATCCATATAAATTTTCCTATTAAAAAGAAAACTTATTTGTTATATGGCTTATGTTACGATATTTATAAGTTCTTTTATTAAACAAATTGCGAGGCAAAAAAACTAATTTCCATTTTCCCTCTTTTGATCAATTATGTTGTCACCATGGTTACTAATGTTTTTGTTAAGCAAATGAAGATAAAATCATAATTTATTTTCTTGTTCTTAAAGGGACGTTAATATTGACAATTAATCAACCCAAAGAAACTTTTGTCTGCCATTTTCTCACAATATGTGTGCAAGGGAAGAGCTTCACAACTTAACTCACATTGAAATTTAATTCTATCACTATATTTTTATTGAGGCATGTCATTTCCATATACATGAACATTTTGAATGGCCAAGGACACTTCCAGAAAGCAACATCAATTTATGAAAACACATAAAATTCTTCCTTGTCTACTTGGCTAACCCAGATTTCTAATAAAAAAAATTAATAAGTCCATAACATGTAGTTTTCCTCTGGAAGCTACTAAGCTGACACATTTATGCACCCCATCTTCAATCTTTTGGTTCTTTTCCTTCTTTTCTAAATCTCTTTGCTATTTTCCTAAATTCTATACCAAATAATAATAACAAGGATTGCATCCAAGTGCAGGGCCTGCGACATTTATCAAATCCCAAGTTTGGTATCGTTCACGGGGCCTACCACACATCAATTTTTCTCCATGCAAGAATAACTATATATAGATTTTGAGTCTATTACTGCTACTGTGAAAGAGATTCCAAAGGCAATTAATAATTCTAGCCAAGAATTGATAATGCCCATATATACATTATGAGTCTCCTAGTGCTATTATGGAAGAGATTATAGAGGCAATTCATTCTTCTACTGAATAATTGAATTGGTTTTTATCTGCAAAATTTCAATTGTAGAGGAGGCGAAAAGTCCAGAACATACATGACAACAGAAGGACTGGGGACTCTGTTGATAATTAATTGTTATGTTGGATTAATTTCAGGACGCGAGCTGCACCAAGGTAGATGGTAGCTTCTCCTGCAAACTAGGAGTTTTTATAAAGCATATGATGCTCACCCACACGAATAAGCTCCTCATTTTCAATCAAATGCTCATCGGTCCTTCGCAGATCCTAAGAATTGACCCACCCTACAACAATGTTATTGTTGTGGACTTGCAAGATTAATGGGCACATTCCATCGATTACGACATCATCATGAACAACATGAAGCCTCTACACCTTCTCATTGACAATTTATGTTCTTATGTTGCCTTTATGTTCACTGACCTAAGGTGACAGGGGCTATTGCTCTATCATTTCCACTTGACCTAGTAGTTGCTCTATAGGATCCCCTCTTAGGACCTCTGCTAGTTTGAGCTTAAAAATGCTCTCAGAGAATGTTTGTTTATGAATACATGCCCAACGGGTCACTGAATTCCTTTCTCTTTTCCAAGCCAAAGGTCAGCTAGAAAACTAGATTCTTGATTAAAACACCTACTACAGCATCGCCTTGGGTATTGCGCAAAGAATTATTTATTTGCACAATAGATGCAGAGATTACATCATTCATTGTTATATCAAGCCTGAGAACATTATCTTGGATGCCAATTTTTGCCCCAAGGTCTCTGATTTCGAACTGGTAAAACTAGTTGGCCAATATTTTAACCACTTCTTGACTACCATTAGAGGAAGGATAGGGTACTTATTGCTAAAAAGGATTTTTAGGATGCTCATTACTACCAAGGCCGATGTTTATATCTTGGGCATGACATCATGGGAAATCATAGTTGGGCGCAAGAATTTGGACTTCATATTCTGAGTCTTTGAGTGCTACTGTGAAAGAGATTCCAGAGGCAATTAATACTTCTAGCCAATAATTAATAATGCCCATATATACATCATGAGTCTCCAAGTGCTATTGTGGAAGATATTATAGAGGCAATTCATTCTTCTACAAAAGGATCAAATTGGTTTTTATCTGCAAAATTTCAATTGTAGAGGAGGCGAAAAGTCCAGGACATACATGACAATGGAAGCACTGGGGACTTTGTTGATAATTAATTGTTATGTTGGATTAATTTCAGGACACGAGTTGCACCAAGGTAGATGGTACCTTCTCCTATAAAATATAGGAGTTTCGACCTGTGCAGGGACTCAATTGAAGCTAGGAAACGTAATGGGCCTGTTGGGATCCATCCCATTGCTCCATCCTCCAGTCTGAATGAGTGTGTCATTGTTGATAAAGGCAACGAAAGAACATAAAGTGTCAGTGAGAAGATGTATAGGCATCATGTTGTTCGTGGTGATTTCGTATTCGATGGAATGTGCCCAATAATCTTGCGAGGCCGCAACAATAGCATTGTTAAGGGTGGGTCAATTCTTAAGATCTACGAAAGATTGATGAGCATTTGATCGAAATGAGGAGCTTGTTCGTGTGGGTGAGCATCATATGCTTTACGGAAACTCCTGCATTTGTTAGGAGAAGCTACCATCTACCTTGGTGCAACTCGTGTCCTAAAATTAATCCAACATAACAATTAATTATCAACAGAGTCTCTAATTTTTCCATTGTCATGTATGTCATGGACATTTTTCTTCCTCTACAATTGAAATTTTGCAGATAAAATCCAATTCAATTCTTTAGTAGAAGAATGAATTGCCTCTATAATCTCTTCCACAATAGCACTAGGAGACTCATAATGTATATATGAGCATTCTCAATTCTTGGCTAGAATTATTAATTGCCTCTGGAATATCGTGCACAATTGCACTAAAAGACTCAAAATCTATATATAGCCATTCTTGCATGGAGAAAAACTGATATGTGTGGTAAGCCCCGTGAACGATACTAAACTTGGGATTTGATAAATGTGGTAGGCCCTACACTTGGACATATTCCTTGTTATTGTTAGGAAAAGAACCAAAAGTTTGAAGATGGGGTGCATAAACGTGTCAACTTAGTAGCTTCCAAAGGAAAAGTACAAGTTTTGGACTTATTAAACTTTTTTATTAGAAATATGGGTTAGCCAAGTAGACAAGGAAGAATTTTATGTGTTTTCATAAACTGATGTTGCTTTCTGGAAGTGTCTTTGGCCATTCAACATGTTCATGTATATGAAAAATGACAGGCCTCAAGAAAAATATGGTGATAGAAATTTTAATGTGAGTTAAGCTGTGAAACTCTTCCCTCACACACATATTGTGTGAAATTGGCAGACAAAAGTTTCTTTGGGAAATAATGGAGCAATAGTCCATTGTCACCTCAGTTATAGCCCCCTGTTCTTTATGGACTTTCACCAACGAGAGGAGACCCGATATAAGAGGAATCACAAGGATGATTAGATCAATGAATGCGTGGAGAGTGATCCCTACAACCTGTTCACAAGATAGACTCAATTGAATGACTTACTTACTTAAGAAGCAAGGTGATGGGATCTCTAAGATGGGTTAAGAGGATGCTTAAGCCTAGGTTTGAGGAATCTCCCTTTACGATAAGCTTCCTTGACTAAAGAATTCTCGTGGAGAAATGATTTCTATGCAATCCTTATGGAATTTGAGTTATAAAATTGTGGGACCACAAAGAACCAAAGTGGACCCAAACTAGGTCAAGGATGTAGAGTTGATCAACACAAGAGGGGTTCGACCACTTTAAGGAGGAGAATAAGATGAAAGGAAAAATTTATCTTTTGAATTTTAAATGCAATGATCCAAGTGAGGACACCAACCCAAATCAACCTAGGGAAAGAGATGGTCTTTGGATAAGGTTTGCTATATCTTGGGGTTTTGTCATCAAATTTGCCTCAAAATTTGAGGACCTCTTGAGAAAACCACAATGAAATAGTGGACCAAAATTCAAGGGTTTTGAGTGGATACAAAGTATTTTTCTTGATGCCCTAAGGGACCTACTAGGGTTAAGCCTAAAATTGAAAGATATGAGAAAAAGGGGTAATTTTGACCACCAAAGGGATGTGAGGATCAATGCCTTGCTTCTTGGGATTAGTGGAGTCAAGATACAACTAGATCAAGAATTTTCATATGCTAAGGAGCCTTAGATGACTTTCGCTAGCCTTTTAAGGTACAACAATAGGGCCATTTAGGATTTATACTTCAAATTGCAAAGGAGATGAAGTTTCAAGGGATTTCAACCTATGAGGTGCCTCTAGGAACATTCACCCACTCCCTCAAAGAGAAATTCATGCATTATATCACTTATTTGAGGTTTCCGGAAGAATTTCACATTTACTTTAACCCATAAAAGAATAATGATAACAATAACATTCATTAGACAAGCAAGATAACAATAATATCATTAAAGTTTCACTTACATGAGAGAGAGAGAGAGTATATCCATTCATCAACTTCGCATTAGAAAGAAGCTCCAAGGACAATAGCAAAAATCCAAACATCATAGTGCATCCATAAACTCCAAAAATTTCATCCCAAAACAAGTGTGGAAATCTCTCAAGATATACTAATCCAATCCAAGTGATGATGAGAGGAATGAATGAACCTCGCATTTATTTATACAATCCATAAGGGGGTTAGAATATCCAAATTAGCCTAATAATGCTCCAAATAATAAAATAATGTATGATAATGACATGACTTGGTGACAATCCCGCCAATATACCTTAATAATACAATGATAAAGCCTCACAAGAGGGAAAAATAGTAATCATAATGAGTTGTAGGGCCATTGAGAAGGCCTGGTGGAGGCTAAAGTGTGCCAATATGAGAGAAAAGGCTCCAAACATAATGATCAAAGGGATGGCTCCTTGATATCCAAGCAAATCCAATGTGGTGCCCCAAATGGGTGTGGGGGCACAACAACAGCCTCATGGGTCTCCAAGTGGATCAATAATGTATGCATACCATCTGCAAGGGTTGGAATGATGACATAAGACCTCCCATTGTCCCCAGTGGGGAGACACATCCTCAACTGGACCCTGGAACATCTGCTAAGTGTATGGTATGTTAGTGTCTAATAGTCACAGTGATCAAATGTACTCTTTCCATGTGATTGATAGAGTCTTAGGTCAAATTGTTAAATTTTAAAATAAAATTTGACATGTGTTTTTATTGTCAAATGAGTCTTGAGTCATGTCCTAGGTGTCATTACTACTCCCTCCGTTTGCATGGTCATAGATTGTCATCATGGTCATGTCAACATTCCTTGTGATAGGTCATCAAATGAGTGTCTTGGTCATCATTTCGGTCATTAAGTCATTCACACTCATACTTAAAGGGCTCGAAGTTCCAAATCATGGTTAAGATGCATTAGGTGTCATCATTTGCTCATGTCATCAAATAATGCATGGGAGTCATGTCATCACCATTGTCACCATCATGGGAGTTAGATAATTAGGGATAAGTTTGTCAAAAAGGTATCAAAGGTACATTTACCCCACATGGAGATGTAACCTTTCCAAACAAAGTAATAAAGCTGCAGTACACTACCTCATCAAGTCACTTTTCAAAGTACATGATAACATCACACCATCACCAAAGCAAAAAACTGAGTTTCAAGCTATTAAAAGACCATCCAAGCATTCAACAACTTCATTTCATCCTCCAAGAGCATTGGCAAAGAAGAAAGAGCAAGACAAGGAGCCATCTCCTTCACAAACACACAAGGACTCTACTGACCCTATAGCTGCAAGTATTGATGAGAATAGAGAATATTGGCTTGAAAAGGTCAATGAGAACTTAGAGAAGTTGTTAAAGAAGGCCAATAGAGATGTCACTATGCAGAGAAACATGGCTAGACATTACCATGCTAGGAATTTGATTTCTAGGGCTAAGGTTAAGAACATGAAGAAAAAACTCAAGAAGACCCTAAGCAAGCTCAAGAAGAGGGACACCTTAGACCTTCTAGTTGATGCCTCCTTAGTGACATAAAACTGACTCAAAAAACAAGAAAAGGCATCAAAATTTTGAATTTTTGAGTATTTTTGCACACAGTCAAAAGGGTCACTCTCAGAAACGCAGCGTGCCCACACTATGCTTTTTCCCAAGACCTCCAAATGAAAAATGGAAAACATGTACAAGTGTCTTCTAGTTAGTACATCTCATGAACCTACTTTTGGTATCTTATCAGCTCATGGATTTGTAGGAAAAGGTCGAAAACCACTAAAATCTCACCTTTCTGCCATTATTTTTGGTCAAACGCTACACTTATGGAGTAGTTGTGGAAAATTGAGTTTTAAGTGTCTTGCAGAAGTGTTTTTGCTGATTTCAATATTAAGTGATATAGAGGACATGCCCATCTACCAATAGCAGTCTTCAGTTCATCTTAAAGATGCACCAAAGTCATTCAATCAACCTTCAAACTTTCGTTGCGCTTCTGTGCCTGCACGCTACGCTTTTGGCTCTGTTTTTGGTCATAATTTTCAAAAGAGGTTTTGACCAAATGAAGATGAATTTTGGAGAACCAAAGAAATTTTTTTGTTCATGACAGACTCAATCACAATAACCTCCTTCAGTTTCTACACAGGTTTCATGGATTGGGAGATATTCAAACTTTCTTGGAGGCCTATTTTAGAAAATCAAATTCTCCAATTTAATTGCATGTTTTAGCCATTCTTTTGTGGCACATTCCAAGAAGACGGGAATGAATTTTACAAAATTGAGAGAGCTTTTTCTTCAAAACAAACTTATCTACAGAAACCTCTTCCAATTTTGTAACAGGTGTGGTTAAAGAGATATTAGTTCATCTTTGACCCCTATTTTTCGCTGTGTTTCTGCAATGCACGCTACACTTTTGTGGAAGAAAGCATGTTTCTCAGTTTCATGGTCAAGAGGTGACTTTGCTCGATGTAATTAGTCTTGAGATGATTCTAAATGATGTAAATAATTATTTTAGAGATGCTTAGAGTTGATTTATTTGTAACCAATGCTTTTAAAGTCAAACTAAGTCAGTTAATGCACAAAGGGAGTTGGTTTCTAACCTCCCTAGTTTTGGGTATGGCTAGAGAAATTGATGTAATTAGTTCCTAAGATGATGGATTCGACCTCCAAGTAAGGAAATATTGTTTTACATCTATATCTAGTGATTTTCAACTCAGAGAAAGGGTTGAATACTTGATAGTCATAGCTTGGAGCTAGTGTACACCATTTTGCAGAAATACAACATACAGTTGCAGCTATAATCTTGGGATTCATGTGGTATGCTTATCGACAGTGTTTCTTCTTGGTTTTATCACCAATTTGAAATTTTATTTCTCCTTGCAACCATATGTATGCTTTCATGTGATCATCTCATTAGTTTTTAAGCAGAATTCACAGTCATATGCTCATTTTGATACTTCATTTTTCAACCATGTACCACAATGACAACCCAAATATGTCACTAAACATACCTACCTTGTCTCATTTTTATTCCTGCAATTGATCATTCGAAACCCTGACCTAGTTCCCAGACCTATGATCTTGATCCAGCAAACCCTACATAAAACCCTAATGAGCTGAATACCTAGCTTAAAACCCTGATTTTCTCCAATCACTTACATTGGCTGTGAGCTTGATATAGAGAGAGCCCTCTTTGATTTGGTAGGGCTAGATACCAAGTCAAAAGCTGGTCTAAGGTTACCTCCTTGGTTTCCTTTCTCAGCCTTGGGACAACTAAGGAGTGCTAACATGGTACAAGTGTGAAGCCAACTGGGCAAGGTGGTCTGGGTGCATCATCCTCATCCAAAAGGTGGAACACAAGCAATCAATGAGTGGTGCTAAGGGATCCATGAAGTGGTACACTACTCTCTATTGTGGTGGAGGCCCATGGCTCTCAACGCTCACCCTATAAGTGCCAATGTGACCTTCTGGACGGGTTGGAACTCGTATAGGGAGACCAAACCCCAAATGGTACCCACCTGCAATCCTGCATAAGATCCCATGCATCTCCTCACCTTCCAACACAACAAGTCATTAGAGTAATCTAGTAAAAGAGCTTATAAATCATGGAAAATAAGTGGACACTTCATAATGGCATACCATTCCATAGTGGGCTTTAGCATGTACAAGTGTCTCCAAGCTCAATAAAAGGTTAACCAAGGATTCTATTAGGCGGTTTCAACCTTCAAAGGGGGTGACATGTCCATTATACATCCATCAAGTGGTAGGTGACATGTGATATAATGATGGAGCGGAGTGGGGGACCAAGGGGAAAGCTCCAAGCCACATGCCATGGTACAAGGGTAGCTATAATAGGGGAAGCCCACACTTGGGTACATGAATGTAGGAGGGAGAAATCGTGGTACATGAGTTATCCCAACCTCTGTTTTTACACCCTTCTTCGTATGCCTTTTGCCTTTGGTTGATTTTAATTCATACTTGCTCGGGGCTCCAGGAGATAAGAGCATGATGTGTAAGGTATCTCCCTGGTATGAAGTCCCAACTAGACCTCACACCGTTTGGTGTAGGAGTCCCATCTGGTATGATGGCCTGGTTGCCATTATCTTAAAGATATGCCTTAGCTCTTGCTTGTTAGCACATGAGAGTTGTTTGCTTCGCATTTGAACAATGAGGTTTGCATGCCTAGTGAGTTCTTAGTGTTGCTTGTGTCAAAGTTCTTTCAATGTAGAGGGATAGGGTGGAAGTGAGTCTTAGGTTGAAAGGGAATAGTCCCAACTCTGTTAGAGACACACAACACAACAAGACATGAGTATCTTCCGGTGGAGTAGTCCACAAGGATGCAGTAGTCACAAACACAAGGTGAACAAATAACACATACAACACCCAACATAATAGTCCAGACGAGTGCGACGGTCATTATAACAAGTTTACAAGAATGAATTTGTCGAGTGTATGGCAGGATAGGCCACACGAGCGAGACATCATTAACTACTGATACAACACATTTCCAATAGCATATGTGCTAAAAAAACCGAAATAGTTCAATTGTCCTAATACAGGTTAAAGCAACATGCATTACAAGCGTCTAAAGAATAATCTTACAAACGAATGCAATACATGTGTGAAAACGCGTTGACTTGTTAATAGGCTTATGAATTAAGCAAAATTTCCAAGACACATCGGTACACCATACATCATTAACCCCAATAGCGGGGCCTTGGAGCCACTGCTCGCTCCTCAAAAAAAGACTATAGACTGTCAAGGCTATGTGGGAGGAGCCAAGGTGAAAAGTCTTTTGCATGTACAAATGAGGGGTATATATAGCCAACAGTGAAATTGACCCTTGTGATTTTTTGACTTCCCTCATGACTGTTTGACTTACATGACTCTTCAACTTTACATGTGGGTCTCTTGGAATTCCATGTTACATTACATTGATTACAACAGTATGGTCCACAGTAGTGATGTGGCCAAGATGACTCATGACATGACTCGACATAACAGAGATGGTATGTTCATGCTGGTGGCGGTGTCCATGTCGATCTGTAGTGCTACTGAGTGATTAATGTGCTCTTTTGTGTATCATAGCATTCCATTCTCATCACGCCATGTCTCCTCCATGTACCTGTAACTACAATCACTCATGACGAGACGCCATCAAATCCATAAATCTCCTAGTATACCATGATGCATTATCTTTCGTTTTCGAATGTCAGTGACCGGGAGAGAGGACAAGGCTCTAAAACTGCATAGAGCACATTTCAGGCCAGGATGTGGGCTTCGGGCACTGTCAATGAAAATTGCACAGAGGTCACTAGGAAGCTGAGATGGGCAGTCCGGATCAACAGTGACTGTCTGCGGGATCTGGCTCAGCTAGAGGGTAGATTTGCGCAAATTTTTTTCCAGGGAGATTGGCAGTGAAAACTGCGAAATTTCTCTAGGAAGCTGGTAGTGGGCTATGGGAGGTTGTTGGAAAAGAATTGCGCAATTTCTCTGGGAAGCTGGCAACAGGCTACGGGAGGCTGCTGACAAAAACTGCACAGAGCTGGGAGGTTGGCCTGCTGGACATCCCTACGCGGTTTCTGAGTTGAGCGGGATGTTGGGCAGTTGGGAGACTGCTCATGAAAACTACGCAGTTTTCAGGAGGAGCAGCAGGCCAATTGACAAGGTGACTCACTGGAAAAATTGTGTAATTTTTTAGGGCAGTGTAGTGATAGGCAGCGACTGTCTGTCCGACATGTCAACGCAGTTTCTTCAGTCAGCAGAAGTGGGCTATTATAAAACCAACTCACAAAAAGATAGAAAAGATAGAATAATGCCTTAGAAATAAGCCTCTTCGAGGGGGCAACCTCCTTTACATTACACAAATGAACAATTCTTGGATGATACAAATGACAAGACCTCCTTTCCATATATAGGAGTCTAAGGGGTCATAATATAATCAGAGTCGACATAACAATAATAATGTAAGGGCACAACAATAACAATAGTGGGCTTCTATGGGGCACAATAATAACAATATGGGGACTACATGGGCACAACAATATAATAAGGGGGTTGTACTAATAACAATAAGGGGTTACACTAGTAGTATAGGGACCTAACATGCCCCTCTCCTTCAAAAAGTGTTGTCCTCAACGCTTGAGTAGTTCTGGATGATTCTGTATAAAATTCTCATCCTCCCATGTGGAATCTTCAGTGGGTAAGTTCTTCCACTTGATGAGATACTCTGAAATTGATCGATTTCGTAGCTGTCGATTTCTTGTTTCTGTGACTGCTTCAGGTTCCAATATGATTTTTCCTTCCTCGTCAAATTCTGGAAATATTATTTGAACTGGGATCTTCTGCAACTTTTGAATGAGTGGCCACACTTCTTCATCATTTTTCCATTCATCCCTTACTTCATTTATCCAATCTGGTTGGATACTAGAAATAACACAAAAAAAATGCTTCCACATCCTCATCCTTTCTTGAGAGTGCATCTACAACAACATTTTGCTTCCATTTTTTGTAGATGATTTCAAAGTCATAACCCAACATCTTTGTGACCCATTTTTGTTTCTCTTCAGAGGATAATCTTTGTTCTAAAAAGTATTTAAGACTATCATGATCAGTTTTTACCTTGAAGTGTCTTCCCATCAGGTAGGGTCGCCATTTCTTAAGTGCATGTACTATTGCCAACATTTCCTTCTCATAAATAGCTTTGTGTAAATACTTTCCTTTGATTGGACGACTTTCGAAAGAAATGGATCTTTCATCTTGAATTAAAACAACACCAATTCCATTTCCTGAAGCATCACATTCCACAATAAAGTCTTTGTGAAGTTCGGCGTAGCTAAGACCGGTGCTTGGCACATTGCTTCTTTAAGATGTTCGAAGGCCTTTGTTGCTTCTGGAGTCCACGAAAATGCATCTTTCTTCAATAATGTTGTTAGAGGTGCTGCTATTCTCCCATAATTCTTAACAAACTTGCGATAATACCTTGTCAACCCGAGAAATCCTCGCAGATGATTTATGGATGTGGGGATTTTCCATTCCTTAATGGCTTTAATTTTGCTAGGGTCTACCTTAACACCTTCATGAGATACAATATGACCCAGAAATTCCACCTCTTGTACTCCAAAGAAACATTTGGAGCTTTTTGCATATAATTGTTTCTCCTCCAATAGTTTGAAAATGGAATTCATCAAACCTTGAAATGTATAAGGTGCATTGGTAAGGCCAAAAGGCATGACCAAAATTCCATAATGATCCTCATGAGTTCTAAATGTTGTTTTCGGAATGTCTTCAGTTTTCATTCTGATTTGATGATATCCTGAACGAAGATCCAACTTGGTGAAGTAAATTGATCCATGCAGTTCATCCAATAATTCATCAATGACAGGAATGGGAAATTTATCTTTAATAGTGAGCTTTTTGAGCTCCCTATAATCCAGACACATGCGCCATGATCCATCCTTCTTGTGCACCAATACTACTGGAGCAAAGAAAGAACTTTGACTAGGTTGAGTTATACCAGCCTCTAGCATTTCTGCAACCATATGTTCAATTTCACTCTTTTCGGCATAGGGATATTTGTATGGCTTGATTTTTGGAGGAACACTTCCTGGAATCAAATGAATAGCATGATCATGGTCACGAATAGGTGGGAGGCCTTTGAGAGTCTCAAATACCTTGGAATGATTGTCCAAGACTTTTTGGAGATCTGGAGAAATAGATGATTTCGATGTGGCAACCTCTAGCGAACATAATTGTGCAATTACACCTCGTTGTTCCTTCTTTAGAAGCTTTGTCATACCGTTAGAGGTACGGGGAAAGATGTCATCAACTCTAACGGTATGACAAAGCTTCTAAAGTATGCAAAAACCCTAACTTCCTTGAATCATATATCCGAAAATATAGCGAGACAAGATGCGAAATTTGGACCCGAGGTTTAGACTGATTTCTTCTCAATTGGGTTTTTTCTTTAGCTTCTGAAACTTCGTAGCGAAAAAGTTATAGCGAAAATTCCACGATGACCTGTTTTAGATGAAATTCTGGAGCTTGCAAAAACCCTAACTTCCACAGATCATATATCCAAAAATATAGTGAGACAAGATTTGAAATTCGGACCTGAGGTTTAGCAAGCTTTCGTCTCAAATGGGTTTTTTTTTAGCTTCTGAAACGTTGCAGAAAAAAAATTATAACGAAAATTCCACAATGGCATGTTTGGAGCAGCGAAACTCTAGAATCCAAATCTCTGATACCAAATGTTATGAAACCAGCTCACAAAAAGATAGAAAAGATAGATCAATACCTTAGAAATAAGCCTCTTCGAGGGGGCAACCTCCTTTACATTACACAAATGAACAATTCTTGGATGATACAAATGATAAGGCCTCCTTTCTATATATAGGAGTCTAAGGGGTCATAATATAATCAGAGCCGACATAACAATAATAATGTAAGGGCACAACAATAACAATTGTGGGCTTCTATGGGGCACAATAATAACAATATGGGGACTACATGGGCACAACAATATAATAAGGGGGTTGTACTAATAATAATAAGGGGTTACATTAGTAGTATAGGGACCTAACATGGGCATGCTTGGCATCTTCTGCCAATTTTTTGGAGGAGTGAGGCCCGGGATCACTGCCCGGTCAAACTCTTTGGTTGACCAGCTGGAGGCTTGATAGATTTGCTTGCGGGCAGTGCAGATTGAGATGGGTTACTGAGAAACTTCTGCGCTGTTCTGGGTGACAGTCAGTTGGGTTGACTCTAGGATTACGTAGTCCAAATTCCCTAGGAGGCAGCCTCAAGCTATGCACAATTCTGGGTAGCAGTACATGATCACTGAGGGCTGAGACTATGCAGTGCAGCTCATCGGAGGTTTGGCTGTTGGGGGGGTGGTCCGGTCAAAAAAGTTTTAGCAAAATGATTTAGTGTGTGAGCGAGTGAACTTGTGCATGCATGACCTTGCGAACACACACTCAACATGACTCGACGATAAGACATCTCTAATCATCAAGATAACATACACTCAGTGTGATTGACCGACGGGTGCGAGCGACAAGCACGACACTTGAGATAGACATTCAAATGACTGTGATGACACTTGCGCGACAATGCTTACAACATCGTGTGTGAGTGCGATAGATGTTTACATAGTGAGCACAACTCAAACACAACCTTCAACATCACCAGAACGAGGTCGCAAGCATGACATAACAATCAACATGCCAAAGACGACAGTTGGTCAAACAAGTGAAAAGGAAGCAAGACATGTAGAAGAAACACATAAAATGAATTTTCGTGTTTACGCACATGCATGTTACTGAGGACAAGATGATATGACAATGACAAGCAGTCCTGCAAACTCAACTAAGAGGTGTACTTCGAAAGGTGTTCTTTACTTACCATACTTACCCTTAAGATGATCATGCATCCGACAAAGTTTGCATGCGGTCCTAATCTTTTCCATTACTTGGTTCCTTGGTCCTTCTCCTCAACTCCTTGGAAGCGATTTCAGCATGTCACATTTTCCTGTTGTCACTGAGAGGTAGATATGCGCAATTTCAGCGGACAATGACTGCTACCGGAATGAGGCCCTTGGAGGCTTGTCTGCACAATTCTGCATGCAAGACAGACATGGCAGCTTGGAAAACACTGTGCAGTTTTAAGGCATAAGACACTGTTGCAGGGTGGGGGTCTTGGGAGGACACCTCTGCGCAATTTCTGAGTGCAGTGCAGCTGGATTGCTCTACGCATTTATAGAGAGCAGTGCTAGCTGGGGTCTCTGCGGGCTACGAGGTTTCAACAAGCAAGGGAGGTTGGTGTCCCTGCGAGCTGTGTGGTTTCAACAGGCAAGGGAGGTTGGTGTTTCTGCGGGCTGCGGGGTTTCATCGGGCAAGGGAGGAACCTTGATGGTTATAGAAGAAAAGCGCACAGTTCCAGGAAGCTGGATGAGGCTAGGTTGCTCGGGAAAATGGCTAAGTGTGAGATCAGTGAAACATATGTAAACATTGATAGGACTTGACTGTGATCGCACACGGACACTTAGTGACACAATGTAGACCATCTAGAATACATAAGACATACTTTGCTTGATGCAACAACCTTCGTGACACAAGTACGTGAAGTGAGTGTGAAACATGTCTATGTGATGACAACCACTCATACACACACAATTCCCTTGAAGCAAGGCAACATGCCCTTTACATGACAAACAACAACCCCTATGCTCGAAAATGACACATGTTGCATAAAGATGAGAACGTGGACAACTCTTAGGATCAAGGAGGGGAGCTTGAAATCATTAGTTTGCCAATAAGTGACCAAGGATGATCAATCACAGGATCCAAGGTAGGCTCCGAAATTTACACGCTAGCCAAAATTTTGGAGGGTGGTTGTAGTTGCTACAACACCCCCTTAAGGTGGGGTAGTGCATCGCCCACCAGGGGTTGGGACAATCATGGGTTCCTTAATGATAGAGGGGGCTCATATAAGGCCTATAGGAACCAGGGTGATGACCATAGATAAGGGGTAGGGCTCATGTTTGACTTTGTCCCACATGCTAAATTTGTATGTCTTAGCCATCTTTTGCATTTTATGGTACATTTGCTATTGGGAGTGGCCAAATTATGCTTTTTCCTTTTATTTTAGCTACATCAACCATTGGGGCATCGTTCCAAGGCTGACCCAAGGTGTGGACCAGGAGAGGGGGAGGCTAACTCCTTGTGGACCACGTGGACAAATGTGGACCCAAATGGGAAAAATGATGGATGAGGTTGTAATGAGTAGAGAGGAGTAATGTATATGGTATTAGGAAGCGGGACCACACAACCAAAATCAAGGTTTCCCATGTAGTGTCATCCATAAAGCTAGTAACCAGTAAAGGAGATCCCACGAGACTAAGATACAAGGTTAACCATTAAACTGGGCAGAGGAGACAAAAGCACAGACCTAACCCACTCTTTCCAACGAAACCCCTGATTAATCCATATCCAAAAGCATCCATTACAGGTAAACAAAAGTACCCAACTACACAATGAAAAGTCATATTGGAAGGCCCACCTACAAACATACAATCATAACAGATGAGCGAGGGACCACATGGTTGGTTCAGGTGGTGGATAAATGGCACATTGAGCTATGTAGCAGCTGTTGGCTGAGGACCATCTAGGAGAAAATTTTCTCCTATCGGTGTCACCCACAAAGTGGTGGGTAAGAAGCCCTAGGTACAAAATCCTCACAGGGGCACCAGATTCACATGTTTTATGGTTCCAATGTGTTCATCTCCATGCAAAATTACTTCTGCCCTCATTGGAATTGGAACTTTCAAAGGCTTTCACCGCTATTAGCATTTGGTCCATGAGAGTGCCCTTGTAGACAAACCGAATCCTCCACTACTTAGTCTCTCTAAAATGTTTTTTGTTGCAATCTGAACCTCTTTGTAGCAGAACATTTTGAGGGAATAATCTGATTTTTTTTTTTTTCCACATGATCTTTGCCATCTCCACTAGAAGAGCACTGCAAGAATAAGGCCAACTAAGCCAATGGTGAACAATGTGTGCTTCATGCCTACTTCGTTGTTGTGCCTCACATGCGATTGTGGTTGTGCAGTTTCAGAGGTGGCTACCCAGACAAAAAGAGACCCGTCGCCATTGCTAGTTGCTCTTCAACATCGTGGATAGCTATTACACGCTTCTTCACAACTTCAGTTCTTGTGACTGCTCCATCAACATGACCTCCAACAAGTTGAACATCACATTTTCACCAGAGAACCTAAGCTCATACACCTTTGTTTATGGCATCGAGGTCAAATCGATGCCCAATCTATTCGATGAAGACCCAGCCTTGGTTAGGCTCAACGACAGGGCAATGTTCTCCATCGGTTCTTTCAATTTTGTGCAGACCATGTACAAGCCCAATGCGGGTGGGCAAAGTAATAGTGTAATAGGAGACTCAAACCCAAGCTAGACCTAGTCTCATGACACAAGCCACATGGTAAAAAATGGTTGGATGGAGAAAAACGAAAATGAAACTTTGATTAGTTGGATCTGCCCAGCCCAACCTCGCAAAGAAACACCTTCAATGTAAATATTAACACTTCATTATAAATATTATACATTATTATATAAAGTATGAATTAAAACCATATATAAATTTTTTTATCATTATTTTTGACGAATAACAAATTAACATAAATTAATAAATATATTTTTATTTTGAAACCATTTTGATTGAAAATAATTAAAATATACACTTTAACTTTATAAATTATTCTTATTATTATTTTTTAAATATTAAATAATTATTATTATTATTATTATTATTATTATTATTTTTTTTTTTTTTTTTTTTTTTTTTTTCCGAAGGTGGCAAAACCTATCAAACTCAGGTGTCAAACCAACAGTGAGGACAACCATCTCTGGCTGCTATCCGCGAATGTCGATTTGACTCATCACCGTTATCAAGGAAAACCACGCCACCTGTAATAACCCGCTGGTGGTCAGGCTTTCACTCCTGCCAGATGCCTCTGGGTCTTGGGCCGTTAACCTGTTTCCTTACGTCCGAGGAAAACGAGCTCTTAGCCAAGCAGAAGCAGTTTTACGGCATACTCCAGGCCGAATTAAATAATTATTATTATTTAAACAAGTCTGCACATTATTAATTTTTTTAATTAATTAAATTATTATTATTATTATCCAATTTTAAGGTTACTGCGAAGCGAGACACCATATTGGTGTATGAGACCCTGGTTTGTGAGACAATGGACCCATCTATTTAATTAAGTCTACAAAGACATACATGCTCTACCCGATCTTATTTTAAACATGTAACCTTTTAAGAGGAAACACATACTCTTAATCATTAAACCTGCCGCTATTATTTAAAAAGCTTTACCCCTAAACACTTTTAATAGATTATTGTTTTCCTTCTAATACTAACTCGCATTACGCATCATTAATCCAAATTACCGACCGACTCCTCGTAGGCCGGCTCGTGGCATGAAACAGTTCCAGAGAACGATATAAATTCTCTTATTTGCGACAAGTTTTCATTTTAACGTTTTGCCAGCATCCCAGATTTGGGCAAAGGCGGAGAACACAACAGAGCCTATTTCACTCGATAAATTTGTTGACAGCGGCAGCATCTGTCAACAAGACACGACAATGGCTTCAACGTCAGAAGAGGAAGAGAATGCTGCCGAGCTTAAGATTGGAGAAGGTTAGTTCGTTTAGTTTTCTTCCTTTTCAATATTTGGTTTTGGAACTTCAATAATGTAGTTTTCTGTGCTCTCCGTTTGGGATCTGGTATCTGTGTTTACAGCAGAAGAATAGAAGGTTAAAAATCCGCGCATTTTTTTTGAATTTCATAATGTTAAGTTTGCAGCCTCTGGGTTATCTACAACCAAAATTATTATGGGTTTTTGCAACACGAAGGTTAACCTTAACCCCAAATTCTATTGATGATTTCATTGGAATACCCCATTATTTTGTATGTGTCAGTTTTTGGTTAAACTGTTCGCCAAAAACAAACGTGCATTATTTCTTACTGCGAAAATCTGTACTCCGAAACCCATTAGTATTAGCCCTCATTGTTGACCTTAACATTAACCCTATTAGGCTGGTCCTGACTGGGTCAATCTTGGAGCAGCCAGGTAATGTTCCGACTTTATTTCCTCCTGAAATATCTGGCCTTATTTGGTGCAAATGCTCTGATACACATGTATGCAAAATGTGGGAACCTCCCAAAAGCACATAAAGTATTTGACAAAATCAGAGACTTTTACTTATTAAACTATCATTTAACAAGCTAATTGCAACTTCTCTTTTGAGGAGAAAAATATTCACAACCCTTGTACCCCATACGGGTTTTGAAGGCTAATATGGGGCCAAATTCGGAAAAGGGCCCATTTTTTGCCAACACACTGGCAAGTTTGTAATTTGCATTTAGACTGTAATTTGTAATTTCGCTATCCCAAGAAAATGGATTGAAGGATACCATCAGTTGAATGACTGACGAGCGACAATTTTATGTGGGGATTAGTGATAACGCTAACTGATGCAAGATGTAAGCAGTCTTGTATTATAAGAAGCTGAGACATGCTGTTAGTCTTGCATTGTTATCAAGGGATTGGGTTAAAGCTTGACTTTTTATGCAGTACAGTGTTCTTTGATTTCATGTATGATTCTGGTCAATCATTGGGAGAATCAATGCAAGCAATTATATCACATGTCAGGGTCCTTGTTTAGATCTTTTGATGGGGCGTAGTATGTACCATACTCATCTAACATCTGGTCGGGTCTGGATGCAATATTTCTCAATATTTCTTTGGATATTTGATAAAGGTTTCTGTATGTTAGATAAAATGTTTCTATTTCTAGGATTGTCCTTTCTATCTATCCTACATGTCTTCATTTCCCCAATGTAACCCTAGGCATGTGTTGCTGGTTTGTGCTTTGACAACTAAATTTCTGGTGGATTTGAGATTCTTGTGGGAATGATTGTTTGATTGCAGGTTTTTCAGAGTATTAACCATAGCATTCATCCTGAAATTGATTGACATTTTGAATCAATTGGATTCATCTTCAATGCCATGAGTCAACTAAATTTCTTTTTCCTTCTTGCTTTTTGCATGCCATCAAATAATGAACAACTTCCTATTAACTTTACACAACTAATGAATTGAAACACACAACAAAATTTATTTATAAGATAAATAATAATAATAACAATTAATTAAAATAATAATTAGTCAATGAAGAGGCACGTCTCTACGGACATGGCCATTCATGAAGGGGCACTTGCCTAGGTATATAAGCGAGCCCTCATTTGTAACAATCACGAAACCGGATTCGTCCAAACCCTTGGACGAATCCCGAATCGGACGAATCGGACACGATTCTGTCCTGACACGTGTCATGTTTCAATGACTCGTCGTGTCATATCCGGGTACGTCGTGTCATGAGCGTGTCAAAAAAATGAAGAACGTGTCACGATTTTGGAATCGAATCCTGGTTTCGGATTCGTTTTTCGGGCTGTTGGTAGGTTTAAGTTCGCTGTTGTCATTCCCATTTGACCGCATTTGCAACCTTAACATCGATTTGGAGCGATTTGGAGCGGCGGACCGCATTGCAATTTGCAGGTTTAAGGTTAGTTTGCTGAGCTGTTAAAACTTAATATGTATCACGCCTAATCAGTGATCAGTTTGCATAAATTGCGTGACACAAAACCCTTGAACCACTGTAATGTTGGGTATATAGAACCAGTCATAGTTTTTAAAACCGGAACCGGTGACCGGACCGGTCCACCTAATGAACCGGTTTACCGACCGGAACCGGTCTAACCGGGACTGGTTTGGTCTAAATGAACCGGTTTTTAAAAAATACATTAAATAATTAATTTTTAATGAAACAAAACTATTTTTAAGATGTAAAACCATGATTCCAAGCCAATAGAGACAAAATATGCAAAGTTTGCTCATTTATATACCATGCAAAGGTGAATATATCAAAATGGCACCGAGTGCAATAAATTCTACCTGCAGTGATATTGTTCCATTTGATGTCAGGGTCAATGATGAAATATTAATCCAGCACTACATGAAGACTAAACAAGTTCTACATTCAGTGACTAATACTTTGGCAATGAAAGATGAGATTATCAAAACAGTTTGAAAACAAGAGCATAATGATATACTCAATGCATGAACAATCAACCTGTTTTAAAATAGAGTAAAAGGAAATAAGTGGTTTTTTAAATACAAAATCCTTTTCTTCAATCGATACAAGGCGGGCACGATAGAGAATGCAAATCTCAACCTTTTGCAGCATTTCCATCCTGCGGAGTAAACCCAACATTATAGCAATCCTTTTTCTCTACCATAATTCAGAACTGTAAATTGTGCTATGCTTGAAGATCATACTAAGAAAAATTGTAAATAAAAAAAACACTATTGATCTCTTCAAATTTAAAATACTTACCAATTATCAGTGTGAGCTTCATAGCTCTCAAGGCCGATTTTAAATGTACTGATAATCCTAAACTTGTGAGAACTAACTTGTACCACGCTTCAGCACTGTCCAGATACACCCGTAGAAGAAGAAAGAAATGAATTGCTCCAGATGACTCGTAAAGAATGGTGATAACAAACATGTTTACTGTGACTTTCACTCGTGGCACAGAAGTAGTAATCAAAGTTTCCTCCTCCAAAGGATCCAATTTTAAAGACCCATCTCTGTCAGATACATTAGTTGGTAGAGTATCAAAGGGAAGGGTCTTTCTCAAATTCGCAGGTGAAAAAATCTTTAACTTAAGCGGGTTCCCTGGTTTTTTGACCAACTGTAGGCGCACATTCACAAAAGCAAGACTGCTGCCACGAGTGAAATTCATTTGCAGGCTTGTCCTCGCTCCCACCAATGTGCTGTCCATAAACCGGCCGGTTTAGGACGGAACCGGCCGGTTTGATACAAACCGGCCGGTTCCGTCCTAAACCGGCCGGTTTTGACCGGTTAGGGCCAGATTTTGGGCACAGGAGGGAGCTGACCGGGTTTATTAGGCCGGTTCGGACCGGCCAGCTATCTAACCGGCCGGTTTGACCGGTAACCGGTTTTTGTGGCCGGTTTTTAAAACTATGCAGTCACCACAACGTATGGAGCAACGCCATATAATCTGAGCCACTGAAATCTAACAATGCTCCAGTCGTTAAGAACGAGCCTTTGAAATCATGAACGAGTCGCCAGTGTTATATTATCACTGTGCGATCCATTTCTGTGTGAGCTATAGATAGATGCGGGCCACCATGATACATATATGAACCATAGTTAAATTAATAAATAGACAGAACAAAGGTATACGCCACGGCCCACTGTGTTTTATAATAAAGGTTACATATGTAATATTTCAGAGCTGCCTTATGAATTATGAATCATGATTTAAATTTTTAATAGATTTATGATTTTATCATTTATCATTTATGTGACCAGTACCACTGACATTTATTTGAATTTTGTATGTACTATGCATGCTAATAGCTATAGATGAAGATCTATGTTTGAAATCAATAAATTTGTATCATTAATTAAAATTTGTGTAAGAAATATGCTAATAACTAATTTTTAAGATATATATATATATATATATATATTTTAAATATATATATATATATATATATATATATATTTTTTAATAAAATAATATATAACGTGTCCTAACGTGTCTTGTTCCGGGGGTCAGCGTGTCCCGAATCCGACACCACGAATCCCGAATCCTACGTGTCCCGAATCCCCGTGTCAGGTGACTTAGATCTCATGTCATTTCTTTTATACACTGTTCAATATACATGTTTCTTATCCTCAATGGATGTCTTCGTGTACCAAGTGGTTTTGCAGCAGAGAAAACACCAGTATGCAAGATCTAATTGTACGCAAGATGTAATTGTGTAAACTGTGTATGTATGAGTAAATAGTAATAGTAATAGTACCAAGTGCTTTGAAGATTATTGCAAAGTACAAACTCCATTCATTGCGTTGGTATCAAAGCTGTTCAATCCTCTGGTTGTTCAACTGCTACACAGAACTACTCTTATCTGGCCTTTGCCCATCAACTTCTTGTCAACTTCGTTGTCGTCATGATCCAAGCGTTTCGCTACACAATTTTTTGAGGTTCTCCATTCTGCCATCAGGGTGTTGGCCATTAATAATAATAATAATAATAATAATAAAAATCAATTTATCACAAATTCAAAGAAACCCGAATTTAAGGGCGAAACAAATTTGAAATTCAATTGAAGAAATTTTTTTATCACTCATTGCCACACTACCATTGTATTTTATCGGAACTTGTACAAACATTTGAGCCATACCACAATTGTTTATATTGATTTTCAATTAAACCTTGCCACCGCCTTCGACAAATCTTGTTGATTTTGTTGACTCAGCAAAAAAACACAAAAAATACTTGAACCAGCGGCTTGTTTTTCCGTCATAGTTGATGCAACAAGCTTGTAATCGTGCCACCTGCTACTTGACCATTCTCCTGCGTTGCTAGCGCCGTTGTGACTACTAATTCCCCCCACTGACGTTTTCGCCTGAGTAGTCGTTTTTGCTGCTCGAGCCACCAATCTAGCCATAGTCCCTTCGAGCCAGAGTTTTTCCATCTGACACTGCTGTTGCAACCAACTCATGACATGATAAGACATTGTGATCAAGATTTTAGCCTGACCATAGGATTTTCCCAAGTGACTAGTCGCCATTTGAAATTGTGAACGGTCGCGCCCTTACATAGTATCCCATCATACCACATTGAAACATCAAGTTGCAATAAACGAAATTTTTGTCTAATTTTGGAGAGCTATGTATATTAAATATGTTATTGAAGGGTTAGCAACATTTTTAAGTGAGCATATTGAATTGACAAATCTTTTATACACATATATCTTCAAGTGGTAATTAAAAGTATTTTACAAGGGAAAAAAAGGTAATAAATATTAAAATTTTAGGAAGTGAAATAAGTATATAAAAAATGTTATTATAATAAAAACTATTTGAGGCTTATAAAGGGGGTTATAAAAAAAGAATTAGGTATTTAAAAGAAAGGACCCTTATTAATAGGGCACAAAAAGGTATTCAATATTATCAAATAAAAGGGACATTATTATATTTTGGAGAATTGGCTCTCTCATACGAAGAATATATAAACTCCTTGATCAAAGTATCATTTGACGAAGTTATCGAAATACAATGGAGTGAATCATTGAAGAGAAAAGAACAGAGTTCTTAGTAGATGGGAAAGGAAGATTTTCAGAAACTTCATATAAATATGCTTCAGTGCTATTTAAAATTAAAGGGATTCTTGTAGGGAAAGATGTAAATTATGTAAGCCCTAAACTCTCTAACCAATTGGTGATTCCTAAGTCAAATATAATTGAAAAATTAGACCTCTGAAACACAACAATATGCAATAACTGAATTACGACTAAACATTGGGGATTATACTTTTATATCACAATTCTTGGACAATTGTCCAATCCCTATGGAGTGATCGTGGTGACATAATTCTGGGTTCACGTTGGATGGAAACACTAGGCTCTTTCATCCTAAATACAAAAAAAAAGTTTTTGACATTTTCCTACAAAAATAAAAAAGTAACGCTACAAGATGTTACATTGAAGCTTGATTCAATAACACCAAAAGACATTAAAGATATTTCAAAAGTAATTCTTCAAGAAAACCAAAACGTAATGCAAAATATGCAGAAAGAAGTTGAAAAGAGTATTGTTAAAATTGGCAAGTAGGGCCAAACTCCATGTGGGTCATCTTATTTATGGCAACTGATATTTTTCTTGGACTCCTCTCATTGAGAGGTGTAGGATTGATCTAAAGATCATCCAATTCCGATAAGTATTCATGGAGTTATGAATTTATTTGTGTTATAAGACAATTCGTCAAGGTCGACCGACGACCAAATAACCCACACATGTGCTCAACGTTTTAGTATAAAAGGAGATGACTTGAGAGTCATTTCTCATGCACTTCACTCTTGATTTCTCTCCACTTGTTTTGGGTTTTAGTGTGAGAGAAATCTAGGAGGAAGTAGCCCTAAGACACAGGAGGAAAGGAGGGTTACAATCTACCCTAGTCGCAGTCCTAGCACAACCCTAGCTTCTATGCATAACCTAGCCGCAGTCAAGAAGAAGATATACACTGTCCTAACCTAGAGGACGCAATCATGAAGAGATGCCCTAATCCTCCACGTTGTCTCAAGGGTAACCTAGCCGCAGTCAAGAAGAGGATATACACTGTCCTAAATATAAGTATGATGCCCTAACCGCAGTTTAGACTAGGAGGTGAAACTGCTGTCTAAGCCATGCACTTATCCGCAATCAAAGAAGGGCTAACGCTGCCCTAAACGAAGTCTTACAAGAAGGGTTATAACCGCAACTTTTGGAGGAACCATAGCTGAAGTAAAACATGCCCTAGCTGCAGAGAATAGAAGGTTTAATGCAGCCCTTAGACACAGCTAACAACAAGGCAATTTAAGGATTGTTCTAGGGCTCATTGAAGGATATCTGAACTATGGTTAGAAGGCCGAAGTGTTAAGGGCTAAACGCTGTTGTGTTGAGCATAACCAAAAGCCAATTGCTGTTGTGCTAGGCCTCAGGCCATAGCACCACAACTGGGCTTGCGTTGGGTTGTTAAGAGCTGTCATATACCCTATGGCAGCAACCTAGCAAGGAAGGAGTTCACCTTCAACAAGCCACAGTCTTTCAAGGTTTGTTTGGGGCAGATTGGATTACTGCAATATGCACTAACAAACAGGGTTGGAGCAGCATGCCAAAGTGTGAAGACTGTTGATGATAAAGGTTGCCCAGAATACATGGAATAGTATGACAACAGTATGGCAAACATGGAATAGCAATGACAGTGGGACAACAACAATGGCATAGTGCAATGATGGCACAAAGTGACCCGTGAAGTTTGAATGCATACTAATGTGATAGTGCAACAAGATGCATGGGCAACATAATAGCAGCAATGACATGTGGCAGCAAAAGCACATTGGGACAGCAGTAGCAATGCTAAACAGTGGGACAACAACATGGTGTTGCAAGGGACAACAACATGGTAAGTGGTACAACAGGACATGGTGCTTGTTGGAGCTTGGTACTTGGGACAACAAGCTATGACATGGCACAACAATGTTAAACGATGGGACAACAAGGACATGGTGCTTGCATAGGACAACAAGCAATCATGGTGCAACAATATGATGTGTGCAGCATGGTAATGAGGTCCAACATAGTGATGATGGGTGTAGCACGATGCAACACAGTGAGGTGCAACATGATGACGAGGTGCAACACTATGATGGGTGATGGAGTCACTTGGGAGAATCAGTTGAAGCAGCATGTCTTCAACTGAGTTCAGCTACCTCATGTATCATCTACTTAGAGATGATCTATGCTCTTATTTAAGATAAGTCAAAGTGTTGACTTTTGTTGTAAATGTACTATCTCTCTCTATGTTGAACTATTGAAGAACATATAAGAAGAATTGATCAAGGGTTTCCCCACATTGGGGTTTATCCCTGGCTAGCGCCACATCTTGTGTCCTCTTGTCTTGGCTTGTCTTCTGCGATCTATGTTTATGTTCTATTTGCAATTTACTTTAATGCTGATGTGATTGCTAATCTGGAAAAGATATTGAGCTAACTGTGAAAATTGAAATAAATTGCTCTAAGCATAGAACATACCTAAAATTAACAATTATCATAGACAAAACACAAAGAAGTTACTCGCCTCAAGGACCACAATGAGAAATTACTGACACAAACTAAGAAGCTTAAGAAGGACAAGAAGTTGGCAAACGAAGTACAATAATTTATTGAGAAGGAAGCATCGAAATCTGTAGATGTTCAAGTCGAAGAAAAAAGAATGAATACCAATCTAGTCAATATCACAACTCAAGAAAGTGACAAACCATTTGAAGTAAAAACATATTACCTATTGTAGTACCGATAATGAAAATTCCAAATGAAGATTATGCAACAAACGCAACAACATCAGTACTTGAAGTAAATTAGGAGATTGCTACAAACATGATAAGGGAAAATCAAACCACAAGAACTCCTTATTGACATCCGAATCACAAGAGCAGACAATGTAATCAGTTTGCATATCTGTATCATGCGAAATAGAAACAACGAACTTATGTTTCGAAGACTACTAATGGCGGCGCAATTCAGTCTTGTGATGAAAATTCACACGAAGTATCCAGTAATTGTAAGATCCACAAAAGATTAATTTATGATGGTCATATCCCTTCTTAGTTCTACAATTTTATTTATAACTCCAAGGATACTATCATCTTGTATCATCGAAGAATTCCAAAAAATGCGAATAGATTACAAGACAAAAATAGATGGCACACTTTGTAAGCAATAAACTTTGAGGACAAATCTTTTCGAAGAGGAAGGCAATGTTATGAATATAATTTATATAAAAATAATATAAATATAAATAAATAAATAATAATAAGAATAATTAATTAATTATTAAAATAATAATTAGTTAATGAAAAGGCATGTCTCTAAGGACATGACCATTTTATGAAGGGGCACTTGTTTAGGTATATAAGTGGATCCTCATTTGTAACAATCACATCTCATATCAATTCTTTTATACACTATTCAATATACATGTTTCTTATCCTCAATGGATGTTTTCGTGTACCAAGTGGTTTTGTAGCAGAGAAAACACCAGTATGCAAGATGTAATTGTACGCAAGATGTAATTGTGTAAATTGTGTATGTATGAGTAAATAGTAATAGTATTATTGAATAAGAATGGTGATTACAATCCTTCGTGGCATTGTGCCTATATAAGCATTGACTGGCCTCAAAGGTGAATGGTCATGACTTTTGACCCTTACCCTTCATAATTAATGGTCGCTAATTAATTTATTATTAATATTATTATTTTAAATTTATTTATTTAGTTAATGTTTTTTATGAATTTTTTTATTCATAACATTGCCACCCCCTTTAGAGATGCTTTGTCCTCAAAGCATAACAAGAAGGGTTTTCTCTAGTTGAACACACTGCTATGGAATGACATCTATTTACTTTGACTTTGTTTGTGCCTTGTGAGTTGGTGAAGTTCTCATATGAATCCGCACCTTCCTTGAAGTTGGAAGCATTAACTCCATATAATTTATAGTGTCGTCCTCGCCAACTAAACTCCATGAACTGTTCTTTAAGGTTTGTAGTATAGCTTCCTAATAGTATTAGCCATTCTGCACTTAGCACTATATTTATTTCTTTGAGTGGTAGGTCATATACATTTGTTTGTAGCTCTAGTTCTTGTATATGGATTGAAACCTTATGACATTCTCCTATCTCTTCGAACTTTTGCCCAGTATCGACAGTCATGGTTAGGTTCTTGATTGGGCATGCCCAAAGAACAAGTTGTTTAGCAAGATCAATGTTTATACAATTGTGAGTACTACCAGAATCCAAAAGTATATTGGCATTTTTGGCTCTTATAATCCTTTTAAGCTTAAGGGTTTTAAGACATGATCTCCTCGTCATGTTTGCTAGCGGTGTAGTAAGCTTAACGTTCTTTGGAGACTGAGTTCTTTGCATTTGAAGGTGTGGTGGAATGTATTTTGTAGTCGCTTGCTATTTTTGGTCTTTTGAATAATTGCTTTTTTCATCATGATTTTTTTGGACACATGAGATTGCAGCTAATGATGCTTCTTGTGATGGTTCCTCAAGGTTTAATCTTCATTGTGTGTGATAACGATTTCTTCATCAGGGTCTTGTACTTCAACTTGCCTTCCATCTTACTATTTTATAGTAGTGTAAGGACGTGTCTTTGCATTTATGTCCTAGTGTCCAATTTTCTCATCACTTGTGACAATTATTTTTCTTTTTTATCCTTCTTTTTGATTCATTACTTGAGCTATTTGACTCTTTCTCAACTTCATAAATGTATAATTTATTGTTAAGGCATCTGTGCCATGATGTCTATTTGTTACCACAATATCTACATTTGTTTGTCTCCTTTTTACTTGAGTACTGTTGTTGATTTTCGTCTTCCTTGAATGAAGGCATGTTGAACTTATGTTTTTGTTCAATAGACCTTGTCGCATGTCTAGCTTCTTCGATAGTTTGTGGTTTGTTCAATTTCATTTCTGCTCGAATATAATCTTTAAGTCCATACTTATACATTTTAAGTAGTTGTTCATTAGTAAATCCTCTTTGTCTCGTAGCCAATACTTACCATTCGTGGGTGTATTCACTTACAAACCTTCTTTGTTTGAGATGAACAAATTTTTCGTAGACATAATCTTCTTATTTGTTGAAAAATCTTTTTAGCAAAGCATCCACAAATTTCTTCCAAAGAAAGGAATGAGTGTCATGTTTTCTAGACCACCATAGGAACCAACCATATGCCTATACTTCGAAATTGTTGGATGCAATCATGATTTTCCCTCGTTCACTTATTGGTGGATTTGATTCAAAAATGGCTTCCATTTTATTAACCCAAATAATAACACCTCGATGGTCTTTACCATCATATTTGGGCAACTCTTTTTTAATCCCTTGATAGGCTGTTTCTAGAAATTTAGTGTAATACTGGCTACCTGAAAAACATATCTCAGGCGGATCAGCAAGTTCATGCACAATCCTATTTTGCAGGTTGGATTCTGGTCTTTGAATAGTTTGGATTGTTAGCATGTCCACCTTCTCCATTAATTGATTAAGTCGTTCGTTATGGTCGTCAAGTCTTTTGGTGGTTTCCTCAAACTTGTCGTCTCTTTGTAATATCTTTTCCATCATCAATGTTAACTTTTTTTGTTTGTGATTTTTCTAAATTACCAAGATGATATCACATGCCACTGATGTGGGCTCTCCAACAGCTAATATCAGCTTGTAGTTCTTCATTATTCACCATTTTGCTCTTTTTCTTGGTAGAACCAATGCTTAATTTATTTTATTTAATGAAACATTTGTTTTAAACGGTATAATTAAATTAATTGCTTATATACTTATAAAATATATAATATAATTATAACTTATATAATAAATAAAATAAATAAATAAATAAATATATATATAAAATTTAATCAACGAACTTAGCTAATGAATATGAAGGCCGTGGTGGAGACATACACGACTTAGACTAACAAAACGATGGGAAATACGTGAGGGCAACAAACAATGACAGGATCAAGGACACAGTGTCAGGGCTAAAAGGCGATAGAGGAACAACAGTCGGAGCGAAGGTGGATGTGGGGTTTGTGACAGCTGACAATGCCAGACAAGGGTGGAAAATAAAATGTTGGTCAACAAAAACATGACAGGCAACGAATGAATTGACGGCTTGTCGATTGGTCACAGTGATGTTTGGTAAATACGTAGGATGGAAAGGGGAAACAGATAACAACGACAGAGATTTAGTGACAAAGGGTGCAAATGACAGGGTTGTCGGAGTGTGGATAGGAAAGGTGGCGAACAAAGAAACTTAGTTGGGTGGCGGAATAGGGTGAGACAGATGGAAAGAGACAACGCTGAACATGTAACAGCTGGACGCTCACGCGTGGTTGTGAACGGGAAAATCAATGGGAAATAGTGGAGATGATAACGAACAGGGGAGTTGGGGGTTAGGGAGGACGGAGGGTGAAGGTGGAGTTGCGGTGGATGTTTGTCAGATTGTGCAACAATTTTGGCCAGAGGACTGAAACTGTTCTGATACCACCGTAATAGAGAAAACACCAGTACACAAGATGTAATTGTGTAAACTGTGTATGTATGAGTAAATAGTAATATTATTATTGAATAAGAATGGTGATTACAATCCTTCGTGGCGGTGTGCCTATATAGGCTTTGATTGTCCATGAAGGTGAATGGTCACGACTTTTGACCCTTACCCTTCATAATTAATGGTCATTAATTAATTTAATTATTTAATTTATTATTAATATTATTATTTTAAATTTATTTATTTAATTAATGTTTTTATGATTCTTTTTGTTCATAACAATTTTCAATATTATTGTGAAGTACGAACTCTATTCGTTACACACTTAACCCACTTGCTCCACGCGTCAGAATACTCTCGATGCTACCCAAAACATGTATTCTCACAACACCACCTGGAAGTGGCTTTGCCTTTGAACCTGGAACACATTTATACCCTTGATCTGCAACCACAACTGCTCCATATGACACAGAAGCAATTCCCGTTGTATTATAGGGACCATTCTTCGAAGGCACCCTCCTCCTAGAAGCCTCCCGCTCCTGAGCATCGTACATGGCTATCTTGTATCATGACTTCCTGAACTCGAAGGTTGTCTTTCTTTGAGCTGTTGACTCCCTCTGAAGATTGACTCCTTCCTGGGACTGCTCACTCCCTTTGAAGCTTGACTCCCTCTGATTCCAGATCGCAAGCCTTCTTGGCCCTCAAGGTCTCTGTTTGACCTTCACTCCAAGTTTCGCACTTGTATCTCCAATGGCTATCTCAGCTCTCTGAAGCATCTGCTCAAGCTACAAACTCTAACACTCACTCTTAGCGAGGAAGGTACTTTTGGAAGAACCACCTAGAACTGGCTTTACCCTCTGGCTCTTGCACAACGTCCCAAGCCTCATTCGCCATCTTGTAGCTCCCAGTGCTAGGTCTCTCTATCATTGCTGGTGGCTCTCTCGGTTACTACTAGCCCTTTTAGCTTGTGCTTGTCGACAATGTTCCACAGGGATGCGTTCCCTAGGGTTAGGTGCTCGCACCCCAAGCACTTGAGACATCTAGTGGTGCGTTTCCCCACACACTCTTTTTGGAGAGTTGTGGGGAGACATAGGGGGTGCGATTTTTCAATATGGGGACGCAACTCCCCAAAAGGGGTGCTTCTGGGTGCCTCCCCTCAAAAGGGGTGCTTCTAGGTGTCCCCCTTGTATTTGTCTAATAACCCCTAATATAAAAAAATGAAAATCGCAATAACAAGCCTGATGCAAGGGAAGATCACAATGACTTAAGCTAGGATGATCCCATTGGTTGGTGGACCGTGCATGGGGATGATGCTCTAGAGATCCAACAACTTGCTATTCGCTTATTGTCTCAGATTGCTAGTGCCTCTGCAACAAAGAGGAATTGGTCCATGTTACCCACCATTTTGTGGGTGATATCCCTAGGAGAATTTTTTCCTCCAAGATGGCCCTCAACCGGTAGCCAAAAACCCCTTGCAGCCACCAACTAGCTCCTTATGCCATTTCTTCGCCACCTGAGCTAGCCATGTGGTCCCTCACCCATCTGCCATGATCGTATGTTTGAATGTGGGCCTTCTAAATCTAAAGGTATGCCTTGTCATTTGGTAATTGAGTATTGTAGTTTGCTTATCATGGGCACTTCTGGGCATGGATTAATGGGGGGACTCAATAGAAAGAATGGGCTAGGTTTGTGCTCTTGTCCCCTAGGCCCTTTTTGGATGTTAACCTTGGATTCTAGTTCCTTGTGATCTCTTTCACCTACCCTTTTGGCTTTAGGGATGGTACTTCATGGGAAACCTTGATTTTGGTTGCGTGGTCTCGCTCCCTCATACACATATATTGCCCCCTTGCCACTCATTATGACCTCATTCATCATTTCTCCCACATGTGTCTTCATTCCTCCACTTGGTCCACATAGGGTTAGCTCTCCCCTTCCGCTTGCCCACACCTTGGGTCAGGCCTGGAATGATGCCCCAAAGGTTGATGCATCTAAAAAGAAAAGTAAAAGCGTAATTTGCCACATTCAATAGGAAATGTATCACAAAACACAAAAGATGGTTGAGGCAAACACATTTAGCATGTGGGAAAAAGCCAATACATGAGCTCTACCACATATTCATGGCCATCACCCTGGTTCCTATAGGCCCTAAATGAGCCTCCTTTATCATTTAGGAACCCATGATTGTCCCAACCCTTGGTGGGCAATGAACTGCCCAACTTTAAAAGGGGTATCCACTGCTATATCTCACACATCATGCTCTTACCCCTTGAGATGCGAGCGGTTAATTAAAGAAAAATCACAAAAAAGCAAAAGACATATAAAGAAGGGTGGAAAAATCAAGGCAAAGGCACCTCATGTACCACAATTTCTCCCTCCTATACATTATAGACTAAGTGTGGGCTTCCCTTTTACTTAGCCACCCTTGTACCCCAGCATTCCCCAACATGTGGCCCAGGGTTGCCCCTTTTCACTCCCTACTCCATTCATCCCTCTACCACATGCCACCACCTTTTGAAGGATGTACCTTGGACATATTGTCCCCTTTAGAAGTAGAAACCACCTAATGGGATACTTGGTTAACCCCATTTGGAACTTGGAGACATTAGCACCTGCCGAAGCCCATTATGGAAGGGTAGTCCATTATGGTTTATAAGCCCTTTTACTCGATTTCCTTGATGACTTGTTGTATTGGAAGGCTAGGGGACACATTGGATCTTATGCAGGATTGTAGGTGGTCTCCATCTTGGGTTTGGTCTCCCTATACGGGGTCCTAACCCTCTAGAGGGCTACATTGGCACATGTAGGGTGTGTGTTGAGAGCCATGGGCCTCCACAGCAGTAGACAACACTCCATGGATCCCCAGAGATGTTCAGAGATTGCTCGAGATTCACCTATTGGACGAGGAAGATGCACTTGGTTCACCTTTGCCCAGCCAGCCCCACAAATGTACCATGCACTTGGCAGATGACCTAGGACTTGTATGTTGGTGTGGCATCACTAAGCCCTTACAGATGGTCTACAGGCATCTTCGACTTACTTGGAGACCCATGAGGTCACTTGTGTGCCCTCACAGCCATTGGGAGCACCACAAGTTTATTATGTGGAGAACAAGGGGCCAACCCCTTGTCCATTACTTTTGGAAGTCCAACTCATCATTTTGGCACTTATGGACTTCATCAGGCCTCTTAGAGAGCCCAACAACATGCATTATTGATTATTCGACCTCTTGGGAGGCTTATTATTTTATTTATGAGCTAGTTTGGTGGGCTTGTCACCAATAGATAGTTATTTGCACATTATTTTGGTTGACGGGCTAAATTAGGTTCAAATTAGGTAATTCAAACTCCTAATAAGTGTATAAATAGGAGAGACATGAATTCATTTGTATCATCACTTTGGATTGGATCATTCTTCTCTCTTGAGAATTTCACACTTCTTTCTTGGAGGATGAATTGGAGCATGGATGAATTTTGATGTTTGGATTGGATTATCTTATCTTGGAGCTTCTTTATTGTCAAATTGTTGATGGTTGGATATGTTCTCTTACATGTAAGTACACACATTTAATGCTATTCTTGTTTTACTTTGTCATATGCATTGGAATGGACTTTCGCTATACTAGGGCTAATTGCTGCATTGCATAATTGTGAAATTGTGGAATTATTGTTTCTATATAGCATCTCTCAATGTATGGGCCATGTATGTTGAATGAAATCTCCTAGGGATAATTCTACCATTGAATTTATCTTGATAAGCCATATCTTTTTGAAAAGTGAAGTATAAAGATTTGAAGTCACTTCTTCTTGCCCTAAAGGCCAAGAAAAGTAGTCCTTGAGGCCTCCTTTACGGAGAAATGAAGCCCTTTTCATTATTCTCCTAGACTCCATTCTCCCCAAGGGACTAGGCACTGGTTTACCAATAGGTGGTAACTCGAAGAACCATTTTTCTTCACCCTTCCCTTTCTCTTCTAGGTCTAGCCAAGTTGGGTCACCTGGGCATTGCTTTCCTGACAAAGTAGCCATAGAAGAAGTTCGTTCTCCTAGCCTCTACTGCGCTGTTGTGTTATCAAGGTCTCCTCCAAATTTGAAGAAATCCCGACGGTATCATTGTGAGATATCCCCAGCCCTAGCTCTGAGATCAAACTTTGCCTTGGTGTTCCTTAGGCTAGTACCTCATAGGATCAATTTGACACTTTTAAGTAGAAATTCTTGTTTTGATCATCATTGGTTGCTAAACTCCCTCCCCTTAACCTAGGCTGGGTCCACTTGGTCCCGTGTGGTTCCATACCTTTGAAAAGTCAAGTCTTCAAGAACCACTTGGGATACCAAGTTCAATAAGGATTTTAGGGATTGGGAAACTCCTTTACAAGTCATATCCCCTCAACCTAGCCATTAAATCCTCACCTCCTCCTCCTAAAAAGCTTCAAGAGCAAGCGAGCTCCATTCTTGACCTAATTCTAGGAAAAGGATCATTAAGGTCACTTCACATCTATTTGTTGATTCATCTCTCACAAGTGACTTTCCATATACTGGGTCTCCTCCCATCGGTGAAAGTCCGTAAAGAGTAGGGAGTCTTAGCTGAGGTGATAGTGGGCTAAGTCTCCATTGTTGCCCTTGATCTAGTAGTTGTCCCTTAAGGAGTCCCTTTTAGGCCCCCTGCTAGTTTGAGGCTTGAGCGGTAACAGTCCACATATATCCTCATCCACTCTATCAAGAGGAATAAACTTTCCTCTAGGAGAGTAGAGAAGCTAGTCGTAGTGCACAACTCTTTGTCTTGCACATAGGAAGACATCATTGTGTCGGAGGGGACTGACAACACAATGGAATGTGGATCTAGAGGATAGTTCACAAATAGATGATGATGATGGACTAGATGAGCTGCAAAATGGTTTGGTTGGAATTTCGTTGGTTACTCAAGAGAGTGACTCTGACTCAGATAACGACATTCCAATTGATGGTCTTGATGACTTCATGCAGTAGATGGATGTAGAGAATCATTGAGATTGAGTCCTTGATGTTGATTTTATTCTAGTGTTCATTATCCATTTTTACTTTTTAGTTTTAACTTTTGAGTTGTGACACTAGATATTGATGACCTCTAGACTGATTCTTGACTCCTCACTCTTAACTATTTTTGAGTTTGAGACTAAGTTATATAAATTCCGAATTTAGTAATATACTATTTTAGTGGTCAAACTTTAGTATCTAGTATATAATATATAGTAATACTAATATTAATATACTAGTCAATTTTGCTTTCAATTTAATTGTTAAACCAATGTAGATTGTAAAATGATGAATGATGAATGATATGGATCAATGTATTTGAATATTTCATTATTGAATTTTATTGTTGAATCACATGGTATGGTAGAATGATAAGTATGTCCTATGAATGGTGTATGTATCAGAATGAATGACGAGGATAGATCAATGTATGTCATTGTTTAATTCAATTGTGAATTTAAATTTTATGTGTGGATCAACATAAAAGCAGTAATTAGATCATGCATAGTAAACATATTACACACAAGTTCTACCTAATCAACACTTCTTCATTAAATTCTTCTCAGAACCTACTTGAGCTCCCTTACTGGGATAATAGCCCTCTAGGAAATTATATATACAACAAACCTGCAATATTACTCATGCAGATCTCCTTTGTTGCTCCGTGATCTTTCCTTGGACCTAGCCCAACTAAGTATCTCACTCATAGCAAATTTGCAATATTACTCGTGCAAATCTTGGCCCTCCACAAGCCCTCTTGGCCCTCTCGGCTTTCTTGCCAAGCCACATTCCACAAGCCCTCTTGACCTTTAAGGGCTTTGAGGCATATTTGGCCTTCTCCTTTGCACGATGTTGTCTTGTCGACCACCTTCTATTAGTTTTTGATGGATATGATAGTATTGGACAAGTGTTCTAGTCTCTAAAGTGTTAGAAAGGCTAAGGAACACGAGATCTCCAAAGCCCAGAAAATGTTTCGAGAGAAAACACTTAGAAACCCCTGAATTAAATTAATTGGTCAATAATTAAAAAATTGCGAAGTCTAACTTAGGAAAATTGATTAATTAATGGGTATTAATTGAGGAAATCGATTTTGCTCTAGAGACTTCTGGAAAAGTCATTTGACGGAGTCTAAGATGATTTGAGCCATCAATCATGATTAGATCTTGGCCGTTGATGCTCCAACAAGAGATTATATGAGTAAGTCGATGGGGTTGGAGAGAGACACAGTTTACAGTTAGTGAGCAAGGCAAATTGAATTCCCCAGTTTGCAGTGTTCAGCGAGGGCGCAATTCGAGCCAGGGAAGAGCATTAGAGAGAGGGAGCAACAAGGATTTGGGAGTAGCAGGATTTTGAAGAGTTTCCCAGTGATTTTCCAGTGTTAGAGAGACAGGAGAAGGGAGGCCGAATTATCTGCAAAGAGAGCTGATACAACTAGTGCAAATAGCCAAAAACCACAGTGTGAGTTGTTGAAAGAGACTTTCTTCAGTTACCAAGTGTCGGATCAGTGTCCCGGAGGTAGAGTGAATTCTTTCCAGAGGTAGAGGGAGGCATGACATCTTAGTTAAAGGCAGTTTTGGGGCTGTGTGAATTTATTCTGGGCAACAATGTGCATTTTTGATGGAAGTGCGAATTCCAGGAGGAGTACGAGTTGCTAGGATAGAGGCCAGGCCAGTTGTAGAGGGAGACAAGGGTGTCTCCAGATTGTTTTGTGAGTAGATTTTGGGAGGTTTGCTAGTTAGCCAACCAGTTGTAATCATTCTCTCAAATTGATGCATAATAATAATAAAACTCTTTTCTGCTGCACCAGTTTTCCCTTCAGGGTTTTTTTGAGGACAATTGTCCAAAAATAACAGTGTCCATTTTATTGTGTGCGCATCTATTTCTCAGTTCCACATTTTTATTTCCACAACGTGTTTTTATTGGTGAAGAATTGTAGTGTGAAATATTCACTATTTGCCATAATAATAATTACAGAAGACAAATAAATTGTTAAAAGTTAGGAGAATAATATCCAGTTGCTGTAGTTCAAGGAATTTTCACACCTTCCACAGGTCCTCTTGGCCCTCAAGGACTTTGGCCTACTCAGCCTTTTCCTAGTAGAGCTTGAAGGAACATCTCGCTCCTCCTCTATATCTATATGTGTCCCTGTTGTTGGTGCTGCTGGTCCATGCTCAACCTTACGAGCCTCTTGCTCTTGATCCTATACCTTTGTTGGCTTGCTCGATCCTCTTGGCCCTTCAGGTCCTTGGCTCTTTCAGCCCTTCACTGGCTCTCTTGACTCTCTTGCCAAGCCAGCTTCCACAGGCCTTCTCGACCCAACTTGGCTCTCTTGGGCCAACTAGGCCTTGCTTGACTCTCTCGGCTTTCTTAACAAGCCACAAGATGAATCACTCACCCTTGTACTTAATACTTTTCCAAAGGGTGAAATACCATGGGTCATCGAAATACCATGGGTAATACTATGCATCTATGGGTGCAAAGCCCCATCACTTAGCCCACTTGCCCCACATGTGAGAATACTCTCGATGCTAGCCAAACATCAACACATAATTGCTCTGTAATTCTAATATGTATGCAACCCATACAACCCATATACTAATTATGATAGTTTTGGTATTATTTAATTTTGCTAAGTAATGACTATATGTACATAATCAAACAATCCATTAGACTTTTCTAAATTGGGAGAAGGTGCAATTTCCATCTAATATGTTGGCACAGTAATGAACAACATATTCTTCATGCCTAAGACCTGACCTTTTGCACAATCACGAATTACTAGTTGACTTTTGACTATGTTGGTCAGTTCTGGAGTAGTTAAGAAAGGTTTTGTGCTAGTCGGTAAGATGATGGAGTTTTACAACATAGACAATTCAACTTTCTTTGTAATGCATTGCATCCATGTTATATATCAAGACTTCGGTGCAGGGAGATGCACAGGGGAGACGTGTGGGAGTACCCTCAAATTTTCGGGAAATTTCGGGGTTGCGTGGGGACGTCAGGGTATATAATTTTTAATGAAAACATGAATGTTAAATAGACTAATAGTAATACAAATACCAATACATTGAAAATTGAAATTTGATCCACACATAAAATTTAAATTCATAATTGAATTAAATAATGACATACATTGATCCATCCTCATCATTCATTTTGATACACACATCATTCATATGTCATATGTTGAAATTTGGTACCGGAGGACAGGTGGTTCCCTAAGGCTTTGATCTTTGGCCTAGGGAAAAGTGTCCAAAAGAATTTAATTTTTTTCCTAAAGTGACTTTATAATTTTATAAAGTTAAATCTAATTTAAAAGTGACTTTAAGTGATAAAGTTACTAAGTCTAATTTTAAAGTAACTTTTATAAAGTAAATGAAAAATTAGAAAGGAAAAGTGACTTTGGAAATAAATGACTAAGTGGGTCTTTATTAAAGTGGGGTGAATTAAAAAATAGAAAGTGAGATTTAAATGAGCATTTAATCTCAGCCATTGATCTAAATCTATTTCAGCCATTAGATTTAGAGATCACCCGAAAGTCACTTGGATCACCCAAAAGTCACTTGGAGTTATATTAAAGGAGGAAAAGGAGGAAAATGTCATTCATTATTTCATGAGCAGATTGGGAGAAGGAGAGCAAGAGAGCAAGAGAGATTTCTGAGCAGGGAGGAGAAGGAGACAGCAGCTTGGCACACATTCCAAGGCAGCAGTTGAGTAGATTTGTACAGCTGATTCAGCACATAGTGAAAGGCAGATTTTTGCACAAAAATCGAGGAGCAGTTTGCTGATTTTTCTGCACACAAAACGGAGGCCGTACAGCGTTTATTGTTGTCCTGTTTGCTGTAATTTCCAGATTGCTGTGAGGCACGGGAAAGGAGATAAGTTGTAAATTTGTTTGCTGATTTTTTGCTGAATAATTCTCACTGTAAAAAGGCAATTTTCAGAAATAAAGAAGAGCTCTCAAACTGGTTTTCCCCAAGAGTTGTAGGGGGTTTTTCCAGGGTCAAGTTGACAAAAAATATCAGTGTTTTAATGTGTTTTAATGGCTATTTTTGATTGCTGATTTTTAATTCTGCAATTTCCAGCATTCTGAAAATTTCCAGAATTTGTGTTTTCAGCAATATTTTTTTTTTTTTCAGTCTGTTAAATGTATGGTTATGGGAATGAGCATTTAACTACATGGGAGAAATAAGGAGAAACTGAAAACCGGGGTGGGAAAACAGAAATTTTTACATGGTATCAGAGCCAGGTTGCTGAAGGGCAGTTTGGGACAGCAAAAGGAAAAATTACAGTTGCTGATTTTTCACTCAGAAAATTCCAGCAAGCTGATTTTTTCATAAACAACAGTTTTATCTTTACTACAGCGGTGCTATTTTTCAGTTTTAGGACAGCAGGAATCAGGATGTCATTGGGATTGAGGGTGGAGGATAGGCTGGATGGGCATATAAATTATAGCGTTTGGAAGGAGAGAATGCAGAGTATTTTTGAGGAGGCAGAAGTCTGGGATATCATGGTGCATACCACACAGAACCCTATTGTTGTGCCTACTGATGCTACTCAGTTGACAGCTTATAATAAAAAGAACAACAAGGGTAAGAGGCTGATTCTAGACGGAATCAAAGACCATTGCATTCCTCATGTGAGAGGAAAGAGCAATGCCAATGAGATGTGGACAGCATTGTCCAATCTCTACCAGAGTACCAATGAGAACCGGAAGATGGTCCTGAAGGAGAAGTTGAAGAACATTAAGATGGGTAATGATAGTGCAGCTGGATATCTCACAAAGATTATTAATGTGAGAGATGAGTTGGCAGCGATTGGAGAGGCCATTCCACCCACTGAGTTGGTGCGGATTGCAGTGAATGGCCTCCCCCGTTCATGGTTGAACTTTGCTGATGGGGTTTGTGCACGTGAGACCCTTCCCACATGGGAGAGGTTTTGGGATGATTGCATTCAGACAGAGATCAGGAAAGGTCAGCTTGGGGCAGCCAAGCCAGTTGAGCAGGATGAGGATGTAGCACTGGTGGCAGGAGGCAAAAAAGGCAAAGGGAAGAAGCAGGCTTCCACAAGCAGTGGTGGGGGCAAAGGCAAAGATAAAGGTAAACAGGGGAACACACAGAAGGACTATTCCAAGGTGAAGTGTTGGAATTGTCAAAAGATGGGACACTATGCAGTTGTGTGTCCGGAGAAGAAGAAGAAGGGGAAGAACTAGGACGTGGCAGCTTCAGCAGAGATTGAGGACTTTGCTGGTCGTTTTGACCGGGAGTTTGCGTTCACTACATGTGAGTCCTCTAGTGCAGGATCACCTGCCACACAGGTTCAGAGGGAGCATGCTTTTCCCTCGATTAGCGGAGCATCTACAGGTATCTGGTATGTGGACAGTGGGGCTTCACGTCACATGACAGGAGTCCGTGAGTACTTCTCAGAGCTTTCAGAGAGTGGCACTGATATTGAGGTAGTACTCGGTGATGATAGAGTTGTTAGAGCAGTCGGGGTGGGGACAGTGACATTTCAGAGCGAGTCCAAAGCTCCCTTGAAGGTGTCAGAGGTTCTTTATGTGCCAGGGATGAGGAAGAACCTCATATCCGTCTCAGCTTTGGAGGACAGAGGATATGAGGTACTGTTCAGGGGAGGACAGGTGTTGATGTATCCCAGGGGCACTCCAGCTGATTCAGCTAGAGTGATAGGTGTACGCCATGCAAAGGTGTACAAGTTTGCATTTCAGCCCCTTTTGGCATTGAGCAGTAGTACCGACAGCAGAGCTAGCAGTTCTGAGCTGTGTGAGATTTGGCACTGCAGGATGGGACATATGTATCATGGAGCCTTGAGGACATTGCGGGAGATTACTACAGGTGTGCCAGATTTCAGTACTGATCACTTTGATACTTGCAGAGGTTGTGCGATGGGCAAGTTTGCCAAATCCCCTTTTCCCAGCAGTGACAGCAGAGCGACTGGGATACTTGATTTGATTCATTCCGATGTGAGCGGTCGGATGTCTCATGTTTCCTTGAGTGGATATGAGTACTATGTCTTATTCATTAATGATCACTCCAGGAGGACCTGGATTTATTTCTTGAAGACCAAGAGTGAGGTCTTCAAGCGGTTTCAGGAGTTCAGAGCTCTTGTGGAGACTCAGACAGGTCGAAAGATCAAGTCCTTGAGGTTGGACAATGGAGGAGAGTACACCCTTGGAGAGTTTGTTGACTATTGTGCGGAGGCAGGCATTAGGAGGGAGTTCACTGTTCCTTACAACCCCCAACAGAACGGGGTTGCAGAGAGGAAGAACAGATCCATCATAGGGGCTGCCAAAGCCATGTTACATGATCAGGGGTTGCCATTGTTCTTGTGGGCAGAGGCCTGCAACACAGCTGTTTACTTGCAGAACAGGAGTCCGCATCGTGCCTTGGGGCACATGACTCCGGAGGAGGCTTTCTCTGGGAAGAAGCCTGATATTGGTCATCTTCATATCTTTGGATGCATTACATACTCCTATATACCCAAGGAGAAGAGGACCAAACTAGAGCCCACCGCAGAGAAGGGTATCTTTGTGGGCTACAGTGAGACCTCAAAGGCCTTTCGGATTTACATTCCTGCACAGAGGAGAGTTGTTGTCAGACGGGATGTGAAGTTCGAGGAGGACAAGGCCTTTAGGAGGTCACGGGAGTTAGAGTATCTGGATCAGCCAGACCCTCAGCAGCAGTTGAGTCAGTCGCAGGGATCCAGTGGGCAGGGATCAGAAGGATCAGGAGGTACATCTATGAGGATGTCAGGTCCGTCAGTGAGCAGTGGCTCATCGAGCCAGAGGGGTGGTGCTCCGGGCAGCATGCAGAGCAGTTCACTAAGGAGTCCACTGATGGACAGTTCACACGGTACCTCAACTTCTACAGGTTCAGGTGCAGGCAGGAGGACAGCAGACAGACAGTCAGGAGTTCAGGCTACTGATGATGATGAGGAGGAGGAGTTTCATTCTCCGGTGGGAGAAGTGCGCTCAGGGAAGAGGAAGCCCAAGTGGCTTCAGGACACCTTAAGAGATGCCACATCTGTTGCTGAGCCGAAGAGGCCGGTCAGAGAGAGTAGACCACCTGAGAGGTTTTGTAGCTATATGGCGATGGTTACCAGCATCCTTGACTCTGAGCCTTCTAGCTATGAGGAGGTAGTTAGCCAGCAGGTCTGGAGAGAGGCCATGCAGGAGGAGTATTCTTCTATCATGAAGAATGATGTTTGGGAGGTGGTGCCGAGGCCTGAGGGCAAATCCGTGGTTACTTCCAGATGGCTTTACAAGGTAAAGCATGCTGCAGATGGCAGCATTGAGAAATTCAAAGCGAGATTTGTGGCTAGAGGGTTCTCCCAGGTAGAGGGAGTTGATTATGAGGAGACCTTCGCTCCCGTGGCTCGATATACTTCGATCCGCTCCATTATATCGATAGCAGCAGAGATGGGTTGGAAGATCCACCAGATGGATGTGAAGACCGCATTTTTCAATGGCTTCATACAGGAGGAGGTGTACATTGAGCAGCCACAGGGCTTTGAGGTGCATGGGAAGGAGTCCCATGTGTGCAGATTGAAGAAGGCCCTTTATGGCCTGAAGCAAGCTCCCAGAGCTTGGTACTCCAGGATAGATGCATACTTGCAGGGGATGGGTTTCACAAAGAGTGAGGCAGATCCGAACCTTTACTTTATTGTGATTGGTGAGGAGCCTCTCATTCTGGTGCTGTATGTGGATGACTTGATCATTACAGGTGCAGAGAGACTCATAGAGCACTGCAAGAGAGATCTTGCGGCGGAGTTTGAGATGAAGGACATCGGCTTGATGCATTACTTTTTGGGTTTGGAGGTGTGGCAGGAGGAGGGGCATTTCTTCCTGGGGCAGGGGAAGTATATTGTGGACATCCTTAGCAGATTCCACATGGAGGATTGTAGACCCATGTCGACACCGATGATCACCAACTGGAAGAAGCTTCATGCTTCGGATTCCGAGTTGGTGGATCCCACATTGTACAGGCAGCTGATTGGTTCCTTGATGTATTTGGTCAACACTAGACCAGATATCTGTTTTGCAGTCAACACGATGAGTCAGTTTATGTGTGAGCCTAGGAAGGTTCACTGGGTGGCTGCAAAACACATTTTGCGGTACTTGCAGGGGACAGTGGATTATGGTCTGGACTACAGACAGGGAGATGGAGTGAGATTGGCAGGATACACTGATTCTTATTGGGCAGGTTGTGCTTCTGATAGGAAGAGCACTTCAGGGTGCTGTTTTGGGTTGGGTTCAGCAGTAGTGTCATGGTTCAGCCGGAAGCAGCAGTCAGTAGCACTGAGTTCAGCGGAAGCAGAGTATATGGCAACCAGTCTAGCTAGTTGTGAGGCCATCTGGCTTCGCAAGATGTTGTTTGGCTTATTTGGTCAGCCGTTGAGACCTTCAGTGATTTACTGTGATAATCAGAGTTGCATTAAACTCACGGAGAATCCAGTATTTCATGACAGGTCAAAGCATATCGGGATCAGATATCATTTCATCAGAGACTATGTTCAGAAGGGAGCTGTGAAGCTTGAGTATATTTCCACTGATGAGCAGGTTGCAGATATTCTTACCAAAGCCTTACCACGGGGCAAGCATGTCTACTTCAGAGACAAGATGGGTGTGGTGAGGAACACCTTCCTCGGTAAGAGGGAGTGTTGAAATTTGGTACCGGAGGACAGGTGGTTCCCTAAGGCTTTGATCTTTGGCCTAGGGAAAAGTGTCCAAAAGAATTTAATTTTTCTCCTAAAGTGACTTTATAATTTTATAAAGTTAAATCTAATTTAAAAGTGACTTTAAGTGATAAAGTTAATAAGTCTAATTTTAAAGTAACTTTTATAAAGTAAATGAAAAATTAGAAAGGAAAAGTGACTTTGGAAATAAATGACTAAGTGGGTCTTTATTAAAGTGGGGTGAATTAAAAAATAGAAAGTGAGATTTAAATGAGCATTTAATCTCAGCCATTGATTTAAATCTATTTCAGCCATTGGATTTAGAGATCACCCAAAAGTCACTTGGATCACCCAAAAGTCACTTGGAGTTATATTAAAGGAGGAAAATGAGGAAAAGGTCATTCATTCTTTCATGAGCAGATTGGGAGAAGGAGAGCAAGAGAGCAAGAGAGATTTCTGAGCAGGGAGGAGAAGGAGACAGCAGCTTGGCACATAGTGAAAGGCAGATTTTTGCACAAAAATCGAGGAGCAGTTTGCTGATTCAGCACATAGTGAAAGGCAGATTTTTGCACAAAAATCGAGGAGCAGTTTGCTGATTTTTCTGCACACAAAATGGAGGCCGTACAGCATTTATTGCTGTCCTGTTTGCTGTAATTTGAAATTTCCAGATTGCTGTGAGGCACGGGAAAGGAGATAAGTTGTAAATTTGTTTGCTGATTAATTCTCACTGTAAAAAGGCAATTTTCGGAAATAAAGAAGAGCTCTCAAACTGGTTTTCCCCAAGAGTTGTAGGGGGTTTTTCCAGGGTCAAGTTGACCAAAAATATCAGTGTTTTAATGTGTTTTAATGGCTGTTTTTGATTGCTGATTTTTAATTCTGCAATTTCCAGCATTCTGAAAAATTTCCAGAATTTGTGTTTTCAGCAATATTTTTTTTTTTTTCAGTCTGTTAAATGTATGGTTATGGGAATGGGCATTTAACTACATGGGAGAAATAAGGAGAAACTGAAAATCGGGGTGGGAAAACAGAAATTTCTACATCATACTCATTATTCATCCATACCATGAGATTCAATAAAAAAAATTCAATAATGAAATATTCAAATACAGTGATCCATATCATTCATCATTCTACAATCTACATTCATTTAAAAATTAAATTCATCATTCATCATTCTAACTCAAACTCAAAAATAGTTAAGAGTGAAGAGTCAAGAATCACTTTGAGGTCATCAATATCTATTGTCAACTCAAAAGTTAAAATTGAAAAGTAAAAATGGATAATGAACCCTGAAAGTAAAATCAAAATCAAGGAATCAATCTCAATGATTGGTCCTCTACATCCATTCGCTGCATGAAGTCATCAGGACCATCAATGGAATGTCGTTATCTAAGTCAGAGTCACTCTCTTGAGTAACCAACAGAACTCCAACCAAACCATGTTGCAACTCATCTGGTCCATCCTCATCATCTATTTGTGCACTATCCTCTGGATCCACATCCAATTGTTTGTCGGTCCCCTCCGATACCTTGGTGTCTTCCTATGTGCAAGATGTAGAGAATTGTGCATTGCAACTAGGTTCTTTGCTTTCCTAGAGGAAAGTCTATTCCTCTTGATAGAGTGGGTGAAGCTATATGTGGACTAATTCCTCTTTGCTGCAGAGGAACTAGCAATCTTATACGATAAGCGAATAGCATGTTGCTGGATCTCTAGAGCATCATCCCCATGAATGGTCCACCAACCAATAGGGTTAGTCTGGCCTAAATCATTGTGATCTTCCCTTGCATCAAAGTTGTTGAAAGGACCATCGAGACTTGCAAATTGCATCCACTGTCTCCTAATTGTTCTCCCTTCTTCTGAACTATACATCTTTGTAATGGCAGCGCGAAATCCCTTTTTGACCTCTGGATCTTCAATGGGAAGAATTCTACCAGTCCTTGCCACATGGCATTTTGGTTTGAGTGCATATGTTGCCATGTGCAAAGGTGTATTCATCCGATCCCACCTACGCTAAATAATGGGTCGAATCTGGGACGTATAGAACTCTAAGGAAGGATCTTTCTCACTAATAGCCACCCTTACTTGATCCAACATACTATCAAAAGTCTCATAGATTTCTCCAAGAGTAGAATAATTTGTGTTAGTGTTGCGAATGACCTTAACTACAGGATGTAAGAGTGATACCAAATAACCACAATTTGTCCACCAAACATTATCCAATATATGAATCTTGCTTTTCTTCCCTTTCTCTGTGTTGGATTCTACCCATGTGTTCCAATCTAGAGTCACAGCCATGGCCTGCAATGCTGACTGCACCTCCAACATCCTTTCTAATAAAAGAAAATAACTAGCATATCTAGTATCAATAGGCTTGAGGAATTCCTTCCTCGCATGAGACTCGTACATGGCTAAAGAGGTGTGGTGGTTGCAAATAAACATCTGCACATTTCTTGCAACTGTCACCAAGTTAGATACCCACTCAATTTTGCCAATGTCTTTCAATGCATTATTGAGCGCATGCACACAAGAAAGGGTCCAAAATATATGTCTGTATTTTTTTTGAATCATTAATCTTGCTGATCTACAAACTGCTGCTACAACTGTCACAACTTGTACAACATTTGTAGAGCCAACCTCCTTTATAGCATCACGAAGAAGTTTAAATTGGAAAGCTGCATCTTTGTGCTTTCCAGAACAATCTATATCTCTAAGAAAGAAAGGTCCCTTTCGTCAAGTAATTATGATGTTGATAAGTGGACGTTTGGCAATGTTTGTTTACCCATCCATAACAATAGAACAACCTTCCCTCACCCATGTCTGCCTCGAATTTTCCTTTTGCACATTAATATTAGCCACATGCTTTTCTAATATCACTGTCCTCAACTTATGTTTACCCGGGGGCACATATGAGGGTCCTGCTGCTGCAATTGCATTGACCATCTGGTTGTAGTAAGGAGAACAACTAACATGGAAAGGAATGCCATTGGCAAAAAGAATTTTTCCAGTGGCATCATTTGTATCATCACGGTTCAACTTACCATACATCCTTGCAAGAGTTGGTCCCATTGCACAACAACGAGAACCGTTAGTCCCAACAAATAATGGTGGAGGCATATTTTTCATTTGTTTTAATTTTCTTTTGGAGCTTGTGGCTTCATCAATATTTTGATGAGCTTGGGCCATGACATTTTAACTTGAGAAGGTTCCCTTTGCATCTGCTACCATTTGCATCCTCAAGAGCTCTGTTTTTTGCAGTATGGTTAATTTTGTACATATATGAACCCCTTTGCCACCTACACCAAAAAGATGCATCCCAACCCAAGAATGACCACAAACATTGCATTTCTAATGGCGTGTCCCACCTCTTTGTTTTCCTGGGTTTTGTTGTGTTGGAGGGCCAACCATTTTGGTAACATATAACAAAGGAGGTTTGCTTAGATTAAATGTCCCATTTGCATATTCTGCAAATGAATTTGATGGGGTTGTAGTTGCACTAGGAGAAACACTAGCTGCACTATTGCCATGGGTTTCATTCATTGTTGATGGGATTTTAGTGCCAAGTGGACTTTCTGTTTGAGGATCATATTCACTATGACTGTCAATGGCACTGTGGCTGTTCATGCTATCGTGAACAATCATTTTGCACTTGCAACTTGCAATGTTCTAATTTATTTTATTTTTTGTGCCCTGGAAGTGTTTTGAAAAAAATTAAATTTTTGATAATTAATTTTAAAATGCAAAATATGCATTTTCTTATTTTGAAACTACTAAATTGCATTTTATGATTTTCTAAAACTACTAGAATTAAATTATTAAAATTTAGAAAACATTACAAAAGTTCTAGAATTAAAAAAATTTAATTACACTACTGTGAAACATGTAATTGACATTCCACAACATAGAAAAAAATAAAATTTAATTTTAAAAACAATTAAGAACTTACCTGAGTCTGGATGCACAAAAGGTGGAACAAGATTCTGGAGCAAGATTGGCGCTGCAGCAAGAGTCAACACTGGTTGAGTAGGAGGTCGAGCAATAACTAAAAACTCTTGGCAGCAACAACTAAAAACCTCCTCGACGGCAAGCTAAAAACACTCCCCGGTGGCAGCTTGACTGTGTCGAAGAGAAGTTGAGTCAACCGTGTAGGGGAGAGGGACGTCAACGGTGTAGGAGAGAAGCTTGACCGTGTAGGAGAGAGGGACGTTGACGACAGGAGAGCAGGAGGTCGACGACTCGACGGCAACAAGAGGTCCACGACTCAATGACGACAACTCTTTCAGGTTGACAAAAGCAAAAAGAAATGAAATGAAGGTATGAAGGTAAGTTTTAAGTTATTAACTTATTTTAATTTTTAACCTAGCCATTTTGTTTTTTATTTTTTAAAAATTTCAAGTGTTTTTTAATGTCATTTTCAATTTTATTTTTAAATTGGGGGTTATTAGACAAATTTAAGGGGGGCGCATCCCCCCTCAAAAGGGACGCCCAAAAGCACCCCTTTTGGGGAGTCTCGTCCCCCACACTGGGGAAACGTGCCCCCAGTAGACTCCCTATCTCAGGTGCGTGTACACGACCCTAGGGGACAAGTCCTTGTGGAAACTGTTATATATATATATATATATATATATATATATATATATATATATATATATATATTGTAGAAAACAAACCGATCATGATTTTAACACCCCTGATAAAAGAGTTGTATTCTTAGGCCTCATTAGTGACTCTGATGTGGAGGTATACCACCCTGACAATTTGGCTTACCCTAGAATAAGCTACGCCACTATTGTATTTTCAACTGCAGAAAACAATTCAAGAGTGATTTCGAGAACTAAGATGAGAAAGTGATATGTTTTAGGCTTCATCGATGGCTCTGATGATGGAATTCTAAGAACCCAACCCTGTTTGTACCATCAATAAAAAATTGGCTTTCCCAGGTACACAACATCTATATTATATTTGTAATTGCAGAAAACACTTGAAGAATTCTTTCTTTAGCATGGAAGACTCCCATTTCATTCAGAGTATTGGGTCCTAAAGATATAGCATGAAGAATTCTTATTGACTATTGTTTTACCTTATAATCCTCTATTTACCCTCTCAGTGATTGTAATTCCATGCTTTTGCCCTGTTACCCACCAAAATGGGTAACCCCGTAGGAGGAAAATTCTCTCCTAGATTTGACAGCTAGCTAGACAAAAACCCCTATATTCACTATTCGATGATGAGATGCCATGTGCCTCCATTGTTGGGTTTACAAGTACAATAGATGCTAGCACTTATTTCTAAAACTGATTATTACTTCCAATGATTGATATGATGATTATCTTAGCACTTCTAGTAAATCATTAAGCAATTTTTTCAAAATTTCAACCACAAAGTAGTAGGAGAGTAGAGATCACAATGAAACAATGACCCTGGAAAACCCACTTGGGGGAAAACCTAACAACTGTTTCCTTAGAGAAATTCTTCAATTCAACAAGAGATACAACTAATCTTTTCTAGTAAAAATAAAGTCAAACAAACTAGCAAGATAACCTTGGTCAAACCTAGTCCAATTGTCTTCTTATCAAGTCAATATGCTGCTTAAAAGACTCAGCCTGGTTTGCTTTGTTAGGGCTGAATTTCGGCCTCCTCTTGAACTCATAAAACTCGAAGTTGTTGCCAAATATGCCCAAAATTCGGCCACACATGCGAGATTAACAGACAGAGAAAGTCACATGTGCAAAGTCAAACTAGAGAGAGAAAATGTTGGATTAGTCTTCGTCCTTCTTTTCCTTTTCTCCTTCGTTCAGATAAGAAGATATTATGTCTTTATGTGAGGTCGAATGGTGCCAAGAGGAGGAGGTCGATTGCCTATATATATATATATCTACTTCTTGGGAGGCCGAATTGGTGCTACACAAGTTCGGCTAACGTGATCACGTGGAGGGTTGACTTGACTTTCTTGATGCTAAAATATTTAATTCTTTGTTTTGAGAAAGACATGAACATGTATTGAATTTATCATTACATATATATATGAAGGGCTACGAAGACTGACCATATCTACAAAAATCCAACAATCCCTCTTTGCTAGACAGGTATTCATAATGACTTCTTCATATATCTCATGTTGAAAAATTTCTCTAAGGAAAGATTGAATGAGCTAGCTATGTTGATGTGTTAATCCACTACTTGTGGAAAGCATCCTGCATCAGCATCATGCTCAATAAGTCGTCACTTGGAGCATTTCACCAATTATCCAAGTTGTCACTTAGACCCTGGTTAACAATTGTGACCTATGGTGAAACCCTGGGCTATTACCATTATTGCATGTTGATTGAATGGTAACTTTTCTGCCTGATGTTAGAGGCACTCACTCGCCCACGTGGGGAGCACTCTGTGTTAGAAAATCAGAAAGGCATAAAGATTTTCTCTAGTTGATAGCTACTTGTGATATCTTTGAATTCTTATTATTTTTCTTATGTTCCTTTTTATCTTAGTTCATCAAGCAATTACTAAAACCAAAACACAAAGATCAAGGACACCAGATATAGGCACTCAGCCAGGGCTAAAACCCCTATATAGGGGAAAACCCAGTCAAGAACTCTTCCTTCAGTAATTCAAATTGAGATGGACCAAGACCCTAGACCAATAGACCTTCCTCCTCCACCAAGTCAGCCTTCTAAGATGATATAGTAGTTTCTTCTTATCCAACAACTTCAATCCAGTAATTCGACTTCCAGTTGTAGAATTTCGACCCCCAGCAGCAGAATTTCGACCTCCTAGTCACTGCAAAATTTTGGCCCCCTTCTAGCAGCTGCACAACTTCACACGTGTGAGAAAGAGAGAAAATTTTGATCTTTTATGCTTGAGAGAGACCTTCTTCTTCTTCATTATCCTTTTCCTTCTTCCTTGAAATTCACACTTTTTCTCAGCCCATAAATTGCAAATCGAGCTTGTTGTGAGTGAGTGACAAATGAGCTCGAGTTGCTGCCTTTATATAGTGACACTGCTACCGAGTTTTACGCTGACTTGTCTAGTTTTGAGGCAGACTTGGTGGAGGAGCCCTAGAAGACTAATTTTAATACTATGTTGCACGAAACTTCTAGGAACTTGACGTTTTGGGCCGTACCTGTACCTGAAACTCTGAAACTTTTGGCCGAAACTTGACCATCATGTAATCATCTATGAGAGTTAATAATCTTATTCCTTCTAAAGTGTCATCTATGAATCTTATTCTCTTTTTTCTTGCAAAGATAATGTGTTATTCGCTTATTTATATATATATATATATATATATATATATATATATATATTTTATATATACATATATCATGTTTTGACTGACGTTTCGATTGACGTTTCCATTTTGACATTTCGTGCAACTTAGTTTTAATATAAAATAAATTTCTTTCTTGACAAATAATTCCTAAGAAGGGTTCTTTACATTATGACATGGACAAGGACACTTGACACAAACCTTAGAAGCCTGCAATGGAGGCTTTAACCTAAAAATAATTAACCCAAGCATGAAACCCATGCTTTAATAAGTCAATTTTAATAATAATAAAATTTCGTTTCCTTTCTTTTGACAAATACATTATATTGTGACTTAAATACATTTATGAAGACCAATCCAAGTTACATTCTTCAACACTCCCTCTTAACTAGGGAGGTATTCACAATTATAACTATATAGAGGTTCATGGAAGATCTCCAAAATGAACTACGAAGAGTTCAGACACACTCAGTGCCATGGACTAGATACCTGACCAGGGTTATCTATCCGGGTGGGACTAAGATGGACTAAAGCTTTCAGCCAGTCTAGGTACCATCAGGCTTACTAACTAACCATCAACCCAGGGATCTAGGTGCGTATCCAAGGTCAGAGCTCCAAGACCAACGCCACCCTCCCTCTTTGGGATCTAGACATCAACACACAGGCCGACCAAATGTCCTCCCAAGCATCCACCATTAGATGCTTCAACTCTCCCTAATAAACTAGATATATCCATTTGTCCAAGCATGCTTCCCAAGTGTTCATCCTTCTTCATGGAGAGATTTACCTGTACAAACCCCAATCAATAATAAACTTTCAAATATATATACAAACCTTCGGGGTCCTCAATAATCCTGATCCTCCTTTCATCATCAAGTTATTCATATATAATTTGTCGGAAGCTTTCTTCTTTCATTTCTTCAACAACACCAAATACATCCTCAGATCTTCTCAAGTCTTTTGTTTGCAACTTCATATTCATCAATAGTACTTTTGCTTACTTCAAGGTATTCACTGTCATAATATGCCCTCCCTCTTAACTAGGGAGATATACCTTTTCTTCTATCCTGGCTCCCTCTCAACTTAGGGAGATCAACTGCTTCCTTCTTCTATAACATCGGAGAACCTTTCATGGCTCCATCCCTTGACATCAAGGTTTATATAACTTCCTTCATCATGCTTATTAATATCATCTGAGCATCTTCATCATCTTGAAGATTATGTACCTGCAAAACTTTAATAATAAGTACAACCAAATACAAATATATAGAAGCATGAAGTTAATTATGTCAATATAATGGAAGCATCAAAACATTCAAACTTTTGACATCAAATACTGGAACCTAGTTACGAGACATGTAAGCTAGACATCAACTTCAAGATATCAATATCATTATATCTAGGGCCTCAATATTGCTTTGAGAGATGTATAACAACCTCTTTTATGATATATTGCAAACCCTAGAATCCATCTTCGAGACATAAAGCCTTAGATATCAGTTCTACAATGCATCTTAGGGATCAACAATTTTTAGAATTTATATGTTAGACTCTACTAGGGTTTGTTGCAAAACTAAATCATATTTTATCAACAAAACTAAATCATATCGAAACAATATCATTATATCCTAGAATATCAATCTTCTACCAAAGTTTTGTTACAAATCCTAGAATTCACAAACTATGAGCATCAATAATTAGGTTAGCATACTCACATATACATATCTAGGATTTCATAATCATGTACTAGCATATCACAACAATATCTACTAGGTAAACCCAAGACACAAACATCAATACATCAAAATTAGGTATACAACAATTTCATTCAAACTAGGGTTTCGATCAGACTAATATACACCTAGGGTTTCATTCCTAGAATCTTACTTACAAGGACTTTGTTCACAAACCCTAATTCACCAAACCCTAAAGATCTAGGGTTTCAATACATAGTATAGACATTAACAACAAACCCTAAAGGGCTAGGGTTTTTATCATAACAATACCAAAACATCAAAAAAATAGGAATTCTAGATTTCATCAACAACCCTAAGTAGACTAGGGTTTCAATATTAACATCGACATACCCTTAGGTTAGGGTTCCACAAGAATGATAATATAATGAGGGTAGATTCAATCTAATGATAATCACCTTAACAAGAATCTTTTTGATTCAAAATCCTAGACATAACGATGTTAGTAATGTAAAGTAAATTTATAATAGAATGAACATACCTTTTAAGTTTTATGGAGAGAACTTTATAACAAAGTTTATAGTCTAAGGGATACCTTTGGGTTGTTCCTTAACAAAACTTGTAGGACATCAAATCTTGACGGGCTTCAATAGAACTTCTTTCATGCTTCAAGAAGTCTATCATTTGAAGTCTCCTCCATAACCCTTGAACAAACAACAAGCTTTTGTTAATTTTAGATAACAATGGTATGTTCTATGCTTGAGAGTAATTTACTTCAATTTTTCTTATTAGCCCAATATCAATTTCTAGATTAGCAATCACATTAACATTGATAGTAAATGTAGATAAAACATAAACAATAAGCAGAAGACAAGCCAAGACAAGAGGACACAATATTTGACGAATGCCAGGGAAAAACCCCAATGTGGGGAAAACCCTTTGATCAAATCTTCTTATTATTCTTCAAAAGTTCAGCAAAGAGAGAGAGTGCAATATACAAAATTTACTTGCCCAGTCATTGGAAAATAATCTAGTCAAACAACAATCAATAGGATGCCCTAACTAGAAAGTCAACGCTAGTCAAAGTAGCTCGGTCAAACCCAATCAACTCAGCCTCCAAATACAATCTGAATTAGACCAAGAAGTCCTGAAAAATTTGGTCAGACTTGGTCAACGCACAGTTTACTCTGCGGTCAAAGGGCTTGCAGTCAACGTAGGTCAAACAACTGCAATTTTCTCGATTTTCGTGCTAGGAGCCGCAGCCTCAAGGGATCGGATTTTCTGCTTGAAAAACGCAATCAAAGGATGAGGTTTGACCCTTGGTCAATGTCCCTGTAATTTGCCCAAAACAGATTTGAAATTTTTGGCCTGCAATTTTAGTCAACCCAAGTCAATGCCTAGAGAAGAAGATGCTCTTGTTTGCTGTACTAACCAATGAAAAGAAGAGAGAGAAAGATGTGTGTTGAGGTGTGTCCAAATGAGGAAAATGCCTCTTCTATTTATACACGATGTTGAGGGTGAGGAGACATGTTTGTTGGGCTTCATGAGCCTATAGATCAGACTTCTGGCAGACCTTAACAATTTGTCCATAGAAGAAATAAATTTGTAATTCCATTTCTACTTGTCAGAATGAGATGATCTTTAGATCAATCTTGCACTTATTAGAAAAAGGAATCCAATAAAAATATCATCTCCAGCATATGAGCTGTCCAAGATGGAGTTTGGCCCTATTTGCCAATTTTAACAACTTTCCTAACAAAGAAAAATATATAGAGAAAGGTTATTAGCATACAATACAAACATACTTTGATATAAACACAAAAGAGGAGACAAGGAATAAATACTTATCTTTTGGTAGATGATGGAGGTTCCCTCTTAATCCAATCTTTGAGGGATACCTACAACTTATAGAAATAACTTAAAAATGTCTTAACACAACATTTTAGACCTACAAATTTTATCAAGGAAATTCAGAACTTAGAATAGAAGACCAAGGGAGGACTTAGTAGTATAAGTCCTTGACTTCCGATTCTTCTTCAGTCTTGTTTTTCTTAGATGGAGCTTCATCAATGACATTTGCTTGATCCCTATTTCTCTTCTTATTTCTTGGATTCTCAGGACAATGACTCTTGTAATGTCCCATCTTGTGGCAATTGTAACATTCAACCTTGGATAGGTCCATTTTCTTCTTTGGTCCTTTGAACTTCTTGAAGGTTCCCTTCTTCTTGTGATGAGCAGAATAAGCATTCGAGGTGTTTTCTTCTTCATTCTCCTTCTTGTTGTTTACCATCGATATTCTAGCTTCTTCTTGACTACATGCATTCCACATTTGTTCAAATGTTGGAGTATCCTTCCAATTGTTAAGTCCTGATGCAAAAGCACTCCAAGATTTAGGTAGTCCTAGAAGGGCAGTAATTATGAGCTCGTTTTCTGGGACAACTTCATTTATTGCTTGGATTTTATTCCTTTATTCTAGATATCCTTATAAAGTATGATGAAACAATGTTATCATTTGTCATCTTAACTGTTCTTAGTTCATTCTTGAGGCTTGCTATTTGACCAATGTTCTTGATTGTGAATAACTTGGAGAGAGCCTCATACATTTCTTAAGTTAATTTATGTTGGATATGTATGGAATAAAGTTATCCTTAACTCCATCCACTATTATATTCATAGCCACGATTTCAAGTTCTCTAAACTTCACTTTATTTGCATTACTTGATTCATCAGTAGGCTCCTTGAATTTTCCTTGAACAAGATCTAAAACTTTGTTCTATTTGAGAATGAGATCTATTATCTTTTTCCAAGCCTTGTAGTTGGAGGCCCCTTCTAATTTGTTTTCTCCCTTCATTGAATTTGTCATTGTTCCTGTAAATAGTAGGCTTGTCTTCTTATTTGATCCCCTTTTTAATGTCCCTTTTCTTGATCTCCTTTTTCCTTAATAGATCCTTTAATCTACCTTCTTCTTCTTCACCTTAGCTCTGATACCATGTTAAAAAATAAAAAAGGCAGAAGATTTTCTCTTGTTGATAGTTACTTATGATATCTTTGAATGCTTATTATTTTTCTTACGTTCCTTTTTATCTTAGTTCATCAAGCAATTACCAAAACCAAAACACAAAGATCAAGGACACCAGATATAGGCACTCAGCTAGGGCTAAAATTGCTATATAGGGGAAAACTCAGTCAATAACTCTTCCTTCAGTGATTCAAATTGAGATGGACCAAGACCCTAGACCAATATACCTTCCTCCTCCACCAAGTCAACCTTCTAAGATGATATAGTAGTTTCTTCTTATCCAACAACAATCCAATAATTCGACTTCTAGTTGCAGAATTTCGACCTGCAGTAGCAAAATTTCGGCCTCCCAGTTACTGCAGAATTTCAACCCCCTTCTAGTAGCTGCACAACTGCACACATGTGGGAAAGAGAGAAAATTTTGACCTTTTATGCTTTGAGAGGGACCTTCTTCTTTGCTATCCTTCTTCTCCTTCCTTGAAATTCACACTTTTTCTCAACCCAGAAACCGCAGATCAAACTTGTGAATGAGTGACAAATTAGGTCGAGTTTTAGGTTGACTTGTCCAGTTTTGAGGCCGACTTGGTGGAGGAGGCCTAGAAGACTAATTTTAATATAAAATAAATTTCTTTCTTGACAAATAATTCCCAAGAAGGGTTCTTTACATTATGACATGGATAAGGACACTTGATACAAACCCTAGAAGCTTGCAATGAAGGCTTTGACCTAAAAATAATTGACCCAAGCATGAAACTCATGCTTTAATAAGTCAATTTTAATAATAATAAAAGTTCATTTTCTTTTTTTTGACAAATGCTTTATATTGTTACTTAAATACATTTATGAAGACCGAACCAAGTTACATTCTTCAACACTCCGAGCCTTGATGCTTTCTGGGTCATTCTCCCTAGCCACATTTTGTGGCCCCTGGTTAATACTTTGACCTGTCTATATTTTGACCTAGGGAGAATGTTTGCCCCTTGATATAACAACATCAACACTCCCTCTCAATGAGAGAGGCATTTTCAACTACTCGAAGGTTGTCCCTAAAGTATAAAAAATTTGCCTTTGGGAATAGGTTGGGTGAGAATGTCAATAACTTGCTCGTCTGCAGAGATATACTATAGCTTCATTGCTCCCTTCTGTACCATATCTCGGATGTGATGATACTTGATCTCGATGTGCTTTGACCTGTCATGAAATATTGGATTTTCTGAAAGCTTCACACAACTTTAATTGTGGTAATGTATCACGGTCGGAACTTGCACCTGATCAAGCAATCCTACATGTAGCTTCTGATATTCTGCTTCACAACTTCCTAAACTAGTTGCAATGTACTTCGCTTCTGCGGTGCTGAGTGCAACGAATGTTTGATTTCTCCTCATCCAAGATATCATAGTAGATCCCAAGTTGTTAGAACATCCTGATGTGCTCTTCCTGTCTTCCTCACTCCCTGCTTAATCAGAATCTTAGAATTCCTGCAATTGTACTCCATCGTTTGTGATATATCTCAAACCATAACTGACTATGCCACATAGATATCTCAATACAAGCTTTGCTGCAATCTTGTGTACATGCCATGGTTCCACCTGGAATTGACTTAGCGTGTTTACTGCAAAGCAAATGTCTGGTTTGGTATTAACTAGATACATCAATGAACCAATCAATCGTCGATACATAGAGGGATCCACCAAATCTGACTCAGAGTCTCTCAACTTCTTCAGGTTCATCACCATGGGAGTAGACATGGACTTACATTCCAAATCTTTGAAGGATCGTAATAATATATTTTCCTTGACCAAGAAAAATCTCTCTTGGCTTTTGCCATATTTCCAATCCCAAGTAGTAATGCATCAAGCCTAGATCCTTCATATCGAATTCAACAATCAACTCCCTCTTACACTAATCAATGAGATTCTCTTCTACTATCAAAAACAAGTCATCAACATATAATAATAAAATCACAGGCTCACCTCTAGAAACCTTGTAGTAAAGGTTTGGATCAACATCACTCTTGGTAAAACCAAGACTCAACAAATATCCATCAATTTGAGAATACCAAGCTTGAGGTGCCTACTTGAGTCCATACAAGGCTTTCTTCAGTCTACAAACATGAGTTTCCCTCTCATGTACCTCAAAACCTTGAGGTTGTTCTATGTACACTTCTTCTTCAATCACCCCATTGAGGAAAGTTGTCTTCATGTCCATTTGATGCAATTTCCAACCCATAACAGAAGCAATAGAAATGATAGTTCTAATAGAAGTGTACTTGGCAACTAAAGCAAATGTTTCCTCATAATCCTCTCTCTCTTTTTGGGAGAACCCTCTTGCCATGAATCTTGCCTTGTAATTCTCTATGCTGCCATCCACTACATGCTTGATCTTGTATATCCACTTGGAAGTTACCACTGACTTCCCTTCAGGTCTTGGCACAATATCCCACATGTCATTCTTCATGATGGATTGGTATTCCTCTAACATGGCATCTTTCCAAACTTGCTGATTTGCTGCCTCCTCATAGTTGGATGGCTCAAAATCAATGATATGACTCATCAGTGCATAGGATGCTCGCTTTCTCTGAATGTGCCACATGGAGCTGCATGCCCTTCTGCTTCCTGCAAAGTACTTTAAAGCCATGCAAGTCTCTTCTTGAGTTCTAGAACAACAACCCTAGGAGAGTCCACTGGATCATTTGGCCCTTCTGGCTCTTCCTGAGGTTCTGAAGAAGGATTCACTGGTTCAAAAGGCCTTGTATCAACATTCTGAGGAGCTTCATGTTCTTCATCATCATCAACATCTCTGGATTTCCTGAAAGTTGCATCCTCACCATAGGTAACGTCTTTGCTGATTTCAATTTTCCGCTGAATTGGAATATAAATTCCATGTCTCATTGTATCCAACAAAAGTTCCCTTCTTTCCAGAATGCTCCAGCTTTGACCTCTTCTTCTTGGGAACATGAATGTAAATAGGACAACCAAATATTATCAAATACCCAACCTCTGGTTGCTTACCTATGAAAACTTCTTTAGGAGTCTTGAATACCAAAATTCGATGAGGACTTCTGTTTTACACATAAATTGTTGTCTTGGATGCTTCTCCCCATAAGAACATGGGTAAATCTTGATCATGGATCATTTCCTTAGAAGCTTCTACAATAGTTCTATTCTTCCTTTCGACAACTCCATTCTGTTGAGGGTTGTAAGGAACTATTAACTCCCTCTTAATGCCAACTTCTTTGCAAAAATCAATGAGTTCATTGGAAGTGTATTCTCCTCCATTATCTGATTTAAGACTCTTGATCTTTCTTGTCAAGTTCTCTACCTCAACCTTGAATTCTTGAAACCTGCTAAAGACTTCATCTTTCGTCCTCATGAAATAGAGCCAAGTTTTTTGGGAGAAATCATCAATAAATGTCACATAATACAAGAAACCACTCAAGGAAGTTGTTGCCATTGGTCCTTCTATCTGTTGCCACTGCTTGGAATGTATCCCTTGGCATTCTTGCCAAGTGCGCAACCTTTGCAAACTCCTTTATGCTGTACTTAGTTTTGGTAGACCTGTACAAACATTCCTTAATAATGACAAAGCCTTATAATGAATGTGAGCAAATACAGTGCCATAATTCACATAGATTGGTGTCATTGTGTACCAATGCTTGAGCTTATTGTCCAAGGAGTCTATACAAGCCTCCTTCTCGAACACCAATTACTTTGGCAAAATTTATGCTAGAGCCCTTTTTCCAAACAAGAACCTGTCCATCAACAAATGCAACTCTATATCCTTTGTCTTCCAAATATGAAGTAGAGACTAAGTTCTTTTTCAAACCTGGAACATACAATACATCATTCAAATAACATTTCCTCTTGTCTCTAGCTGGAATGATGTTGACCTAACAACTTGAATTCATATTTTCCATCATCACCGAGCTACACCTTAAGTGTTGACATCTTTTCTTCCAATTTTGTGAGACTATTGCGGTTACCTATCATATGTTTGGAGGCTCCACTGTCTACCAACCAGATATCACTGTTACTTGTAATAGTACCTGTAAGAGCAGAAAAGAAAACATCTTCTTCGTTTTCATTCTTGAATTCTTTTGATTAAGATGGTCGTCATCGATGGTTGCTATAGAAGCATGTTCTTTTCCCTTTCTTTTCTTATCATCCTTCCTTTCACTACATTGGTTTTTATAATGACCAAATTTGTGGTAATGAAAGCATTGAATATTTGACAAATCTTTCTTTGCTTGATCATGATTTGGAGCAGGACTCCTTCTTGACTTTCTTTTTTGAATTCTTCCAAAATTCCTTATTCCTTCACCATTCTTTGCATGGGTTGCAAAAGCTTGAGATTCACCATCTAGAGGCCTTGGAATCTTCCCCTTGGATATTAGTCTGGTTTCTTCTTGAGTACGTGAGGTCCATAATTCCTCAAAACTTGGAATTTGTTTCCTGCCACAAATACTAGATGCAAATGAATCCCATGAGTCAGGCAAACCATTAATTGCTGTCATCAAAAATAATTTAATCAATTGCTTGAAGTTGATCTCTTAGTTGAGAGTTCCTCATGAAATATGAGGCCACAATATCATTTCTTGTCATTTTGACATCACGAAACTCATTCTTCAAACTCATTGCTTGACCAATGTTGTTGATGGTATATATTCCATCAGGGTATCATACATCTTCTTTGAAGTGTCAAGATTTGAGACATATGGAATCAAATGATCTCTAATAGATTCCATGATAATACTCATGGCTGTGATGTCACCCTTCTTGTATTTTGCTTTCCTTTCATTGTTGTTTTCCACAACATCGAAGAATCTAGGTTAGGGTCCTAAAATCTCTGACACAACCAACTCAAATGCAACAACAAACTACTTTGCACAATGGAATAAATATAGTAGTAAATCAACTAGTGCACAAATAGACAATTTTTTTTAATTATTTTTCAATAACCCAACTTCGTTGTATTAACAAACTGTAATACAACTGTCAAGGGCTCCCGTACTAGGGATCATGGCCCTCATACAATCACTGATACAAGAATACAAACTAGGGTTTGGTATCAGTCCTTCGACAACCAATCTACCCTGAACACGATACAACTGACCTAGTAGTTGATGTAATGCCCTTCACAACTCCTCTTAGTCGTACCTTGAACACATCTGCTGGTCTGTCTGCTCCCAATTTGCAGGTCTGCCTCTATCAATGAATCTTGCTCCTCTAGGTCATTGAACAAAGCTCACCAATCTGCCATCTAGCTGATCATTAGTTCATCAACGAAGCAACACACAAGGTCTTCTTGTGAGTTGTTCACAACTCCGTTTGTGAACAACTCTTAGATTGCTCACTGCCACTCCCCAATCCTTAAAAAATGCAAGCCTTTGGGACTTCTTCCCACTATTGTCTTCCCGTGCAGCTCCAATGAAGACAAACTTAGGGCATGGAGGGCTGCCCTCTATCACTGGAAGATGTCCTTCTCTTCAACAAACTTGGGCTGATCCAAACTGCTCCCTAGGCTGTTTGTCCCTTCAAAGAACAAGCCCTTAAGCTTCACTTCCTCTGCCCTCCTTACAGCCAATGCCCTTCTCAACACACTGATATAGGGCTTGAAGGACACCATACTGCTGCCCTCCAAACATACCTTTAGATGTCCTTCAAACTCTGTCCTAAACCAGGATTCTCATCCACTTAACATCAATCATCAACTTAGAAGGGGACTTGCCATACCTCGGTGTTCAATTTTGCCTATGAAGTCTGAACTTGTGCTGCACCTCAGTCCTACAACTTCGGCCCTGGTTAGGGCTGCCGTAGCTGCTGCTACAACCCTCCAAATTAACCTCATACTGCTCCGAATATTGCGCTGCCCCTTCCCCTTGGTTGCCCTTCTGCGCTAGTACTAGGCCTTTTCTAGCCTGCCATTCTAGGGTCTTAAGGCCACAACCCAACCCTAAACTATGGCTGGGCCTGTCCTGTAGCAACTCAGAGGAACTCGGCCTTGTTCCAACGGAAATAACACAACAAAACAATACCAAAACCACTTAGAATTCATCCTTATGCACTCGACCAACACCCTCCTTCAGTCACAAGAAAAGACATAAACCATACCTCTTCTCCTCTTCGCTAGTCCTCCTGAAGTCTGCGGCTGCCTCAGAGCTCCTTCCTTTATGGTGTAATGTACTTGGATGTGTAGAATGAGGTCTCTCCTCCCTCCTTTTTTACCTTTCCTTAGGCTAATGTTCAACCCTTCCAAAGGGTCTCCTCAAGTGAAGCTGACTTGATTTTCTAGGACAATTTGCCCACACAAACATATAAAAATTAATATCTCTTGCTTCTTGAAGCAACCCCTTGCTCCTTTAAGGGTGCTCTTCCATCTCCAAGCGTCAAATCATCAGAAGTCTTCTTGGTTACACCCACTCCTTTGGGTGCAAAACCCCCACCTTTGGTTCTTAGCCCACAAAGCCCTTTTGTGGTGCCAATTCCTTGACAACCTTGTACCCTATGGTTTGGAGTACCTCCCAAACTACCAATCTCAACATTCATCATCTTGTGGTACATTAACCTTGCCCCTTACATGATCCAAAACATCATCCTGAATAAGATCAATCCTTGTTTTCCATGCTCTGAAGTTTGTAGCACCTTCCAACTTGTTTTTTGTCATAGTATAAGAACCTATGGTCATGGATCTGATAAAAAATTAACTTTGCAGAAGTAGATGATGTCAAAAGTGATCTCAATGTCCTCTTCCCTTCACCAAAGCTCTGTTAACATGTTGAGTTTACAAGTACAATAGATACTAGCACTTATTTCTGAAACTGATAATTGCTTCCACTGATATGATGATTATCTTAGCACTTCTAGTAAATCATTAAGCAATTATACTTCAGAATTTCAACCAGAAAGTAGTAGGACAATAGAGATCACAATGAAACAATGATGCATAAAGACAACACAAAATTTATCCTAGGAAAACCCTTGCGGGAAAAGCCCAACAACCTTTTTCTTAGAGAAATTCTTCAATTCATCAAGAGATACCACTGATATTTTCTAGTCAAAATAAACTCAAACAGACCAGCGAGAGAACCTTGGTCAAAGCTGGTCAATCTGTCTTCTTATCAAGTCAATATGCTGCCCAAAAGACTCAGCTTGGTCTGCTCTGTTAGGGCTGAATTTTGGCCTCCTCTTGAACGCAGAAAACTCAGATCTGCTGCCAGATATGCCCAGAAATTCTGCCACATGTGCGAGGTTAACAGAGAGAGAAAGTCACACGTGCAGAGTCAAACTAGAGACAGAAAACGTTGGATTAGTCTTCGTCCTTGTCCTTTTCTCCTTAGCTCAGATCAAAAGATATTATATCTTTTTGTTAGGTCGAATGGTGCTAAGAGGAGGAGGTTGAATGACACACACACACACTCACACACACACACACACACACACACACACATATATATATGTATATGCTTATTGGGAGGCCGAATTGGTGCCACCACAAGCTGGGCCGACTTGATCATGTGGAGGGCCGACATGACCTTGTTGATTCTAAAATATTCAATTCTTTCTTTTCAAAAAGACATCAAGAACTTGTCTTGAATTTGTCATTACATATATACATGAAGGGCTATGAAGACCAACCATAGCTACAAAAATCCAACATTTGCCATCTGCATCAGTTACATACCTCTCTCCTTGGATGAAGGTGGGCTTCTATTCAAAAGGTACTTTGATCATCTTGCAATCGGGTGCTTATACATGTTTGTTTTTGGGCATTTAGTATGGATAAAGGGGTGATCTGGAAGATTGATTGATCTTGATTGTAAATTTGTTCGCTCACCTTACGAGGGGGTTAATATTTAACCCTAGTCTAGTGGGATATCCATTGAGGATTTAGGGTTATACGAGGGGCACTACTTGGAAAACTCAGATTGAGATAGCGTGTTCATTTTCCCTTAGATCATACTTGAGACTTTATATGCCAGATTACAAGCCCATTATACCACCTCTATTCTTTGGGTATAACTTGTCATTGGTTCATTGAGATTTGGAACCATCATATCCACACTCCTTGGGTAGGGTCAGAAAACATTCCCTTGGAGGTTGATGCAACTAAAAGAATGAAAAAATATCATGGCCACAACAAAAAAAAGAAAAGGAAATCAAAATGCAAAAGATGGTCGGGACATTAGTTAGTTCATCGACAAAATCCCAGCATGAGTTTTACCCTCCTCATTAGCCATCACTTGGTTCCTGAGCACATGATGCTCCACTACATCAAAAAGGAATCCGTGCATGTCCTAACCTTGATGAGCGATGAACTTTCTCAAGGTGTAATATTAAATGTACATCATAAAAAGCAAGCTCTAATCCTTGAGCTATGCATAATACAAAGAATTATCAAGGAAAAGTAAAAGGTGCACTAGAGGGGTGGAAAAAGTAGGCTGAGTAGGGTAACTCATGCCTCGAGGATTTCTCCCTCCTTACACTCTGGATGTGGACTCCCCATCAGCTGGTTGCATTGGCCATGACACATGGCCATGAAGCCTTTCCCTTCTATTACCATACATTTACATTAACACCTATTGATTGAGGGGTTGACCTCGAAAATGCCACTTCCCCTTGACGGTTGGAAGCACCTATTAGGGTTGACCCTTGGCCACCTCTATGAAGGTAGGGAACACCTTTACGAGACTTGCTCTAGTTAGATATTGGAAGGTGATCCAAGTTTGAAGTATTAAGATGCCTTAACATCCAAGTTTGGTCCACTTAGATGCTCATATGCTCTTATTTTTTGATGGATGGTTGCTTTCACTTGAGTACATGTTGATTTTGTTAGATGGTCCATAGTAGTCCGGGCCTTAAGGGAACCCTCTCCATAGGTACCCAGGCCTTTGAGAGAGACAAATGACTTGGCAGATGCAATGTTGAGAGTGTTGGGCCTTATGATGACTTGAGTAGGATGTTACATGTCCCAGAGCATCCTAAGGATCTCCTTTGACCTAGCATGAAGGCTTCTTGTTGATTGCACTATTGGACCCAACATGCCCTTTGGCTAGCCTTAACACTATTTGACAGATAGGCCATGATTCAGATCCCATATGAGGATGGTCTTTCATGGGAGACTAGGGAGGGCTTGTTGCACCAAATGGAGCTTTAAAGTTGTAGAGTGGAGGCCTTGTTTTGACTATTTGAGACCCATGGAGATGACATGAGGGCACCCCAGCTAGATTTAGGACCCCCAAGGATGATTTGAGGTGGATTTCAGAGACTCTCCCCAAATTTTCGTTGATCTTGGCACCTAGACACTTTTTTAGCATTCATTAGAGAATGACATGGCATTCAAAGCCGAAAAAGGGCACGACGTCAGCGTTTATGTGGCTACAACTCACACATGTGGGCATTTATGACATGTTTTACTATTGAGTTAGTGGGTTGGCTTGTAACCCAAGATTTATTTGATCTCAAACTTGTTTTAGGGGGTTCATTAACTAAAATTAATTTAAAAACTATTTTTTCCCTTTCACTTACATTTTTGGCCCTTTAAGGCAAGCCATTAGGCTAGGCCGCTAGGGCATATGGCTGAATTCAATTAGGAGTGCATTGGCCTATGGGAAGGTTATACACGTGATTAGAGCCTCATTGCATCAAAATCCACCCTTTTCCATGGTAAATTTTGCCTCTTTAGGGCTAATGTTACAAGCTCTAGGTAATTTTGTCTTGGTATACGCCCTAACCTAACCCTAGCCTTCAACTTAGGGCTTCTTGAAGGCCTGTTGCTCCAATTGTTGATCATATCCTTCTTTAACAAGCCTTTTCTTGGTCTTAGTCACCTCTAAGCCATAGAGTTTGAATACCTATTAGGTGACTGATACAGGGTAGTCTTCATTGTGGTGAAGTCCACTAAAGAGGAGGAGGTGGTGACAGTGGGCCTCCACCTCATCGTGTTGTGCCTTTGGCTGGCTCATCATGCGAGTCCTCTCACAATCCCTGCTAGATTTTGAGGCAACATCTTTTGACACCATTGCTGGGGAGGACTCAAGTCAACTTTGTTATTTGAATATTAAGCTTGATTTCCTTTGAAGAAAACATTTAAGACTAACAAAATAGCTTCTCTTTTGGTGACTTCTGAAAAAAACCCTATTAAAACCCTAATAAAACCCTTGGTAGTTCTTTTGATGATACCATAGCTCTGAGAAAAACTATTAAAGCAACTACATTCCCAGTGATCCCAAAGAGTCCTGTGGTTAGAAGTTTATTTGTGGATAATACCACTCCTAGCACCTTGGATAGGCAATGGATCATAGCTGCATTTTGGCCATTGGATGTTAGCAAATTCCCTGATGCTCTGCATCCATTGCTAGAGAAGTATTGCGAATGGTTGCCTAAGTTTAATGGCACAAATGCCATCATTGCAGAAAAACACATGCATGAGTTTTATTGGGTTGTGAGTGCTAAATTGATCATGGATGAGGATGTAATTGTGATGCTTTTTGCCTTGACTTTAGAAGGAAGTGCGAGGGATTGGTACCTTAGTTTACCCCAAAGTAGTATCACAATTCACAAATTGGGATACCTTTCACCAAGCCTTTGATAAAAGATGGCCACAGTCAAGGAAGGTGTCATGCTCTTTGAGAAATTCTTTGAAGCCAAGAAGATTGAAAATGAATCTGTCAAGGAATTTACTCAACGTTTTGAAAATCTACTCAAGGAAGTCCCTAATTTGTATAGGCCAACAGATGATACCATCCTTGAAGAATTTGTGCGTGCTTTCCCAGGGCATATAACATATTCCCTTAGAGATAAGAAGCCATAATCTTTGGATGAAGCTAAAATCTTGGTTGCTGAAATTGAGCAAAATTTGAATGCAGCTGGGATTGACTTGTTCATCTATCTTAGGGCTTAAATTGAACCTAAAGCTAAGCCTAGTGCCTAGGCGAATCCTACCTTGCAAGCATTTGCCCAAAAGTTTGATAAAGTTACTAATGAGCTGATGCAAGGACATATGGCAATGATGAACAAGCTGGCTATGTTTGAAAGAGAAAGGGGATTTTGTTAAAACTTCCCTCCTAAGCCACAATTTAATAAGGAATGACCTCTCAAGAAGAAGTCACCTGTAGGAGATTGTGCTTCATAACAGAATGTTCCAAACACCCTTGCCTGAACCAACTTTGTTGGGACATGAGGAGTCTCCTTGGTACCAACCTTGTGATGACTACCATGCTTAGGAAGAGTGTCCATACAATCAAGTGGAGGAAGAGGAAGTCCCTGATCACCTTAATGTTGTCAATGATGGTGCCCTTTTTAGCATCTTGCTTTGTGATTTTACTTCCATCCAGAGCCTCCTCAAATACATGATGGTGATACAAATGATTGAGATGAGCCTATCATGGCTATGAAGAACAAAGGAAGGTTCAAGGGATTGCAATACTTTAGGAGAAATGCTAATCAAAGCCAAGCGAGTTCAAGCTCTGACATTATCTCCTAAGAGAAGGATAAACCTCATGCACAATCAGGGAATATGCTTAAGCCGAAACCTCAAAATTCTGATGTTGCTTTGGATGTTAATTTAATCAATGTTTTGGCTAAAGTAAATGTACAGGTTCCTCTTTTGGAGATAAGTAAACTTGAGCCCCAAAGGGGACAAGTCAGGGAGGCTTTCAACTTTGAAATACAACATGAAGACTGATTTGAATGGAAAATGGCATTCCACCCATCGTATTCATCCACCCATGGAATTTACCCATGGTATTGTAAGTGGCATCCACCCATGGAATTTTCCCATGGTATTGTAAGTGGAATCCACCCATGGTATTCATTCGCCCATGATATTGTAAGTGACGTCAACCCATGGTATTCATTCACCCATGGTATTTACACACCCATGGAATTACAATACCATAGTTAAATTCCTTGGGTGGGTAAATACCATGGGTTGATGTCACTTACAATACCATGGGCGAATGAATACCATGGGTGGATTCCACTTACAATACCATGGGTGGATGAATCCCATGGGTGGATGCCACTTACAATACCATGTGTGAATTCCATGGGTGGATGAATACCATGGGTGGATGCCATTTTCCATTCGGATCAAAGACCCTCCGGTTATCTTATTAAACATGTATATTGATAAAAAGAATGGAGTGCGTGAACCATTTTTACTATCTCTAGTGATAAATAACCTCATTTTGCACAATTTTATGCTTGATACCGGTGCTTATGTAAATGTAATGCCTTTAAGTGTCATGCATTAGTTAGAGATGGATATCACTAGACCAAAAAACGTATGTGGCTTTGATTTGAAATCTATACTTGTATATGGTCCTATAAAAAATATCAAGGTATCTTTGGCAACCAATAAAAATATGTCAATGCTAATGGATATTGTAGTCATAGATGCACTTGATGCTTGGGGGATGTTATTGTCAAGGAAATGGTGTGCCTCAATCGGGGGACAATTACAAATGGACCTATCATATTTGACTATACCTACCATTGATGGAACACCTTTTGTCTTGTATAGGGAACTGTAAATGCTTTATCACGTGGAAGATATTGAGCCTTTACCTTTCTCCAACTCATTGAAAAGGCAATTGTTGACATAAATCATAAGGGTATCGGTCTAGATCAATTCAAAGGGCCTCCAAAGTTGAAAGAGACTAATCCCCTTCAAAACATCTAGCATATAAAAAACAACAAGAAGAAACAAACATTTCCAAAGAAGCAATGGGGCTAGAAGCCATGTAGAGAATACTAAGTAGGTGATCTTGTGTTAGTAGATAAGGACCCTATCCTTGATAGGATCCATGGCAAAGTAGGGGTTAGATACTTTAACATTGCTAAGCTTGATGGTGAACTCTTACCCTCACCAATAACGGTGAGTCGTCTCACTTTGATCGATGAAAACTAATTTAATTATGCATATAGTTAGTTGCATTGCATATTGTGTGTGCATTCTAAATCTTGCATTTTCATATTGATGTGATTCATTATAAATTAATCCGCATTTGGATAGATTTTATTTCGGTATGGATTTTACTACCATCATATAACGCCAGTGTGATAATCAACACCCAGTGCACATGCTTCCAAACAAGTTGACTTGAATGTGTAGGCCATAGGTCTATGAGCCTGGGGATTGCTGGAGTTCTCATGTACTCCCCGTTGGAGCTTTTGGATCATGTGCTCTATGGTGAGCTCATGTCCCCGAGTTGGAGCCAAATGTTACTCACCAATGTGGGTAACCCAATGGGAGGAAAATTTTCTCCTGCATTTGACAACAAGCCAGCCAACAACCCTTGTTATTCACTATTCGATGATGATATGCCATGTGCCTTTGCCATCTACATCAGCCACATACCTCTCACCATCTAACATTTCCACTTGGATGAAGGTGGGTTGCTCTTAAAAAGGTACTTTGATCATTTTGCAATTGAGTGCTTATACTTGTTTGTTTTGGGCATTTAGTATGGATAAAGGGGTTATTTGGAAGACTGACCGATCTTGACTGTAAATTTTTTCTCTCACTTTACCAGGGGGTTTTATCTTTAGCCCCACAATGTAGTGGGGCCTCACTTGAGGCCTTAGGGTTATAGGTGGGGCACTACTTGGAAAACCTGGATTGAGATAGCGTAACAAATGATTTCTTTAGCTTCCAAGGCCACGTCTTTAGGTCCAAAACCCACAGGCTTGGGTAATTTGCCCCAAAGTGGGTTTTCTCCTCACAAGTCAAGCACCCAGGACTTGTGGGAGACCTCCCAAGCTACACGATTTTCGACATACTCTTCGGGTCTAAATTGTTATTAGTTCATTGGGATTTGGCACCATCATGTCCACACTCCTTGGGTAGGGCCATAAAACATTGCTTTGGAGGTCGATGCAACTAAAAGAATGAAAAAGCATATCATGGCCACAACAAAAGGAAAAGAAGAAATTCAAAATGCAAAAGGTGGTTGGGACAATAGTTAGCACGTGGGCAAAAGCCTAGCATGAGTTCTATCCTCCTTATTAGACATCACTCGGTTCCTGAGCACATGATGCTCCACTACATCAAAAGGAATCCTTGCATCTCCCAACCTCGACGAGTGATGATTGTCTCATCTTAAGGGGTAATATTAAATGCTACATCATCAAAAGCAAGCTCTAACCCTTGAGCTATGCACCATAATACAAAGCATTATCAAGAAAAAGTAAAAGGCGCACTAGAGGGTTGGGAAAAGCACGCTTCCATGATTGTTCTCTCCTTACATCTATACACTGAGGATGTGGACTCCCCATCAGCTAGTCCCTTTGGCCATAACACTTGGCTGTGAAGGCTTTTCCCCTCCATTGCCATACATTTACACTAACACCTATTGATTGAGTGGTTGACCTCTGAAATGCCACTTCCACTTGACAGCTAGAAGCACCTAATAGTGTTGACCATTGGCTGCCTCTATCAAGGTTGGGAACACCTTTACGAGACTTGGTATAGTTAGATATTAGAAGGTGAACCAAGTTTGAAGTATTAAGATGCCCTTAACATCTATGTTTGGTCCACTTAGATGCTCATATGATTTTAGTCTATATGGATGGTTGCTTTCACTTGAGTTCATGTTGGTTTTTTTCGAGTGGTCCATAGCAGTGAATGCCTTGAGGGCACTCACTCTGTAGGTACTTAGGCCTTTCAGAGAGAGAAATGACTTAGTAGATGCAACGTTGAGAGAGTTGTGCCATATGATGACTTGAGCATATATTACATGTCTTAGAGCACCCTTAGACCCATGACACTGATCTCCTTTGACCCAACACACAGATTCTTGATGATTGCACTATTGGACCCAGCATGGCCCTTGGCTGGCCTTGACACTATTCAATGGGTAGACCATGATTTAGAGCCCAGATGAGGATGGTCTTCCATGGGAGACTAGGGAGGGGTTGTTACACCTAATGGAGTCCTAATGCAAGAGAGAGGAGGCTTTGTTTTGACCATTGGAGACCCACAAAGATTATATGATGGCACCCCCATTGGTTTTGGGATCCTATAAGATGATTTGAGAGACACTCAAATTTTGGATGATCCTGACACTCAAACACTTTTTCAACATTCATCACACCATGACATGGTATTTGGAGCCCAAAAAGGGCACGACTTCAACATTTATGAGGTTACGGCTCACATATGTGGGCATTTATGACATGTTTTACCATTGAGCTAGTGGGTTGGCTTGTAATCCAAGGTTTATTTGATGTCAAACTTGTTTTAGGGGTTTCATTAGCTAAAATTAATTGAGGTAAACCTTACATAATTAAAGGTTACCACATTCTTGTATCTCATCATGACTTGTTGAGTATTTCGGCCCTCTTAGAGATTTTGGCCTAGCTGAAGTGACTTGTATTCTTGTGGAGATGTGATCTATTGTGGAAGAATTTGCTTTTGGAGACTAGCTCTTGTTGTGGAGACATCATTTTGGGATAATAAAGGACTTGTTCATGCATTTCTTGTAAGTACTATTGTTGATTATCTTTTGAATGGTTATTGCATGGAATGGTTGTTGTTAGGGTTTTTATGTGCTAGTTTTATTGAATATTTTTCTATGGAATCTTGGCAAAGTATTGCATGTATTAACTAAAGAATGTATGACAATCCCTTGAATGATCTTCATGTTAAGCTCTCTTCATGACTTTATCCCCTCATAAAGTGATAGTTAAGGTTTTGAAAACTAGGGTTTTTCTTGCCCTTACTCCATACTAGGGTTGATATTTCCATTAGTAGGTTTCCTTTAGATTCCATCACCCAAGGATCAAGCATTGACATCCACATAGGTGATCACATCATAGAAACCTCTTCAAAACCTATTTTTTCCCTTTCTCTTACATTTTTTATCCCTTAAGGCAAACTGTTAGGCTAGGGCATAGGGCCGAAATCAACTAGGAGTGCGTTGGCTTGTGGGAGGGTTATACACGTGATTTGAGCCTCTTTGCATCCAAATCCAAGGTTTTCCACTGCAAAGTTTGCCTCTTTAGGGCTAATGTCACAAGCCCTAGGTAATTTTGTTCTAAGGTAAAGCCTAACCTAACCCTAGGGTTCAACTTAGGGCTTCTTGAAGGCTTGTTGCTCCAATTGTTGATCACATCCATCTTTAACAAGCTTTTTCTTGGTCTTATGCACCTTGGTAAGCCTTAGTCCTTGCCTATTCATTAAATCCTTTGAGCCTTGTTCTTAAGTTGAGTGCCATTCCTGAGCCTATCCTTTAGTCACCTCTAAGCCAATCTTTTAGTCAACTCTAAGCCATAGACTTTGAATACTTATTAGGTGATCGAAACAGGAAAGCTTCCCTTGTGATGAAAGTCCACTAAAGAGCAAGAGGTGGTGAGTTGTGGTGACAGTGGGCCTCCATCTCACAGTGTTGTCCCTTGGATTGGCTCTTTCCTTGTGAGTCCTCTCACAAGACCTGCTAGATTTTGGGGCAACATGGCTTATTTTGACTAGACCATCTTTTTCATATTTTAAATTTCTTTTGCATAGTAGCAAAATTTGTTGAGTTTTGGTTTGGATGTTTTTAAATGCAAGTGAGGCAAAATAGATACCTGTGAATTTGATTGCCTGTCGTGAGCTTGAGATACAAGTAATTCTGGGTCGAACTTAGTATGTGTGAGTCGAAATTTTACAATCTGTCCTTAACCAAGCTTATTTTAATGTCTCAAGTTTGTTGAACTATGTTGGACAATTGGCATTGTTTGGTTGGCAGGTGGTATCATATGTGTTGGCATTGATGTCAACTTGGCTAGTATTGATGACAAATGGGCAAGGATGGCAGATGCATGGTGTGTTTAGCTTAGGGGGAGTCCTATGGTTGCTCCAGTCTTTGGTAGAGAATCATCATAGTAGCAGGATATGTAAAGAAGCTATAAAGCCTTATAGTTATGATGATTGTGTATCCCAAGCTTTGAAGGCATTTTTGTCTCAGAAGATCAACTCAGATGCCCCTGGAAGTGGCATAGTTGGATAGTCCTTTGAAAAAGCTTTCCAACGATATACTGCAGCTTGAAAACTCTTAAGGATGAAGGAGTTATGGCCGGTCAAAGTATGCAGATCAAAAGGGTCAACAAGCAAGTTTCCATGGCTCAAGGTTCTGCATTGACTTCGTGTTTTGTGCGAAATTTCTTTGTTAAATAAATTTAAGACTTAATCATTTTTGGAGTAAGGTCACGCTGCGCAACAAATTGACGGAGTGAAAACACCCCCGACACCCAATCCTCGACCATGCAAGACTCTTTACCAGGGTGTGTTGCTCTAGTTGGGCCTCCGGCCTAGTTGAGACTCCAGGCCGGCCGAGAGGCTGATTGTTTTGGTGAAGTTTGACAAGAGTACAAAGGACCAACCTCCTACCTATGTGGGACCCGGTGCAAGAAGATAGTTGACAAGGGTGATACATGGAGCATAGATGGCAGCCATGGTGGTAGTATGATGTCAATTGAGGGTGATGTGGCAACACATGATGAGGACATGTGGCATGTGTTTTAGACATTATCAAGTGGCGAAAGGGGCTAAACCGAGTGGCATGTGGCATCACATAGGCATTGATGATGTTAGAATGGTGCATGCATGACGTAAGATGATGATGTGGCACCAACTTCGAAGTTCATGTCAGATGGTCGGTTTGATAATGTTTCACGTGTATTTGATTTGCGATAGAAAACGAAATAGATGATGCTAAGTTGGGCCTCTGGCCAAGTCAGGTTATTTGTTCAAGCAGGTTTGATCAGATTGCAAAGGAGTGGACACCCCCGACCCTTCAACTCTCGACCTCTATTACCAAGTTAAGCACTCTTTCCAGTTAGGACATGGTTCTAGCTCCTCGGGCACATGACAACATGTCCTAAAGGGTGTAGGAGTTTTGACAGGCAAGAAAGTTAAGTGCCACTGTTATTTTCCCATGGTCTCAGCGCTTGGTCATTTGCACAAAAGGGACGAAGATTAAAAAGGGCTCAACACAGTCTGAATTTGACAGATTTGCAGTTAATAGAGTAAATGAGAAGAACAGAGGAAGTAGGCTGCGAGGACCACGATTTGCAGTGAGTTGATGGAGCCTGGTTCAAACTGAAACAAGCCACCCTTGAGTTTCCTTGCATGCTATGAAGGATTTAATGAGAAAAATAGCCCAGGGACTAATGGAGATTTGACCATAGCTCCATAAAGCCATGCTAAAGTACATTCTGAGCACTGTGATCAATTAATAAGCATGGAAAGCCTTGTTGGAGTGTACAGATGGACTTAGAATTGATTTTTAGCATGGCAAAGCATCAACTGCCCATTCTATGATTTAATTCTGCTGCAGTGAGTAATTAGATGTAACAGTAGAATGGTATTACAGGAGTACGCTCTCAGACATTGTGTTAGTGACAACCAAGACTGCATCGTTCCTTGTGTATGAGAGGAATAAAAGTCAGGAATGGAAAGTTAGATGTGGGGATTTTGGCATAGAGCTGAATGGGTAGCTGTGAGTGCAGGTGAGCTGAGTGTGAAGGGTGAGAGCACAACAGAGCAGTGAGTGAAGAGAGCGCAACAGAGCTAAAGTTGCAAAGAAGAGGGCAGCCAAGTGTGGATGCAGCATAGAGAGGAAGAACAGTTGGCTGAAGCAGGTTGTGGCCTGCATTTATAAGAGGTTGGTGCCTCTTGGCAAGTTGTGTCTTGTTTATTTGAAGGGTTTTGGGGCCTCCTATGAGTGGGGTGCTCACAAACAAATTGATGTAACTGAGTAGGTGCTTAGATTACATCATATTAACAAACAGATTGGTGGTTTTTCCCTTTTGGGTTTCCACGTTAAATTCCTGTGTCCATGTGTGTATGCTGCTCATGTTAATGGTGTGTGTACATATGAATGATTTACTAAGCTGCTTAAGTATTTAGTTGTGAATGCTCACATGGGTGATTGCCAAGTTAGAAGAGAAAATAAGAATTGGGATTAAAAATTACAATTAACATTGATTACTGATTCAACCCCCCAGTAATTCCTTATTCCAACAAATTTTGGCTTTTGGAGATGCAATATGAGCACCTTGTAGAGGGTCCTTAGTAATACACAAGGCTTCTGTTTTTGATTACTATATTTAATATTTATACGCAACTCCTTCCTTAGCTATATTGGAAATATCCTTAACACATGATTTTGTTGCTACTTCCAAATACTTAGTCCTGGAAATACAACATATGCTATAAACACAGTGTGTTTATCATCAGGGTTCACAAGGCTTTGTCTTTCAAAGTGTTATGCTTATAGCCTTATACCCCAAAATCTTCTTCAACTCTTATGATTAGAATGATTTTTAGACAAGGCCGTTTATGCTGTTGAATTCTGATTGCTGTAGAAATAACAATAGCATCTTACTCTGTTGATTAGGGTTCTTAGTAATGCCTAATACTTGCTGTTTCATTTTTTTTAATAGTTATACTCAAAATCCTTAGTGCTGTTTTGAAAATGTTGTTGCTGCTATCTATCAAAATAAGCATATCTCTAAATGTTCCCCCACTCCTTGTATCCCCTATACTGTCGAAGAGAATTGCCATGGCCTTTAGTGATGTATGAAGATAGAGGTCAATCTTACTATGACCTAGGATCTTGCAACCACATATGGCTCAAATAAACATTAACCATACATATGACTGAGGAGCCTGTTACCAACTATGACTCAAATTAACATTAACCATTTTGTTACAGTGATTTGAAGTTATTTTCATGTTAAATTTCCAAATACCAACCAGAGTTATTTTCTCAAGACAATTTATTTTATTCCCAGCAATTTATTTATTTAGCCAAATAAATACTGAATTACTGAAAAATAAAATCACTGGTAATTTTAACTTCTAGAAATGAACATATGCATCGGAAATAAAATTAGAGAGATCCATCACATATTGCAAAAATAATTCACCCACAACTATTCTCCATCATCTTTTAATCTTTTAATTTGAGTTTTCGACCCACAAAGATATAAGGAAAAAAGTTCAATAACTAGAACTTGTAACTCGACCCCCACAAGTTGAATTTGGCCAAAGGAATTCGGCCACTTGGAAATTGGTCTGGATAAATTCGGTCCAATCATTGCGCCTCAGGAAAACTCGTCCCCCTAACAATTCAACTTTCCCCAAATCTAGTCTACCTTCCTTACCAACTCAGCCCTACAATCTCCTCAACTTGGCCTCTTGGATTTGCCCTCAATTGTCCCGTACTTCTCCTCCTCTATGCTCCAGTCCACTGAGCCGCTCACACTAGAGAAAATTGCTCTCTGTGATGACTCGCTCTCTTGAGTTCTTGTTGTTATGTCTTCACCTCTTCGCTAGGATTCTTTTATAATCTTCATTAAGCCCAAATCCCTAACTCTAATTTCTCTTCTAGAACATCTTGGAGATCAATGGTTGAGATTATTTCTAAGTCACTTAAATAATAAAATTATTTATATGTAGAAAATGACTTAATAGTCCACAATAATTAATTGACTTTAATTGTTGTACTTTTCCTAAGTTAGACTTAGGAAAGAGGACATAAATTACTTACTCCACCAGGTAAGCACCTAGAAGAGGCAAATAATGTTTTTCACATGCTAAGACACTAAGCCTATGCAAAAGAACTTCCGAAGCTACAATTAGCTTCAATACTCTCTCCTAGCAAGGAAGGGATTTTGCACCACCCCCAACTTATTTTGGTACTTCACAAACTTCCCTTTTACTAGAGGCTTAGTGAGTATGTCTTCTGCTCCTCTGTAGAAATGTACTGCAATCTCACAACACCCCTTTGGACCTTGTCTCTGATGAAATGGTATCTGATCTCGATGTGCTTGGATCGATCATGAAACACGAGATTCCCAGACAACTTAATGCAACTTTGATTATCACAGTGAATCACTGTTGGCCCCATCTGCAGATCAAATAGTCCTACAAGCATCTTGCGAAGCCACACTGCCTCACAACTCACCATACTCACTACCATGTACTTTGCCTTTGCTGAACTAAGTGCCACTTGTTACTGCTTCTTACTATACCACGAGATCATAGCTGATCCCAAGCTGAAACAACATCCAAATGTGGATTTTTTGTCCACAACACTCCCTGCCCAATTAGAATCTATTTACCCCTACAACTCCACTCCTCCAGCTTTGACATATCTCAGTCCAAAGTCTACTGTACCTCGCAAGTACCTCAGCACATGCTTCGCTGCCACCCAATGAACCTGTCTCAGCTCCACCATGAACTAGCTGAGTGTGTTCACAACAAAACATATATTTGGCCTAGTGTTGACCAGATACATCAAGGAACCTATCAACTGTTTATATAATGTGGGATCCACCAACTCGCCTTTAGAAGCACTTAGCTTCTTCAAGTTAGTGATCATTGGTGTAGACATAGGCCTGCAATCCTCCATCTTGAACCTCCTCAAACTCTCAACTGCGTACTTGCCCTGCCCAAGCAAAATCTCTCTTGGCTGTAGCCACACATCCAATTCCAAAAAGTAGTGCATCAAGCGGATGTCCATCTCGAACTTGGAAGTAAGATCCTCCTTGCACATCCCTACAAGCTTCTCCAATTGTGTCAAGAAGAGATCGTCCACATAAAGTACCAAGATGAGCGAGTCACCCTCAACAAGTACATTGTACAAGTTGGGATTTGCCTCACTCTTGGTGAAGCCCAAACCAAAAAGATATCCATCGATCCTGGCATACCATGCGCTTATGCGCGTGGAGCCTGCTTCAACCCATAAAGGGCTTTCTTCAACCTGCATACATGGGAATCTCTCCCATGCACCTCAAAGCCCTGAGGCTGCTCTATATACATTGTACACCTCCTCAATCACTCCGTTGAGGAAGGCAATCTTCACATCCATCTGATGTATCCTCCACCCCATCTCTGAAGCAATGGACATAACTGCTCTAATGGATGCATATCTGGCAACAGGTGCGAATGTCTCCTTGTGATCCACTCTCTTCTTCTGGGAGAACCCTCTCGCCACGAACCTTGCTTTGTACTTCTCGACACTACTCTCAATTGCATGTTTGATCTTATATATCCATCGAGAAGTGATCCTAGACTTTCCCTTTGGTCTCGACACTATGTCCCACACATCATTCCTCACGGAGTTGTACTCCACCATGGCATCCCTCTAGACCTACTCATCTATATCCTCCTCAAATGTGGAAGGCTCAAACTCATTGACGCTACTCGTCAATACCAAATAACTGGAAAACCTTGTCGGTGGTTACACCAGACAATCCCTCTTGCGGACAAGAGTGATCTCCCTAGATCCTAAATGGAAACTAGAAACAATCATGACAAATGAACTGACTCTTTCCCTAAGTTGAACTTGTTCGAATTATAAGTAGTCTAGCTAATGGATAGACCTCTTACCGGTTTCACGAAATGTCTGATGAAGATCCCTAGTTGTGACTTGATGCAACTCTTCAATGCTTGATAAGACTTGCAAACATAAACCATAAAAGGATCAAAAGCACATGTGATATAATAATTCAAACAACTTAGCCTAATGATCAAGGAAATTAGGGATTGAACTTGCCTTAATGAACATAATAAACAATTGCAAACTATTCATCATCCACAAAAGACAAAATCAATGGGAGAAAGTGCTCATTTGTATTAATTAGAAGATAAGAGGAGCCTTACAACCTTCGCCTTGATGCCGTGAGGTCCCTCCCAAATGCCTTCAATCTCCTCCTCAGATAACAAGCTCTCCAATCTCAAACTAACAACATAAGTTTGTATTCTCTGAATTCTGACCTCCTTCATCCCTCAACCCTCTAGTCCTTTTATAGATCAAAGAGGGGGAAGTTTCAGATCCCTAAGAAGAGGATGAACCTCCTTTAATGAAGGATTAGGTTACCATGAGAAAAGGGATGGAGATGCATCTTATGAGGGTTATAGTTCGAATAGTCATCACTTGGAAGCATTCAATTGGGAAATATTCAACCAACTATGTTTCTAGAATGTACTTTTTATTTTTACTTTCTAGAATTCACCTGCGCGGGTTTATAGTTATAGACAGAGCGCAACTCTACGCTGTTCTCAAAGTTAATTTCAGCGAATGCGCGGGAAACTCTAGAGAAATCGACGTAGGTGGAACTTAACAAGGTGTGAGAGCTATTTGACCCAAATTTCTCATGTACTTTAACATATTTTGATTTGTTTGAATTCTAAGGGAGGTTGGTTTCAACATGTTCACGGATGGTAAAAATATCCATGAACTGATCAAGTGTCATGGCGACAAATTGACGTGTAACAGTGGTCTGCTTTGCCTGGAAGTGCTGTTAGGAGCCTCCACATGCTCCTCAACATCTCTCAAGGTTTGTTCAGCCCATCCCAATTTCCTCCTAGTAGAGCTTGAAGGAATATCTAACTCCTCTAGATCTGTTGACTGTGCCCTTGATGCTGCTAGTCCCTATTCTACCTTTGGAGCTTCTCACTCACCATTGCTGGCTCTTTTTCATGGGGTCTCCTAAGAATCCTCCCCTTTTAAATCTGACATCTCGACTCAAGATCACTATCCTCTATCTTGGATTGGGCATGCCTTTGAGACCTCATTATAACCCACAAATACGCCCCTTTTTGACAAGGGCTCTAGCTTAGTCCTTTTCTTTGTGGGAATGTGAGCATAAACTGGATTACCGAAGATGTGCAAATGGCTCACATCCGGTTTCACACCTGTAAACAAGTCCTCATGAGTCACGTCCTCTAATATCCCATGAGGAACTCCTGTTTAGCACACACACCATTGTATTGCAGGCCTCCGCCCTAAAAAAACATAGACAATTCTTGATCATAGATCATTGCCCTTGTTGCCTCCACTATGGTTTTGTTCTTTCTCTCGACAACCCCATTCTGCGAAGGATTGTAAGGTACCGTGAGCTCCTTAATCACTGCTTCCCTACAAAAATCCTAGAACTCGTTGGAGGTATACTTGCCCCCATTATCTGATGTCACCACCTTAATCTTCTTCCTAGTGTGGTTCTCTACAAGAGCTTTGAACTCCTGAAATCGATCGAAGGCCTCATCCTTGGTCTTTAGGAAGTAAATCAAAGTTTTCCTAGAAATATCGTCTATGAATGCACAAAGTATAAGGACCTTGTGATCGATGTCACAGACATAGGACCACGAATATCTAACTATACCAAGTCTAGCACTCCCTTAGACCTAGTCTCGCTATGAGGATACACAGTCTTGGGCCAAGCACACACCCTTTACACACTCCATTCGGCTTCACCTTGGTCTCTGGAAAACTAGTAACCATCCTCTGCAACCTCAAGAGAGCTCTGTAGTGTAGGTGTTCCATCTTCCTATGCTATATTTCACTTTGGTTGTTACTCTCATGTATGAGAGCCTTCATCGGTTGTCCTCTCAACAGATAGAGATCCCTCTCCCTTCTCCTAGTCACACTTTTCTTGCTAGGAGCAACTCTTTTTGGCTGGAACTGAAAGGAGATTCTTCTCCAAACACAATTCGTAGAATACTTCGTTCACCTCCATGATACCAGTTGAGTCCATTTGAAACTCAATACTGCAAGTGCCTTCTACTACATACTTGGCCTTATCACCAAGCTCCACATGTACATCCCTAGGCCCCTTGGTCATGTTGGTGAATACGTCTCAAGATCTATCATGTGACGAGATACTCCACTGTCCACAAACTAGACACCTGACGTGACGGTTCCAGAAAGTCAAGACACTAAGGAAGAATTTTTATCAAAATTTTCAACCATTTGTTCCATCTGTGTAGTGGTTGCCGTAGTTGAATTTGCTCATGTTTTTCTCCTTTTTGTTCTTTGAAGATCCTCCTTCACTCTGGTTCTACTTGGCCTTCACTTTGCCCTTTTTCGCTTGTGCAACAAGAGCAATTTCATCTTTCTCCTCAATACCCTTTCACTATCCTGCGGTTAATGAGTTCTCCCAAATCTCCTTTTGGACGAAGTAATCTCACAATTGGCTCCAATTAAGAAGCTGTTGCCTAGCAAGGATCCCATTGACAAAAGTGGTATAGTGCTTCATGCAACATTTTAGAGTAACTTTGATTAGCTCCGAATCACTCATAGTTTCTCCAACAGCTGCAAGCTCATCACAAGCCCACTAGATCCTCATGAGGTATGATGTCACGGTCTCATATATGCTCATTTTGATGTTGTTTAATTTCTCCTGTAGCACCATTTTTTGGTTTTCATTTGAACTCTGATAAAGGCTGATTAGAGCTACCCACATTTGATGTTCGACGATCTTCATATCGCACACTGCCAAAAGATGCCATCTTCACAAGTTGACGATGATCACAAAACCTAGTTGCAAAATTCTAAGAAATTAATTTTGCTGTCGTAAAAAGGAAACACATTGTTGCAAACCCTTATGATCTCAAATCTCTCTCTCAGAGTTATCTAGAAAGCTTTGATACCATGTTAAATTTCCAAATATCAACCAAATTTATTTTCTCATGGCAATTTATTTATTTAGCTAAATAAATACTGAATTACTGAAAAATAAAATCACTAGTATTTTTAACTTCTCGAAATGAACATATGCAGTGGAAATTAAATCAGGGAGATCAATCACACATTGCAAAAATAGTTCACCCACATCAATTCTCCATTATCTATTAATTTGGAAAATCTAGGTTTTCGACCCACAGAGATACACAAAAATATACAATAATTGGAACTTGTAACTCAGCCTCCACACGATGATTTCGGTGACCTGGGAATCGACCTCTAGAAGAAATCGACCTAGAGAAATTTGGCCCAATCAATTAGTTGGCAAATCTACCCATGCTCTCCTTGCGTGCTATCACTGTGCCTCACTCGCCCCCCAACAATTTAGATTTCTCTAAATCTAGTTGACCCTCCTGCAACAACTCGGCCTTGCAATCTCCTCAACTCGGCCTCTTGGATTCACCCTCAATAGTCCACAATAATTAACTGACTTTAATTATTGTACTTTTACTAAGTTAGACTTAAGATAGAAGACATAAATCACTTACTCCAAGCAAGCACCTAGAAGAGGCAAATAAGGTCTTCCACATGCTAAGATACCAAGCCTTTGCAGAAGACACTCCGAAGCTGCCACTAGCTTCAACATTTCAAGCATGTTCACAAGTTACTGCAATATTTGCCCTTAATCCTTCAACCTTCAGCCAATCAAGCACATCCATGTCAAGGCTGACTTGTTTACAAACTTGATAGAAGTCTAAGAGAACCATTTATATCCTTGTCGGCTAATGGAGGTTCACCTCGAAGTTGGTCTATATTAATTTGTTCAATTGGTTCTTCTGTTGTTAAATTTGGAGCACAAGATATAAATTTGTTTTTTGGTAGGCCCCAAGGTTGTTGAGAAACTATTTGTTGTCGAAACAACCTCCAAGAGGAGGGTTGTTTCAGAGTTGTGAGTCTATTATCTATTGCTTCCTCTTGCCACAAGAAATTTCTAATTTCTTTTCTCATGGTCTATTGGGAGTCTCCTCCTGCTGCCTGCATAATCGGACGACCATGTCCAAAACCAAAACCAAAAGGCACATGACCTCCACTTGAAGATGTAGATGGAGATGGTGGCAGCAAAGCTTGTGAAACTCGTACACTATTGGTGGATGATGGGGGGGCCATGGTTGCTATTGTTGCTTCATCATCATCTTTCAAAAGTTTTATTTCCAATTCTTCTCGATTTGTAGCTCCATCCTGCAAATTATCTTCCTTTGGGTTGTTGTCCCAAGTCATATATCATGTATCAGCATGAGCCCGCTCACAATTATGTGTCAACAACTTCAAGTTGTGCACAAAATTCAAGTATTTTGCCTTATTTTCATTGAGGCGGTTTCTTCTCACATTATCGATAAAGTTATAAGTGCTCCAACGCCTCTCTGCAAAACATGAATTTACAACCCGTGAAAGCACTTTTTTTGCCAATTTTGCAAAAATTCCATCGTCGCCATACATGTCCCACCATGTGACAACATCCAATTTGTCCATATCGTCCATTACATGCAAAGAAAGAAAGACTCTAGTGCTAAAACAAGGGGAAAAACCCCTTTTGAATCCTACTCATCTACATGCTTTGCATCCAAAAATCACTGAGACTTCACATTCACTACACAATTGTATCAAAACTTGGGTTATCTTAACCCAAAAACTGATCCAGGGGACCCCATCCCAACACAAACTCAGTGGATAGTGCAAAGATTGTGAAAATTCGGTGACCCAGAATCCTATTGCAGCAACTGATAATGTTTCTTCCATTTGTTAAATTAATCAAACAAATTATTTGCAGTTTCTTACGGCAAATATCGAAACATATACACTGCAGCCTTCACGAAATAAATATTGCGGAAGAAATAAAAACTCTGGAAGAATAGATGCTCACACACAATATACACCGTTATTTTTGGACCAATGTCCCTGAAAAAACCCAACTTGGGAAAACCAATGCAACAACTGAGGGTTTTATTATTATGTAGTAGTAAATTTGAGTATAAGACTATGGATGCTCAAATCTAGCAATCCATGTAGAGAAAATAACTGACAAATGCCTAATGAGAAAAATCTCACTTCTACCGGTTATTTGACACTAACCTTAGCTCAAGATGAGCTGCTCCTAGCTGCCTCTATGTTGCCTTTGCATCACCCTACGCAGATCTGCGTTAGCCTTGCTTGGACCAGTGTCTCTCTCACTATGCTGATCAGCTGTTGCTTTGGAAACTCGATCTTCTGGCCTTCGGGCTCCCACTCTGGCTCCTACCCCTGAATCTTGACTTCTCCTCAACGAAATATGGATCTCCCTCTGAACCTCTTGTTAAATTGGCAACTAGGGCCAAACTCCATGTGGGTCGGCTTATTTATGGCCGCTGATATTTTTATTGGATCCCTCTCGTCGAGAGGTGTAGGATTGATCCAAAGATCACCCGACTTCGATAAGTATTTATGGAGATATGAATTTATTTTGTTTATGTAATTATTATCAAGCCGACCAGCTCTTATGCAGGCTCTAGAAGCCCAGCCGACGTGTCTATTCAACCTCTACTGTTTTAGTATAAATAGATGAGGATTTAATTTCATTTGCACTCATCTCTTGTGATCTCTCTCCACTCTCTCCACGTGTTTGGGTTTTGTGGACAGAGAGATCTAAAGGAGAATACGTTTCTCTAAAGGCTGATCTAGCCTTACCCTAGCTGCAGTCAAAGAAGTCATACCTCGCAGTCATATAATACCACACATATGGGAGCGCAATTACCATGCAGTTATAATATACATACGGGAATGAATGTCACGTAGTCATACTGCTATAATATAAACGTTGGAGTATATACGCTACAGTAATATATTTATGCAGGTGGATACGCTGAGCATCATATATATACGCTGACGTTGGACAGAAATATGCGATGCCCTAGCCACAGGTAATGCCCTAGCTGCAATGATGTCCTAGCCACAGTGAAACCCTAGCTGCAGTAAGGAATGAAAATTAAAACGCAGTCATGAAAGGAGACTACACGCAGCTCAGAAATATATACGCAGTCAACGCTGGAGACTTACGTGTTGTAAAGGTAAATGCAGTCATGGTTGTACATACTTTGGGCATTATATATATACGGTGGACATTATATATATACACGCTGGGCACTCAGAAATATATACGCAGTCAACGCTGGAGACTTACGTGTTGTAAAGGTAAATGTAGTCATGGTTGTACATACTTTGGGCATTATATATATACGATGGGCATTATATATATACACGCTGGGCACTCAGAAATATATACGCAGTCAACGCTGGAGACTTACGTGTTGTAAAGGTAAATGCAGTCATGGTTGTACATACTCTGGGCATTATATATATATGCTGGCATTATATATATAGACACGCTGGGCAATCATATAATATATCACGTAGTCATATAATATGTAATATGGGAATGAAGGAACACAGGAATACGCTGACCAGTCCAATATATGGAATGCAGTCACAAGTGATGAAACACAGTCAAGGTAGCAAGGTAAGAAGAAACACGTTGAATACGCTGTCTAGTTTAATGTATGGAATACAATTATATAGACAGTCATATCCCTGAGCAAACCCTATACGAAAATAATGGGATTGCATGGAACCATAGCCTAGTTGTAAGCCATAGCAAGTAGCTAAGGCTGATATGTGTATGAACTCCATAATGAAGCAACAGAAGGATAGCATGGGCAGCCTTATGAGCAGCATGATGTATGGAGCATGGATAGTATCATGATAAATGTAATCATAAGTATGGGCAGTATGATGAAATAATAAAGCAGCACGACACATGGGCAAGCATGAAGTATGAGGTCATGGACAACTTGATGTATGGGCAACACAGTGATCATGAGCAGCATGATGCAGCTTGATGGTGCTATATAGTAAGGTGCAGCAGATGAACGAAATGGATAGGTGAAGATGTCACCTAGGAGAATCAGTTGAAGCAGAATGTCTTCAACTGATCTCATCATTATAGGAGATGATCTATGCTTAGATCTAGAGAAAGTCAAAGTGTTGACTTATGTTGTAAATGTACTCTCTCTCTCTCTCTTTCTCTGCTGAACTTTGAAGAACATAAAAGAAGAATTGATCAAGGGTTTCCCCACACATTGTGGGGTTTGTCCCTGGCTTGCGCCACATCCTGTGTCCTCTTGTCTTGGCTTGTCTTCTGCGTTTTATATTTATGTTCTATCTGCAGTTTATCGTAATGCTGATGTGATTGCTAACTGTGAAAATTTAAATAAATTGCTCTAGCATAGAACATACCTAATCTTAACATGGTATCAGAGCTGAGGTGAAGACAATGCCCAAGTAAGAGTGAAAGAGCAATCACCAAATACAGTTGGGACAAGACAAAAGGATCAATGGGTTCCTCATAATTCACCTAGGGTGAAGTTGAAGCAGAGAATGTTATTAGAATGGCGCAGCAAAACTTCTGATGGCATCACTTCATTGGGAAGTTCAGATCTAAGGGTAGGAAGGAAAAGTAGATGTCTTGGTTATGAGTTCGGCCCTTATGCGAAGGAGTGCCCGAATGACAGAGATGCGGGTCATCAAAGGCTATGGTCGACTCTTCCACGAAAGCAAGGAACCCCAAAATCTCTTTTATGTACCTGATTGAACCTGATGTCCATCTCGGAAATGGAAGTCAAAGGTTACAAGGTGATACTTATCAATGGAAAGGTACGTGTTTGAAAATAGATCTTTTAAAGATGTTTTTGAGTTCAGGGTTGTATCAAGTTGTAGGAAGTCCACTGGGGACCATGTCCATTAACTCAGCACCGGAGGTCTGTGAGACAGATGGTGACTAGGATGCCTGAATTCAAAAAGAAGCATGAAGGTACATGTCTGAAATGTACCGAAGGAAAATATTATAAGGGGACCATTCCCCTCATGCAGCTGGTTCACAGGTTTGGAACAACCCGAGGAGTTTGAGAATCATGATCAAGGTATCTCATGTATACAGGTGGAAGAAAGCCCTCTATGGCTTGAAGAAAAACACCTCGGGCATAGTATGAGAGGATTGATAGCTGTCCAATGCAGCTGAGATTCACTAGGAGTGAAATCGATCCAAACCATTACTCGAAGGTTGTGGATGATGAACCTCTCGTACCGACACCTATGTCTGACAGGTGCAGACCCTCTCATTTATAGGAGACAGAGGGAGTTGGATTCTGAATGCGAGAAGATAAGCTGCAAGCTTGTGACTACCTCGAGGATCCTAACTTTCAGAAGTTATATGGTAATGATGTCGGACCAGATTTGGGAAATGCCTCTGAGTTTCATAAACTCATTCGCATTGATGTTCTTGGAGAACCTCCATCTGGACATCTGTGTTGCAGTTAGCATGGTGAGCTCATATTTGGTTGAGCCTCACTAGATTGGTGCCAAGAATCTTCTAAGATATCTTCAGGGCACAATCTCTCATGAATTGAGATACACTGCCGGAAATATGAAACCACATGATTATTCGAATGATGAGTGGGCAGGCAGTATGGAGGATCACTAGAGCACTTATCAGTGTTGTTTCTCTTTGGAATCTGCCTCGATATCCTGGAAGAGCAGAGGAAGCAGAAGTCGGTGACTCTGAGCACCACCAAGGCAGAATACATTGCTGATAGTATGGCCTTCTGTGAGGCAGTCTGGTTGCTGAAGCTCTTTAGTGAGCTGTTTGTACACTTGATGAATACCACTATGATTCTCTGTGACAACCAGAGATGGGATTCGATTATTGAGGAATCCCGTATTTGACAATTGCTCCAGCAGATAGACATCAAATACTGCCTTATCTGGGATATGAGGCTCCATCGCATTAAGATGATGTACAGGTCAGAGCCCCGTGGAAAGACCAAATTTGTGATTTTCCCGAATGACTTGGAGTCGTCGAGAGACCTTTGTAAAAGGGTCTTATATACATTGAGCTCTGGGAGCTTTGGGGGGCTTGCAGTTCTAATGGAGCAACATACGACCACAGGGTGACTCACCCTCCCCTGGTGGTGCACGCTGGAACAAGATGATTCGCTTTCTTGTGGAACAAGATGATTCGCTCTCTTGTGGGACAAGATGATTCGCTCTCTTGTGTAGCAGGATGATTAGTTCTCCTGTGAGGCCTGGATTGATGTGTTCTCCATGGCGATTGTAGCAGGATTGATGTGTTCTCCTGTGAGGCCTGGATTGATGTGTTCTCCATGGCAGCCTGGATTGATGTGTTCTCCATGGCGATTGTAGCAGGATTGATGTGTTCTCCTGTGAGGACAGGATTGATTAAGTTCTCCTGTCAAGGCATCCTACCCATGCAGTCTGGGACTCATGGGAAGTACCTCTCATCTGATCAATGAGCAGGGAAATGAAGTTAGGGACCATAGTAGTACCGATGGACGCATCGTTGTATCTACCGTACTCCCTACGCTAGGATGACCTCCATTGATCTGGGATCAATGATACTGGTCTAGGACCAGTGGTAGGAGTTGTACATACTATGACGCTGACTTCGGGTCGGCTGAGACTGGTCTGGGACCAGTGGTACATACTCCGAGACTGACTTCATGTCAGTGCAGTACTGGTCTGGGACCAGTAAGAGTCATACATACTATGACGCTGACTTCGGGTTGGTTGAGACTAGTCTGGGACTAGTGGTACGCACTCTGAGTCTGACTTCGGGTCAGTGGAGAATGGTATGAGACATTCTCGATCAATTCTTCTTCTTCATAGTTCAGCGGAGATGAGCAGAGCAGAGTAGAGCAGAGCCAGCAGAGCTGAGCAGAGCTAGCAGAGCTGAGCTGAGCAGAGCAGAGCCAGTAGAGATGAGCAGAGCAGAGCCAGCAGAGCAAAGCTAGCAGAGCTGAGCTGAGCAGAGCAGAGCCAGTAGAGCTGAGCAGAGCAGAGCCAGCAGCGCTGAGCAGAGCAGAGCTAGCAGAGCCAGCAGCGCTGAGCAGAGCAGAGCCGAGCCAGCAGAGCTGAGCAGAGCAGAGCTAGCAGAGCCAGCAGCGCTGAGCAGAGCAGAGCCGAGCCAGCAGAGCTGAGCAGAGCAGAGCAAAGCCAGCAGAGCTGAGTAGAGCCAGCAGAGCTAGGCAGAGTAGTGCAAGGCACTAATGGCAGAGATAGTACAGTCGGACTTATGGATCAACGAATGGAGTTCCCCCTAGTTGAGAGGGAGTGTTAAATTGGCAACTAGGGCCAAACTCCATGTGGGTCGGCTTATTTATGGCCGCTGATATTTTTATTGGATCCCTCTCGTCGAGAGGTGTAGGATTGATCCAAAGATCACCCGATTCCGATAAGTATTTATGGAGATATGAATTTATTTTGTTTATGTAATTATTATCAAGCCGACCAGCTCTTATGCAGGCTCTAGAAGCCCAGCCGACGTGTCTATTCAACCTCTACCGTTTTAGTATAAATAGATGAGGATTTAATTTCATTTGCACTCATCTCTTGTGATCTCTCTCCACTCTCTCCACGTGTTTGGGTTTTGTGGACAGAGAGATCTAAAGGAGAATACGTTTCTCTAAAGGCTGATCTAGCCTTACCCTAGCTGCAGTCAAAGAAGTCATACCTCGCAGTCATATAATACCACACATATGGGAGCGCAATTACCATGCAGTTATAATATACATACGGGAATGAATGTCACGTAGTCATACTGCTATAATATAAACGTTGGAGTATATACGCTACAGTAATATATTTATGCAGGTGGATACGCTGAGCATCATATATATACGCTGACGTTGGACAGAAATATGCGATGCCCTAGCCACAGGTAATGCCCTAGCTGCAGTGATGTCCTAGCCACAGTGAAACCCTAGCTGCAGTAAGGAATGAAAATTAAAACGCAGTCATGAAAGGAGACTACACGCAGATCAGAAATATATACGCAGTCAACGCTGGAGACTTACGTGTTGTAAAGGTAAACGCAATCATGGTTGTACATACTTTGGGCATTATATATATACGGTGGACATTATATATATACACGCTGGGCACTCAGAAATATATACGCAGTCAACGCTGGAGACTTACGTGTTGTAAAGGTAAATGTAGTCATGGTTGTACATACTTTGGGCATTATATATATACGATGGGCATTATATATATACACGCTGGGCACTTAGAAATATATACGCAATCAACGCTGGAGACTTACGTGTTGTAAAGGTAAATGCAGTCATGGTTGTACATACTCTGGGCATTATATATATATGCTGGCATTATATATATAGACACGCTGGGCAATCATATAATATATCATGTAGTCATATAATATGTAATATGGGAATGAAGGAACACAGGAATACGTTGACCAGTCCAATATATGGAATGCAGTCACAAGTGATGAAACACAGTCAAGGTAGCAAGGTAAGAAGAAACACGTTGAATACATTGTCTAGTTTAATGTATGGAATACAATTATATAGACAGTCATATCCCTGAGCAAACCCTATACGAAAATAATGGGATTGCATGGAACCATAGCCTAGTTGTAAGCCATAGCAAGTAGTTAAGGCTGATATGTGTATGAACTCCATAATGAAGCAACAGAAGGATAGCATGGGCAGCCTTATGAGCAGCATGATGTATGGAGCATGGATAGTATCATGATAAATGTAATCATAAGTATGGGCAGTATGATGAAATAATAAAGCAGCACGACACATGGGCAAGCATGAAGTATGAGGTCATGGACAACTTGATATATGGGCAACACAGTGATCATGAGCAGCATGATGCAGCTTGATGGTGCTATATAGTAAGGTGCAGCAGATGAACGAAATGGATAGGTGAAGATGTCACCTAGGAGAATCAGTTGAAGTAGAATGTCTTCAACTGATCTCATCATTATAAGAGATGATCTATGCTTAGATCTAGAGAAAGTCAAAGTGTTGACTTATGTTGTAAATGTACTCTCTCTCTCTCTCTTTCTCTGCTGAACTTTGAAGAACATAAAAGAAGAATTGATCAAGGGTTTCCCCACACATTGTGGGGTTTGTCCCTGGCTTGCGCCACATCCTGTGTCCTCTTGTCTTGGCTTGTCTTCTGCGTTTTATATTTATGTTCTATCTGCAGTTTATCGTAATGCTGATGTGATTGCTAACTGTGAAAATTTAAATAAATTGCTCTAGCATAGAACATACCTAATCTTAACACCTCTGCACTGACTGTCTACACTACGTCAATCTCTCTGTGGAGTACGTTGTCTCTTTGCTATGCACTCACCGGATTGGAAAAACTTCCTTCTGGCCTTGCTATCCCTGCCCCTCTCTCACTGCTTAGAAACTACTGAATCACCTCCGCCAACACACAACTGCTACTCTGGAGTTCGATTTCCCAGCAATATCGATTTCCTTTGTGTCTCGGGTGTGTTCTCCAACCCCCATTGAAGTTTTTCTTATAATCTCTCGTTGAGGCTTCAACGACCAAGATTAAAACATAATTGATGGTTAAGATTAACTAGAAATCGTTCCAAGTCTTCTGCTAGAAGATACTCACCATGACTTAATTAATACCCTTTAATTAACCAAATTTCCTAAGTTTAGGCTTAAGAACCATTAAAAAAAGTTTATTATTTTAATTAAGTTGTCTCTAGGTGGAATTTCCAGAAACGATTTCTGCGTTTTAGAGAATACATGTATATTAGCCTCTCCATCAAATTTCGTGGCTAGAAAGCAACTGATGCTACAAAAATCAACAGAGACTGGTAGCAATGAGTGACTCAATAGACAATGGCAGTCCATAGATTTAGTTGATTCAATATATAGGATTTCAGTTGCAACAACAACAACAACATGAAATTAGTTGCAATGCAGTAGCATAGTTGGCAGTAATACATGTTGTACAATGCAGTGTCAGCAACGACGTAGATGCAGGGTGATTCAATGACGAAGTAAAATATGAATCAGAGTTGCGTAGTAGTTGATTGACAGTGGGAGGATGCTATAGTTGTTTGTTATCAACAACGTGTATGGAGGATGTTATGGGAGAGAACACCTTCCTCGCTAAGAGAGATTGTTATTTTTTGTAGCATCAGATGTTTTAGTCTCAAACTTTTTGGAGAGGCTAAAACACATGAGACCTTCAAAACCCATAAATCGTTTATGGAAATTCCACCTAGAGACAACTCAATTAAATTAATTGATCGATAATTAAAAAAATGCCAAAGTCTAACTCAGGGAAATCGATTAATTAATACAAATTAATTGAGAAATGTGAGAATTCTCTAGAAACTCACATGGACCGACTTAGAGATTATCTTAGGTGTCGATTAGGATTTAATCGTGGCGGTTGGTATTCCAACGGGAGATTCTGAGAGGAGGTTCGAGCTAGAGATTTAGCAGAGAGAAGTTCGAGCCAGAGAGGGGACGTAGGGACAGTGAGTTCGAAGGAAGTGTTCCAGTTTCAGAGAGTCAACTACAGGAGGGCTAAGATTTTGTGCAGGTCCTGTGCAGAAGCTTCAGACGCAGAGTTCAATTTGGCTAGACTGAGGGTCGATTTAGTTGTTGGAGGTCGAGTGTAACGACCAAAAGTCATATACGCAACGAAAATATTTAAAATACTTTGTAGACAAATACATCCATCGTAGGATAGTAAGTGTTAATTGTATATTATATAAATAATTGATGTAGGACGAGTACAAATGAGAATGAGGGTCCTGTATATATAGCCAGGTAAGTACCCTTTGACAAATAGGCATGTCTCTAAGACATGCCTTTTCATTATTAACTAACTAACCATTAGTTAATTTACTTTTATTTATTATTATATTTATATTATTATGATTATTATTTATTATCTATTTTTATTTATTTTTACATAATTTATGTTCATAACATTGCCTTCTCCTTCAAAAAGCTTTGTCCTCAAAGCTTACTGATGAAGAATAGGATCTCTTCTGTTGTTTAGAATATCTTCTTGCTCTGAGCTTTTATCTTTGTTGATACAAGACAATATGATGTTCTGATTGATAGATAGAATTGTCGTACTGAAAACGGATCGGACCATCCTAGATTAATCTTTTGGGGAATCTTATGATCCTTGGAGATGTGTGGTGAATAGTTATTGTATGATCGGATTGAGCTCACTTCAATATTCTTCGAAACATAAGTTTGTTTATGTTCTACGTGATATGGATTTATAGATTGATTAAGGTGTCTACTCTAGTGATTCAGATGTAGATAAGGAAATTTTCTTGTTTGAACTTCCTTAAACGTTTTTATGGCAGTTTCCTGATTTCCATCAGGCATTGTTGTTGTTGACTTAACTACTGAATCCTTATTTGGTGTCTCCTCTATTTGAACGACAACCTCTGAGTACGTTTTTACTTCAATAGGGTTTGGATTTGCCTGAACTACGAGATTAGTGGTATTGATGTTTGTTTCTTTAGTTTGGACTGTTACATCTGGAGATTTTGATGCTTCCTTTGCGACAAGTTCTTTGAACCTATTCGTCAATGATTTCTTTTTGTCCTTAAGTTTTTTAATCTATTTGAGCAGATTTTGATTATGATTTTTGAGACGTAAGCATTCCTCATTCTCTGAGTCAACTTTATTTTGGCCTTCACGCTTCTCGTCTTTTAAACACTTGATTTGTTCTACTAATGTTTGGTTAAGGTTCTTTAAACATAAATTTTCTTCTTCTTGTTCTAATAAACACTCCTTGAGTTCCTTCTTTGATGCTTGAGCTTTCTTGACTTGTTCGAGTAGTTTTTCTTGGTGAACTTTGAGGCGTGAAATTTCTTTGTCTTTGCTGCAAATGATTTCTTCAAGATCTTTTTGCTTCTTTGATATCGTTTTTTGTTATTTTGAAACATCAAATCTGAGATATCCTTAAGGTCTTCTAATGAAGATTTTATTGATTTTGATTTACTTGTTATGTCTCGAAACATGACCATCTTCCCTTTATAAGGAAATGTCAAAACTTGTTTCTTTATGTTTAACATGAATGTACCCAAATCCTTAAACCAGGGTTGACCGAGTATGATGTTAGTGTTTTTATCTGTCCTTACAACATGAAATTGAGATATGTAGTCATAATGACCTATTGTCACTTGTAGATCACTAATTTTATACTCGTTTTGGTCAAAAATATTTTTTTTACAACAATGCTTAGCTTTGGAATTAATAATTGATTTGCCAAGTTGATGTTGATATAATTTTTATCATTGCTTGGGTTGATGGCGACATTAATTTCTCTTCCTTGGATACTTCCTTCTAATGTAATTACTTTGTGATCTGTAACTGAAAGACCAGTACAGGAAAACCATTCTTCCTTCGTCATTTTAGAATTGAGCTTTATCATTTTTTTTTCAATGATTGATCCCATTTGTTTTGTCGAGATGACTTAAGGTATTATATTTAAAGTTCCTTTGGACTTTGTACTTCAAACCTCCTTTAAAAGTGCATTTTTAATATATATATATATATATGTGTGTGTGTGTGTGTGTTTTAAAACTCTGACTCCGACTCCGACTCGGCCGAGGATCGACTCCAACTCCGACTCGGTATCGACTCGGCCGGCTCGATTTCAATGACTCGGTTGTTGTAAAAAATACATTAAATATTTTTTTTTATAAAAAAACAAAATTTTAAAGATTTTAAACATAATTTTAAAGATTTTCATTCATGTTTTCAAACACACAACATTATAATATAGATGGAAGACACCATATGATCAAAGTAGGCTCATGAATATATCCATTATATCAAAATGGCACCCAGTGCACTGTCTAATGGCAATACATAGTCATATTGATACATGATCAAAGATTCGAAACGAAAAACACATAACCAAGGAGGCTAGAAATGGCCTCTACAACAAAAGTAAACTGTGACCAGACTTCAGTACTACTTGCTAGTAGCTACTGCCAGAGGAGCCAAGATCATGTCGATCAATCTCTGGATCATCATCAGAGTCAGACAGGGGGCCCCATGGCTCCTCCTCCTCATCATCTCCAACTGCAACTATAGAAGTGGTACCACTAGCAGGTTGTGCAACTACAGTAGATGCACGCTGAGATAGAGAAGATATGCGGCTGCGCTTCTGTCGTGGCTGAGCAGAGGAAGCGCCTGCAACTGGAGTCCTTGCTGGCTGTGAGACTGAGGCTGGATCGAGATCTGCATTCAACTGAACATCATGTTCAACTGATGCCTCGACATCTAAATCTAAATCAAGATCCTCATCAGGATCAAACTCTGCTGGATGACTCTCCACTACCCAATCTGATGTTGGATCAATGTCTTCCAACACAATGGGATCTGAATCAGGTCTTTTGTTCAGCAATTGGTTTCGTCTGAGCCGGAGGTTGTATTGGACATAGACTAGATCATTTAACCGTTTTTGATCCAAACTGTTTCTCCTCTTTGTGTGAATCCTCTCAAAGATAGACCAATTGCACTCACACCCAGTAGCATTGCAAGTTTGACTCAAAATACGAATTGCAAACTTTTGCAATTCAGGACAATGGCCACCAAAAGCCTCCCACCATTGTGCTGCAAAAAACATAGGAGTGTAATGAGTTAGCTCAACAAAATTACAAATTATATCCAACTTTCAAATTATAAATGATTTAACAAAATTAAAAAAAGAAGTAAAACTATTAAGAATTTGAAAATTGAAATTTTTGTTTACCTGGCTCATCTGCTTCTCTTGCAATCTTTGCTAGGTTCTTCCCAAAGGTACCCAAGGCATTGCTGAAGGTCGTGACCTATCGGTGTATCTCCAGCTGATCAGACTCCAATGCGATCAAGCGATTAATGCAGTCAATCAGTCCATCTTTGATCTCCCCCCCTCAAAGCTCCTGACTCCTTAGCTTTATAATGATACCGCAGGTTCAAAAAATACCCAGTTGCATGTATAGGGCGATGGAGTTGATTGTTCCATCTTTCATCAATGATTGCCCAAATGGGCCCATACTTAGCCACTCTATCCGTGTATGCCCTCTTTATTTGCTCCTTTGCTTGATCCATAGCCTCATAAATAAAGTCCATAGCCAACCTTTCCCCATCCACCAACCGCAACACCTTACCCAGTGGCTCAGCAAGCTTGACAATCTCTGCTGCCTTTCTCCAAAAAGTTTCTTCATTAACTTTCTTTTTCAATTCTTTGGCTTCCGGTTTGTTAGACCAATTGCTTTGATTCCATTCATCACTGGAAAACATCTTTTGCAAGTTTCTATCTTGGGAAAGCATAGATTGCAATGTCAAAAAATGAGTAGCAAATCTAGTGATGGCAGGCCTAATAATATCCTTGCCCCCAGTGTGTTTCCTCATGAGGCTCAAAATCAATGAATGATTGTAGATAAATTTTGTTATGCTTTTGGCATGATCTACAGTGTTTTTGACCCAATCTATTTTTCCAATATCCTCAAGCATGAGGTCTATGCAATGTGCAACACATGGGGTCCAAAAGATGGTCTTGTGTTTTTCCTCTAACAGTTTACTAGCAAGAACATAGTTAGAGGCATTATCTGTGATGACTTGAACAACATTAGCCACCCCTACCTCCTCAACAACCTGATCCAATAGCTGAAACAACAAATGCCCATCTTTTACCTTATCAGATGCATCAACTGATTTTAAAAACGAGGTTCCCCGTGGGCAGAAGACAAGAAAGTTTATGATGGTATGGTTTCTTTGATCAGTGCATCCATCTGACATGATGGTACATCCTGTTCTTGCCCATGAGTCCTTGAAATCTTTCAAATACTCATTAATGGAGTCAATTTCTTTCTGCAAATGATACCCCCTTAGCTCATGCATAGTAGGGCCTTTGAAGCCTTTTCCAGCAGCATGTATGGCATCAAACATAGGCTCATAATATGGTGAATGGGAAGCATTGAAGGGGATATCAGCATCATACCACCATCTAGCCATGTACTCATAAGCAGTCTCCCTCAATTCTTTCTTCCAATGGTCACCTAAAGTGGGTTGCATTTGACTTTTGCTAGCTTGAGGACCATGTGCATTTGATGGAGAGGAGGGAGTGAAATAACTTTTGATAGTCATATCACCCTTTTTCATTCTACCCTTTCCCTTATCTTGAACAGAACCAAAAGAGGGAGGAACATATTGGAAAGGGTTGGATGCATCAGTATGAGGGATAGAGGAAGAACCCTCAAAATCATAATGGGGGTTGGTAGCCATCATATTTTGTATCTCCCTCTTCCTCCCAATTTCAGCCTCTAACTCTCTTTGCCTAGTCTTATCTTCTTTAAACTTCTTAAAGCTCTCTAACAATTGCTTCCTAATCTCTCCAATTTTTGGTGAGGCACATGGAGTAATTTGGCCTCTAATCCCCGCCAAGTGTTGTTTCAGCCTATTAATGCCCCCAGGACATTCCTTAATTTTCCTATGGCAAAATTTGCAATGCATTTCACTATCAACCATTTCAACATATGCCCAAGCAGGATCTCTCGCTCTAGGTGCCATTTTTTGACTAGGAAATGAAAGCACATAATCTGAAAATGAAAAAAAAAAAACATTGATTCAATGTTCATTTCTTTCACAAAAAACACTCTCTAGGCTTTCTAGATATGCACCTAAAATTTAATAAGCAAAAACAAATTTGTAGAAGTGAAAAAAAATACCTCCAGGCACAAACTGCCTCCTCAAGCTTGCTCCAAGAATCAACTCCTCAATGCTGCTCCAAATGGCTGCCCAAGAAGCTCTGCACTCTAGCTACAATGCTTGCCCAAGACTCCTCACTACTGCTCCAAAAACAAACTCAAGAACTGCTCACTAACTCTCACTGAAGTTCTCACTCAAATGCATGAGATGGCTGTGAGAGAATGAGAGCATTTGAGTGGGTTAAATAGGGTTTGGGAGAGGGGAATGGACCCCAAATAGCATTTAACTAATTTATAAAACACCTTGGAGTCTCCAACACTCAGCCAATAGTTAAAATTAAAAAAAAAATATGAAAAAACACATTTTTTTGGGGTTACAGGCCACAGTCATTGACTCGGCCGAGTTATTGCGGAACCGACCGGGTTGACCGAGTCATGACTGACTCGGCCGAGTCATGCAATAACTCGGCCGAGTCAGTCATGACTCGGCCTCCCGTTTCGTTTTTTCTGCTGGGTCACAAAAAATCCTAATGACTCGGATCAACTCGGTTGTTTCGGATTTGATTCGGCCGTTTTTTAAAACATTGATATATATATATATATATATATATTAATTCTTCAAAACTCTTTTAATCCAAATTTCTATTATCCTTAATATTTCAAAACTCCCTTGTGTTCTTTTTATATAATTCTACTTACGCTTTTTTTCCTTTTATATTTTAAAAAGAATATCTAAATATTGTGTCAATTGGCTTCTTTTAAATATCTTATTGTCCTTTGTATTATTTTTTAAATTTCATATAACTCGTTAAACTTTAATTCAACTTCACTTTAACGTAAACTCTTAACTGATATTCTCTGCTTATGTAACCTTTTATAATAATACCCACTTTGTACTTATATATATTTTCAATAATTTTATGACTTGAACTTTTCTTTAAATACCCCTTTATAATATAATACTTCTCTTTATATATCTTTTATTTATTATATATATATATTTTGAAAAGTTACAACCCTAGTGAAACGTGGCTATTCACCTTTGGCATTATATGTTCACTTATGTACTTTTGACTCGCTTAATGTTCTCCACATAAAAAGTAAAACTTACCATTCACATAAAGAGATTTTGTATTCCTTTTGTTTTTCTTTTAATTTTAAAATACCACGGGCAATTACCATTGGTTTCTAAAACCATGGGCTTGTAAACCACTTAATGAAGAATCAAAATAATATTATCTACTCTTCAAGTAAAACGTATAACTTACCATTCATGTAAAGAGATTTTGTATTCCTTTTGTTTTTCTTTTATTTTTAAAATACCATGGACAATTACCACGAGTTTCTAAAACCACGAGCTTCTCCACGTAAAAAGTAAAACTTACCATTCACATAAAGAGATTTTGTATTCATTTTGTTTTTCTTTTACTTTTAAAATACCATGGGCAATTAACATGGGTTTCTATAACCACGGGCTTGTAAACCACTTAATGAAGAATCAAGATAATATTATCTACTCTTCCTTCTCTTACTTCTCTTACATATAGTTTTAAATATATTTGGAAAGATTCCCTCTTATTTTTATTATGCACTTTTTATCAATAATGTAGAACCTTTTTTATATATTTGAATGTTCTCCTTCAAAATTTACATCGGACTATATTTATTTATTTATTTTTAATCTTTATTTCTAATCTTTATATGTACTTATTTTATTTTATCCATTAGTTCAACGACAACAATGTTGATGAATTTGACAGTCAAAGACTTGGATCGGAGAACACACCTCTGTCTAGCGGTTGAGCGACCAGAGGATCGAACAACTCTGATACCAATGTAATGACCAAAAGTCATATACGCAACGAAAATATTTAAAAGACTTCGTAGACAAATACATCCATCGTAGGATAGTAAGTGTAAATTGTATATTATATAAAGAATTGATGTAGGACGAGTACAAATGAGAATGAGGGTCCTGTATATATAGCCAGGTAAGTACCCTTTCACAAACAGAGACATGCCTTTTCATTATTAACTAACTAACCATTAGTTAATTTACTTTTATTTATTATTATATTTACATTATTATGGTTATTATTTATTATCTACTTTTATTTATTTTTACATAATTTATGTTCATAACATCGAGAGATTTTTCGGAGGGGCTAGCGAGTCATTCTCAGAGGTTGAGTAGGGTAGGATAACTTGATCAATGTTAAAATTGGAAACTAGGGCCAAACTCCATGTGGGTCATATTATTTATGGCAGCTGAAACAACCCCATAGGGTTTTAGCCCACTAGCTGGGGTTACTAACTTCAAACACAAATATCTCTCAAACCGTGAAGAATCACGTGGCGTGCCCTATATCAACAGAAACATCTCGACGAGTAGAATCCATTTAGAAGATCCTTGACTCAAAATAGAGTAGGTTGTCAAGTCAAAATGCCCATGCAAGATCGGGGTAGCCCCTGGTGCTGCTTGGGTTGACATCAATGACAACCACTGATCAACAATAATACAAACCCCCAATTGTTGCACTGGTTTTCTTGCATTGGGTTTTTTCGGGGACATTTGTCCAAAAATAACGATGTCACTTGTGTGTGCTATTTCTTTCTTGCTCAGTTCTTGTTTCTACATATAATTTAATTAGTGGAGGTTGCAATGTATTGGTTTCGATATTTACCGTGGAACACAATAAATAATTTGTTCATTTATTTAACAAATAGAAGAAACTTAATCAGTTGTTGCAATAGCAATTCGAGTCACCGAATTTTCACGAAAACTGGAAGGTTCTTCAACCTGTGCTACCAAGGCTTGGTATATGTTAGGCTATCTACGCTACCTTTTGTCAGTTCTGGGAGCTCCAACAAATTCCTCTGTGTCCATCAATGTTTGTCGTACTTCCCTACTGGTTCTACCACTGGTGGTAGGTGGCTCAATCAATTCCTCCTCTTGTTGTTCCATCTGTTGAGAACTGCCAAGATCTCTTATTCCTGAGGAAATATTGGTACTGTTCACTGTGCTCAATCTTGGTGTCTGTCCTCTCGCTTGTCCTCCTTGTTGCCCCTGTTGCTGTTGGACTAATGGAATATACGCTCATTGATCTTCTGCTGGCATCTCTCGAGATTTCTTGAAAGCTCTATCCTCCATGAACTTTGCATCCTGTCTTACTACAATCTTCCTGTTGCTAGGAATGTAGATTCTGTATGCTTTCGAGGTCTCGCTATATCCTACGAGGTACCCATTTTCTGCAGTCTGATCCAGTTTACTACACTTCTTGTTAGGAATGTGACAATATGCCACACTTCCGAATATTTGGAGATGACTCACTTTCGAATTTCTCCCTGAGAAAACCCTTCAAGCTTTTTCTTCCCCAATGCTCTGTGAGGAGTTCTATTATGAATATACGCCGTTGTGTTGCATGCCTTTGCCCATAAGAATCTAGGCAAGTCTTGGTCATACAACATAGCCTTTTCCGCCCCAACAATAGTTCTATTCTTTCGCTTTGCTACTCCATTCTGCTCTGGATTATATGGAGCTGTCCATTCTCTTTTGATGCCCTCCTTTGCGCAGAAATCTATGAAGTCTTTGTCCGTATACTCTCCACCATTATCTGAACACAATACCTTTATCTTTTTCCCTGTCATGTTCTCTACAAGAGCCTTAAACTCTCTGAACTGATCAAAGACCTCATCCTTGGTCTTTAAGAAATAGATCCAGGTTTTTCTAGAGTGATCATTAATAAAGGTGACGAAGTATTCACCACCACTAAGAGCTCTCGTGGACATTGGGCCACAAATATTTGAGTGTATCAATCCCAATACCCCTTTTGCTTTGTTGTTACTTTTGGAAAACACTGCCTTAGCGTACTTCCCTAGTACGCATCCTCTGCATGCATCATCATGCTGAGATTGAGGACTGGAACTCCTGTAACAGTCTCTTTGAGCATTCTCAGTGCTCCATGGTGTAATAGTACCATTCGCTTGTGCCACAGTTCATTCAGTTCCTTTTCACCATTATGATTGCTACCTATCAGTGCCATTGGAGACTAGAGCTACAATCTATACAGTCTATTGCTTCGAGCTCTAATTTGTCTCATCTTCTTCTAGCTTGGATGTTTGACATTTACTTTCCTTCCAATGAAGTATACATCATATCCCGTGTCTTGTAATTGGGACATTGAAATCAGATTCATTCCTAACTCGAGCACATGCTGAACATTAGTGGCTCAATGTTGGTTCCTGCTTCCGTCTGAAATGCTATGGTGCCTCTCCCTACTGGAGTACACTTCGTTTTGTTTCTCGTAGTGATCTGGAAGTCCATTTGCTCTTCTTGATAGCTCGAGAAGTATTCTCGTACTCTAGTCATGTGAGCTGAAGCCCCGCTATCAATATACCAAACATCTGTTGACGTTGAACTTGACAAGCATGCGAATTCTTCTTCCAATCTGGAAGACAATTCAGAGACATCTTGATTTTCCATCCTTATTTGTGCTATTCTTCCAATCGATTTCTGATGCTTTTCTACCCAACAAAACTACGTCCACCTGAAGACTGCTGCGCTGCTCCCTCTGTCACTGGCAAACTTCGATCTGGAAATCTTTCTCGTACTCCAGTCATGTGAGTTGAAGCCCCACTATCAATATACCAAACATTTGTTGATGCTGAACTTGACAAGCATGCGGATTCTTCTTTCAATTTGGAAGATAATTTAGAGACATCTTGATTTTCCATCCTTATTTTTGCTACTTTTCCTATCGATTTCTGATGCTTTTCTGCTCACTCAAAGAGAGATTTTCCCACGAAAATTTTTGCCCTCCTGGACTGTGCAATCCCTCTGGGGATTTTATCTGCTGCTTACGCAACTCCCACTTCTGTTCAACGCTGTCTCTTCTGGCTCCATTCTCTTGCTTCTCCAAAGCTCTGATACCATGTGAAAATTTCTGAATAGAAATCCAATTGTAGCGACTGATATTGTTTCTTCTACTTATTAATTCAGAAATAAGTTATTGACAGTGTTTCTACAACAAATATCGAAATAAATTCTACTACAACCCTCACAATTAAAATACTGTGGAAAGTAAATGCAAGGAAAAATACTAGCACAAGTACAATCACAATGACAATTATTTTTGGACAATTGTCCCTGGAAAAACCCAATGTGGGAAAACCGGTGCAGCAGATGAGGGTTTCTTTATTGATCTTCAAAAAAATCTCATGTACAAGATACAACCAACAGAATAGAAGAGGAATTTTTGTGAGAAATTTTACAAACAATTTTCTCACGCTTCACAGTGAAATTCTGACTCTGGAGAGGACCTGCTGCCCTCACTGCGTCACCTTCTGCGCAGTCCCAATGTCACTACCTCTGAGCTGTCCCTCCTCTGCTCTGCTGCTTCTCTCTGGTTCTTGCACTCCCGACTATTGCTGATGCCCTCTCTCTCCAACCTGCAACTCTCCCTTTGATTTGAAAATCGATCTGCTTGGGCAACCGAGTATTTGCCTAGTCTATTTTCCAAATGCCCATCGAAGTCCTTATAATCTTCCAGTTCAGTAATCAACAACCCAGATTAGATTCTAATCAATGGCGTAGATCATATTGATTCGATCTTTGTCTTCTTCTAGAAGATTCACACCCAGTTTTATTAATACCCTTTAATTATTTTAATTTCCTAAGTTTAGATTTAGACATCTATTAAAAATAATTAATTATTTTAATAAAACTGTCTCCGGGTGGAATTTCCCAAAACGATTTCTGGATATTTTGGAATACATGTTTCCTAGCCTCCCTGCAAATTTTGAGGCTTAGAGCACATCCGATGCTACCAGAAATCAACATATTGGAGCTGAACATCAAATGACATCTGAATCAATCTCAAAAATGGATCGCATTAGGGATGAAAATACTCCACAAGACAGCTTTATGAGCAAGACTTTATTGAATTGAATATGACTCAGAAATGCTGCAAGCCTGCAATAAAGACATACATGACTATAATACTTCTGATCAATACATGGCAAGTTATGCTGAACCAAAACTGATACATGATGCCAAAAGGGGTCATCCAATCAGTATAGTCATTCGAGATATATTATAGTGCCAGGGCAGACAAGACCAATCATTATACTATATAGCTTGCTGTAATAATGAACACTGATGCCATTGAGATGTGGATCATATCAATATAAAAGAGATGGATAGAAATACTAAATCAAAGTCCTTACGAACTAAAAGGCCTGTAGCTGTGAACATGCGAGACTGTCATAGGGGAGGGAATAGCTCTACCACAGAGATGCAAAGAGATATCTATAGTGCAAGCCATAGTCCAGAAGAGAGTGCAAGATCCTGAGGTAAACGACCCATAGATCTGAAACAGATGCGAGCTATTGTTCATAAAGATTGGTCACTGGTATGAATTTGAATCACTATTCATATCAGCACTGCTTTCTTTGATAAGATGCTCAGCCTTGAATGACAATTTGACATGCTCCTCAGACTTCTGGCACAGAGATCATGGGAACTAGTCCTTTACATATTGGACTGTAATTGAGTCTCTGATTAGGGCTATCAAAATTAAAGGGTTTCTCCCTCTGCTTCCATTCTTTCTGATTTGAAGATTTCGAGACCCTCTTCTTTTATAGTCACAGCAAATGTGCATTCCACAGTCTATAGAGTCTTGTCAACAAAGTTCTTCCAGTGATTGCATTCTTTTTCACTCTTGCTTGGGCTTGTCCTCTCCTAGCTCTGATACCATGTTAATTTTAGGTTAACATGTTCTTTGCTTAGGACAGTTACTTCAAAGATCCATATAGCCCATTTTACAGTCCATTATATTTCCATTAGCAATAAATCATTTTGACAGTAACTGAAGAAAGAACATAAATGAAAAATGCTGAAGACAGGCCAAGACAAGAGAACACAAGAATATGGCTCAAGCCAGGGAAAAACCCTTGATCAATTCTTCTTATTATTAATGTCAAATGTTCAGCACAGAGAGAGAGTACAATAATACTAGGTCAAGATTGACTTGCCAATTAGGAGATGCACTATCACTGCCCTCAATCATAGATGTACTTCTGAAGCTGACAAGATATACCTTCTTAGGTTGGTGACATACTGTAGAAGAAGCTTGGACTGGTTAGGGCTACTTCCAGTCTATCTAGGAGCTGCTATAATCTGACCAATCAGGTCAACCATCCAACTAGCATTCAAGGCTACATAAATACATCAGATCTTAGGTTGTAGAATACTGCTGTTGCTAGCTGCTCTTGGTTAGGGCATGTGGCACACTGCTTCTGCCCTTACATATTCACCCAAACAGCCTTCTACAGCTGCGGCTCTCCTCCAAGACAGTCAGTCCTCTATCAGCTACAAGACAGGGCTTAGTCCAGCCCCCAAACACACCTTGACTCCAATCTGCCTTCACCAAAACAGGTCTGTGGTTTACCTGGGCAGGTATTTACCCTCACGGACCACTGTTCAGCAACATAATGTCTGCGGCCTGCCTGAGAGGAACTTCTGAAGGTACGGCCTACCTAAGAGAGGGTTTTCACATCATAAGAAATACATCTAACCAACCCAGCTCTGCCCTTATGCCTCGGTCAACCCCAGGGATAACTCGGACCTGTAATGGAAGATAAACATGCTCAGAACAGTTCATACATAAGCCCAGACTTTCCTCTAAGAAGCTCGGCCTTCTGCCTAGGGGACTCGGCCCATCAAACAACCCTGCACAGACGTCAACCAATCCCTTCTTCCTTTGCTGGAGACACCTTCCTTCTGCGGCCATTTCAGAGAGAAGCAAATGTGTGATTGATGTGTCAAATAAGGTTGGAGGACACTTCCTTTTATAGGATTTGGAGAGGGGTTCCATTTAATTAATTTACCCCAAGCTGACCTTGACAATTTGCACTTGTGAGGGATTAATTTCAAAAACATATTTTTCCTTGTCCAAATTTGATGATCTTTAGGTCAATTTTGGTCCTCTCGAAAAGAGGAATTCAATGCCACAATTATCTTCTTCAAAGGAGCTGCCCAAAGAGGAATTGGCCCTAGTTGCCGATTTTAACACTTTGTGATTCCAGAACAGATGGTCTTTGCTGCTTGGAACAGGAACTCGGTGACAAAGTAAGCCTCAGAAAAAATGCTTGGGATCAGACACGAAGGATTCCTTTATGCCTGAACAGGTCCGAGTTATTCCAAGGAATGTTGCTGTGCCAGAACAAAGAAAAAAGGGTGTCTGGCTAGGGTGGGATCAACTCCACCGAAACTAGATGGAGGGAATAGCTAGGGTGGGATCACCTCCACCTAAACGAGTCAAAGAGAAGGGGTCTTAAAACCCTCAGAGCCTCAGGCTCAAGAAAATCAGAGATATTCCAATCCAAATTGATGATCCAATATGATACTCCCCTTTATTAATAGATTTTCTCATGGGGTTCACTCTCATGTGAGTGGTTGCAAGTGCAACCCCCAATTTGGGCGTTTTGCCCCAGCCAACCCAAAATTTGCCTAATGTTACCCCAAACATTCGATAATTGGGTTTTCTCCCTTTATCAAGACTATAGCCTATGGGGTTGGATAGACTATTCCGTTCTCCTGTGGGCAATTAATCAATTGGGAACATTACAAATAATGCGTGTGAAGTTTAACCTGTGCTCTCCATTTTTTCCAATGCCTCAGTTATCTCCTCCTTTTGGGTTTTGAGAGAAGTTTTTACTCTTACGTCTCTGTGGTGAATGCTTTGAGGTTTGCCAATGTTCTGCAGTATGATGGTAGTATCAACATTTATTTCCTGTGTTTGTTATGAGTGTAACCTGTGCTCTCCATTTTTTCCATTGCCTCAGTTATCTCCTCCTTTTGGGTTTTGAGAGAAGCTTTTACTCTGATGTCTCTGTGGTGAATGCTTTGAGGGTTGGCAATGTTCTGCAGTATGGTACTATCAACATGAATTTCCTGTGTTTGCTTTGAGTGTTTTGATTTGTCTACTTGTTTCTGAAGCAGGTTGAACCTGTTAATAAAAATTACATATGTTATTACTTTTATTTTTATGTTCCTTGCCGTGTAAGAATGACCGTTGTTCTTTGTGATTTGCAGAGTTTTTGAAAGCTAAATGTTTGATGCATTCCGAGGTTGCACTAGTTCTGGAGAGAAGACTTGAACAGCTTAGGCAGACAACTGATGATCCCTCATCTCAAGTGTCACAGTAAGAACATATGTTCTGCCCAAAGGAAAAACTTTTTTCTGCTTTCCCTTCCCTCCAGAGTCCAAACAACATCGAACATAATAACTGTATTTCATAAGAGTTAAGTGGTAAATTGTATAATGGAAGAGAGGCGTGTTAGTATGGGTGCCAGTATTTTGTTGAATTTATTTTTATTGGGAATATTCATTTGCAGGGTGTTTGAAAGATCATTGCAGTACGTGAAGCAGTTCAGTCGATACAAAAATCCAGATGCTGTGAAACAAGTTAGAGAGTATCCTTTATCCCAATTCTTGGGATTAGAGTTCTGAAAAGGGCTATAACTTATATTTAAAATTTCTCACCTTTTAAATCCAATAGTTAATCAACTGTTGTGTCATATAGAGTTTTGGAAAAGAGGTGTGTAATCCTTTACTCAGGCCTTGCAGTGTACTTAGCAGAAATGGATTGGGTGAGTTCGAGGTATGAAATCCTTTACTTGGGCAATGCCTATCTAATTATGGTTCAATTCATGCTACTTTTAGAAGAGTTCTATCTTATTGAATCTAAATACTGTTGCCATACAGCTCTGTGTGATTGGAAATCTTTGCCCTGAAACTGTAGAAGAGGCCAAAGCTATGGTTCCATCTCTCAAGGTAAGCCCAAAGTTACCTGTTCTTTATGATTAAGAGGATGTTTATTATTTCTGAGTTGTAAATCCCATTAACTCATGAAATTTGATGAAGATAACCACACTCTTGCATTTTCATTGGTGTGATTTTGTTTTGCAATTTGCATAGTCACTTCATTTCTTTTCGGCTTCATATCTTTAAAGGCATAAAATGTAATATTATACATAGTGCCTTAGCAGTTCTTATGCCACTGGTTATTGTTTTGAAATGACATCTTTTGTTATATGTTACAGACAAAGGGACGTGCATGTGATGATGAAAGAATTGAGAAAATGCTTAATGATCTTGCAATGATCAGGAAATTTGAATAGGATATTCTAATTGATCTGCTCCACTACATGGTGCATATTTGACTCGTGGAAATCTAGAATGTGCTCATGGTGAAAAATGCTTGAATGCGGCAATGTTCAGAAATTTTTAATTTTTGTGTTTGTCCTCGCTATAAGGTGAAACAACATTCTGTGATACCTGTTGCAACTAGATATATAAATATGATACCTATCAAGATCTAGTTTACAATAAGGTGTGTTTGTTCTTGTAAAGTACACACTAAAGCTTCCCATGACTGAGATCCTCAGTGCATAGCTCACGGCCTATGTTTCTTTGTCTTTATATCTTTGACAGCTTTACAAAGCTTTTGTAACTAGTGTTATGGCTTAAAGTAGCTCAGTTACAACGAAAAAATTGGTGGATGCTTTTCTTGTTAATAAAATCTTAGCATCAGGAGAAAGTGTGATAATTTGTGATCAAATAGTCTTTTCATTGTCTCATCAAAGGTTTTAGTAATCGTGTATCTCTATTCTATATGTTGGGAATCGGGATGCTGCATTTTAAAACCCACAATTCCTTTCAAGTGAGAGCTGCTTTTAGTGTGCAACTTTGCTTTCTACTTCTATAGATAATTATATATATAGATAGTGAATTGTTCCTTTTTATCTTATAAATTTCCTTTGTCTTCAAAACTACCCCCTTCTTGAATACACACCTTAAAAAAGAACATGGAAGGATCCGACTTCCCTATGGTCATTCCAGTCAAAGAAGCTCGGAGTGACCTGATAGCTGTCCACAAGTTGGTAAATGTAAGTTAGTTGTGGTATATTAGCATACATTGAAAGCCTAGAAAAGGTGTTTTAGCCAGGATGACATGTTATTTTATGGTAGACAATTGTGTAAGGATCAAATTGACTTGAGTAAAAAATGGAAGTGAGGATTCTTGTATTTAACACAAATTAAGGCTAGGAGTTTTGAAAGTCCACGGTAAATTTGCATGGCTTTTAGGATTGGGATACATTATTCAAGAGCTTTTTATTAAGGTTCAAAGGAATGAATAGTGCTAGTTATGTTGATTTATGGAAGTGAATGAGAATTCTTCGTCTTTATTTGAATAAGGTGATTCATGTGAACTTGTAAGAAAGAAATGTGCCGCATAAAGGAGTTGCTACACGCAAAGCCTGGCATCTAGCATATGCCCAAAAGGGTGCATCAGGATTGATTAAAGTACATGCCTATAGGGCTTACAAGTTTGAAATGGTAACAATTGTATAGCCTGGGCCTGAAAATGGAGAGCAAAAATCGAAGCTAGTGGCTAGTTGACCACAATAAGGATAGTCATAAAGTTTAAGCAGCTACAAATTACAATAGGTCCCATGTCAATAGGTGTGTCATGATTATCGGGGTTCAGGCTGCAATTGGTGGTGCATCAACAAGGTGCGAGAAGGGTACCATCCATCATCATTTTGTTGCTCGAGGTGCTTCTTCTCAAAGTGGTTAGGTTTAGATTGAGGAAATTGTCGTGCTTGGGCCAAGGAGGTGGCACTAGCTGTGGTGCTATTAGAGAGTTAATGACATTCTCTAACCAAGCAACTTGCTCTATTGCACGACTTGTCAAATCTGTAACAGCAAGCCAAACCAGGCAGGGAATAAACATTTGTGGGAACTTGGCAGATTGTGCATTGATCCACTCACCAGTGCTCCAAAAACCTTCAGAGATGTGCCGGCTTGAGGTCTACCTTCTTGACATGCACCTGAATTTGTGAGTGTGGGGGTTGGCTTAAATTAGAGCCCCATCATCTGAGGTAAACTTGCAAAAGCTTTCTTGCTTTTATGGTGAAATCTTTATTAGTGGTAGAATTGCTTGTCTAGTTTAATGATTTCGTTTTTAGCAATTCCATTATTTTGTTCCTTACTACAAACCAGATAAATGCACATGAAAGTAGTGAGACACCCTTTTAGTTCCACTATTTTGTTCCTTACTACAAACTAGATTGGTACATTGGTGTAGAGAGGTACATAGGTTTTTCTATAGAGAGGTCCTTGTGGTTGCATTGTATATTCTCTTGATTGCAAAAAGTCTTGTCTTATGTCATACATTAGAACAACACTTTACATCTTTTTGGCGATTGTAGTAGGATTGCTTTGATTGCCTTCCATTTTATGCTACTTTGTTGTTGAGTAACAAACCCTGGCTTTTATTATAAAGAATGGAGTAGTTTGTGTTTTTTTTCTAAAGCAATTGCAGGCATTCAAAAATTTTATTAGGTTGAAGATTCCCAACAGCATTGGCTTATAAAATTTACCTTTAGTGTGGGCTATATGCAACAGGTCCTAGCTTTCCCCCCTCTAGATCCACATGATAACAGGGAAGCTGTAAATGACAAGGGCTTTTCAAGCTTTACTCCCAATGAGTGGGAAACTGTCTTTTACAGTGGTTTGCAATCAAACTCTCTGTCACCTTGCTTCTCATTTACTGAGGAATGTGCTTGTGGATACACTCTTACTAACACATCTATCTATTAGTCATCTTTATTATCGAATTAGAAATTCCATATTGAAAGTAAGAAATCCTCCAATGAATCTTACTCATGCAACCTTAGGTCCATCACACCTAGCTCATAATAAGTCAAAATATTTAAAACTTAAAACTACGTTCCTCTATGGTTATACATGCGATGTTTAGTCTCATCTCCACATTCACACATTATACCTCGTACCATAACCTTGACATACTCTTCAGATATTCACAAAAAAATATCTTATAGCATAACTAGTCCCACATTCCTACACACTTTGATGCTACTTGGTTATACATGTAAATGTTTTGGATGTGGGGTACACAAAGCTTTGGCATGTATAATATGTTTTTTATAGTTTTGAGATCCAATTTAATTTATTTGTATATCTTCATTATTAGATGTTAAATTTGCTCACAGTTACTGCGTTATGACCCAAATAGTACACCAATAAAAACTATATGTACGCACCATGTACACCAATGTGAGCGTGGAGTACAACTCCACTATAAATAAGAGAAATAAGTTACAAAATAAATCCTAAGAATAAGATAACCTTCTCCAAATGCTCAAATGCATTCATACATCCCAATTACATGTCCTCAATAATGGGTATATGATTTCACACATTGCACATGTGACTCCTTTCTTATTAGGTCAGCTCTATTACTTCTACATTTTGACATTAGATGTATATTTAATCCCATATATGCTTTCCCTTGTGGTCATATCATATACATATAACCCCATATATGTTGGAATTTCTAAGTCTAACTGTTAGAAACCCTTCATGTACTTCTCTGATTTATTTCTGCCTACTTGTTCTGATTAATTAACAAGCTATTTACCATCTAAACACTGAAAATAAATACAAGTACATGCTCAACACATTACAGATCATCAACTGAAGGAAACAAAACAAGCACGCAAGTGACACCGTTGTTTTTGGACCAATGTCCCCAGAAAAACCCAATGCAGGAAAACCGGTGCAGCTATCAGAGGGTTTGTATTATTAAGTAGTTTCATAATACAATCTGGGTGCCAAAATCAGCTCACCCAACAGAGAATAATCTCGGTAGTAGTACCTCTCCTTTGGAGATAGATATTCCGGCTGAAACCCCGAATAAACACTCCAACAGCTCCTAGCTCCAATATGCCCCACGAAAACCCCAATGTCAACCCTTTTTGGCCCAGCGTCTGCCCAACGTCATCCTTTGGAGGCACTGCATCAGCCCTTAGAGCCTCTGCATCACTGACGCTGGCTGTCTGAGGCACTGCACAGCTCCTGGCTAGCTTTGCGTGAGCCCTGGCTGGCTCTACGTCCCTCTCTCTTGGCTTCTTTGTTGATCCTCCTGGTATTATCTCTGCTTCTGTATTCACTGCCCCTCAGCTGCAACTCTGATCACTCTTTCGACTTCCTTAGCAAACCTTGCCCCAGAAAATCGAAATCTTGAGGTGTGTTCTCCAAGTGACCCTCAAGCCTCCTCTTATACTTTTCTCGTTGACAGATCAACGACCGAGATTAAGTCCCTAATCAACGACTAAGATTAGATCTGGCTTGATCCATGACTTTTGGACCATTCTAACACAATTTTATATTAATTCACATTAATATTTTAATTTCCCTAAGTTTAGACTTAGGGACTCCATTAAAAATATTAATTATTCTAATATCTCTCAAACTGTTTAGAATTTGCCCAAACCCTTTCTGGGTATTGGAGATCTCATGTGCCTTAGCCTCTCCACCAATTTTCGTGGCTAGTGCACATTCGATGCTACCCCAAATCAACACTACCTCTTAGCGAGGATTGTGCTCTAGTAATGCTACTCACTGAGCATCACTTTGATCATCCAACATCGGTCCCTGCGCTGAGGCCTGTTGCCCAACATCCTCTGCATTGGTGCATCCTGTACTGCTACACATGGCCCTGCCACTGCCACTGTTGCATCTGTACTGCAACTCCCTATGCATCCATGCTGCTATCCATGGCCCTGCCACTGCCATTGCTGCATCTGCACTGCAACCCCTCTCATCATGCTGCCCATAGCACTACCACTACTAACTGCTGCACTGCAACCCAGTTACTGAGAAGTAGGTAACTGATCTCCCAACTCTGACATCTTCGTCAGGCTAGAAACACTCCTGATGCTGAAGCTTCCTTTGTCACTAACAAGTGCTCCTTCTCCGACCTCTGCGCTGCTGTAACAACTCTGTGCATCTCGCATCGTTGCACACCTCTGTGTGCCATCTTGCACTGGTGCAACACTCTCGTGCTTCTCGCACTGCTGCCTCACGCTGTCCTGGGAATCCTGCACTGTAGCTTCCTCTCTCACTCCATCTGCATCCGTCTCTACTGACATCCGCCAACACTGCTACTCCTCTTTGGGGCTCCCGTAGCTACATATAATCCGAGAGGTTGGGTACCTCAAGGATCCTGCCCCTCATCGTCTATAGTCCGTCTGACTACAGCTCGATGTCTCCCCATTTCTGCTCAAGTGGCGTGTGTGCACTATTGGCATAATCATTGTCTGTCTCCACTTCCTTCTCTGCCCTTGCTGGCGCAACCTTGGTCTCGGGGGCCTCTCCCTTGCTCTTCTTCCTTGGACATTGGTTCGTATAATGACCCAACTCCCCACAGTGGAAGCATTTGACCTTGGAGAGGTCCATCTTCTTCCATTTCTCTTGCTTTCCCTCAAATGCTAGGGCAACATCCACCTCCTCCTCCTTCTTGATTTGATCCCCTTGCCGCTACTTCCCGCCTTGCTCAGCCTTCTGATCTCTTCTTGGCAAAGAGCAACCCACATTTCCTCCCAATCTGGAAGGGTCGCCCTGCCCAGTATGCTCTGGACAAACACCTCCCAGTCTTTTGAGACTGCGTTCAAGGCTGTTCTCACCATCAATTCTTGATTCGGCATGGCCCCTGTGGAAGTCAGCTGATCCCGGATCTCCTTCAATCGACCGAGGAAGGGGTCGATCTGTTCTCCCTTCTACATCTGGTATGATCGCAGTTAATTTTCTAGTAACATCCTTCTCTGCAAAGAAGTATGTTGGTACAATTTCTTTAGGGCCTCCCACATCTCATTTGCCGTTTCCTTTTCGACAATATGTGGTACTGCATGGTCCTTGACCTAGTCAAGGATGATGCTCTTGGCCCTTGCCATTGCCTCCTCATACTTGTTGTTATCAGTGGGGTCAACTGGGATAGCTATCGTCCTCAAGGTGAAGTGCTTGACACGATTCCTGTCTAGAACAGATAGGATTCTGGCCTTCCAGACTACGAAGTTTGAAGCTCCGTCCAGTCTGTTTGGTCTCTTACCCCGTTCACTGCCATCTCGCTGCTCCTCTACTTCCCTCCTGGAAGTTCTCGGTATGACTCCCTCTGAGCCTCGATTTCCCTCTTGGAAACCCTTCTGCCAATGTCGAGATGCCCCCACTCTGATCCTTAGTGTCGCTGCACCACTGATCTAGATTTCTTGACTAGAAACCCTCGGTAGCAACTCCCTCCTCCTTGGTCTTGCCCTGTTAGGTACTGTTCTGACTACAGTACCCCACCAGCTCCACTCTACAACTTACCCACAACCTCCTAAACCCCAGCAAACTGAAGGTTAGAGCTCCTAGGCTCTGCGCAATCCCGATATCGGCAAATCAGCCTCTTCAGCCAATTGCGTCATCCCTCCTGGCCTCTGTGTGGCTCTGCGTGACCCTGCCTTTGCCTCCCTTAGCCTCTTCGCTACCTCTTCCTGGCTCAATCTTGATGACGTAGGCACTGCGTCACCCCTTCCTTGTTGCTACTTTGCTAGGAACAACTTCTATCACTCCGGACAATTGTTTTCTGCTGCTGTTGCTCTGCTCAATTGATCTCCTCAGTTCTCCTGTGATCTGCAACCACGCTCTGATACCATGTTGAAATTTCTAAGTCTAACTGTTAGAAACTTTTCATGTACTTTTCTGATTTATTTTTGCCTACTTGTTCTGATTAATTAACAAGTTATTTACCATGTAAATACTGAAAATAAATACAAGTACATGCTCAACACATTACAGATCATCAATTGAAGGAAACAAAACAAGCACAAAAGTGACACCGTTGATTTTGGACCAATGTCCCCGGAAAAACCCAATGCAGGAAAACCGGTGTAGCTATCTGAGGGTTTGTATTATTAAGTAGTTTTAGAATACAATCTGGGTGCCAAAACCGACTTACCCAACAGAGAATAATATCGGTAGTAGTACCTCTCCTTCAAAGACAGATATTCCGGCTGAAACCTCAGATAAACACTCCAACAACTCCCAGTTCCAATCTGCCCCACGAAAACCCCAGCGTTAGCCTCTAGGGACTGCGTCAACCCTTTCTGGCCCAATGTCTACCCAACTTTACCCTAGCTTGCCTTGTGTCAACCTTTGGAGGCACTGCATCAGCCCTTAGAGCCTCTGTGTCACCCACGCTGGCTCTCTGAGGCACTGCGCAACTCTTGGCTGCCTCTGCGTGAGCCCTGGCTGGTTCTGTGTGAACCTCTTGTTGGCTTTGCGTCCCTCTCTCTCAGCTTCTACGCTAATCCTCCTGGTACTATCTTTGCCTCTCTGCTTCTGTATTCACTGCCCCTTAGCTGTAACTCTGATCACTCTTTCGACTTCCTCAACAAACCTTGCCCCAGAAAATCAAAATCTTGATCAACTCGGTGTGTTCTCCAAGTGACCCCCAAGCCTCTTATACTTTTCTCGTTGACAAATCAACGGTCGAGATTAAGTCCCTAATCAACGGCTAAGATTAGATCTGGATTGATCCATGACTTTTGGACCATTCTAACACAGTTTTATATTAATTCACATTAATATTTTAATTTCCCTAAGTTTAGACTTAGGGACTCCATTAAAAATATTAATTATTTTAATATATCCCAAATTGTTTAGAATCTGCCCAAACCCTTTCTGGGTATTGGAGATCTCATGTGCCTTAGTCTCTCCACCAATTTTCGTGGCTAGAGCACATCCGTTGTTATCCCAAATCAACAATATATGCCCCCTTTAGGGTCATATCAAATTGTTTTTTCCAACTCCATTTCAACATTCACATACTAGACTCCATACCATGGTACCTCAAGGTTCGACATACTCTTAAGATATGCACAACAAATATCTTGTAGCATAATTGTTCCCACATTCCTACACCCAAGTTTGGTATGCATAAAATGTTATTTATAGTTTCGAGATCCAATTTAATTTATATGTATATCCTCATTGTGATATGTTGAGTTTGCTTACATAAACTGCTTTTTCTTTAGAATTTGCTACCCAAATCTCCCAATGTCTTCTTGGGTTGAGCTGCATACTTGGTTGATTGGAGTTCATCGCTGTAGCATATCTTATTTCCCCTTTTAGAGTCGCTCAACACAAGGAATTGAGCTTATGAGATGGTTATTGTCCATTTGTCTTCTTTTGTATTGTCTAGTACATAAAATTTTCCCATCATTCACCATAGAGTTTTATGCTATGTTGCACGAAACTTCTAGGAAACCACCGTTTCGAGTCGTACACGTATCCGAAACTCCGCTGAAACTTGAGCATCATGTAATCATCTATGAGAGTTAATATAGACTTGTTTTTCCATCTAAATTGTCATTTGTGAGTCTTATTCCCTTTTTTCTTGCAAAGATAATGTGTTGTTCACTATATATATATATATATTTATGATATATATACATATCTGATGTTTTGGCTGACGTTTCAACTGACATTTCCATTTTTTGGAGGTGATGTTTCTAAACGTACCCATTTAGAAAACTCCAAAACGTTTCAGCGTTTCGTGCAACTTGGGTTTTATGATTGCCAATTGGTTTGTAAGGAAATATTAATCTTTTGGCTATTTTCTCTTTTGCCACTATTGCACAAAGTTTTGCTTTCAAAGTGTTATGAGTTGCTGTGTTGTTCTTGGAATGAACTTCTAATGACGTGGTGGGTGGGTACCTTACTTGAGGCCATGGGGGTGGTCTTTGGGTTTAAGGAAAGTTGAAACATGTTCTTAGGTAAAAGATTTTGAGTATTGTTTTAACTTTGCTTGATTTTTGGCTGTTTGCTTGTTTCCTTTCATACTCATTATAAACTAGGGAAAAGGTTGGTGCTGTAGGGATAGTGGGAGGGGCCCCTACAGTGGGAAGGGAATCAGTAGTTTCTCATTGCACATGGTTCTTTATTTTAATGCAACGGTAGTTTCTTTTTGCACATGGTTCTCTATTTTAATGCATACCCTATATGCTTTGATTAATTTTTCAATAATGGCAATCTTCGTTGTTATGGAAGAGGTTAGGGAAGAACATAGCAAAGATGTTGTGGAAAAGGTGGTAGATGATATGGTTGTGGAGGTTGCGATAAATTCCATTCTACTGACCAAATAACACACAATCCTTCAATTGGAATTTCTAAAGCAGTTTGGTTCATTGGTTCCAAGCTTGTTAGTAAAGGACATCAGGTAGGTTGGCCTTTTGTAGCTCATGCCAATCCTTGAATTGAACATGCTAGCACTCATGTTCCTTCTGTTATTAAGCCTGAACAACAATTGAAAAAACCTAAGGTTGAAGATGAAAAGAAAGATTGAAATGGGGGTTTGTTAAGTTTAGGTATGTTCTATGCTTAAGAGCAATTTATTTCAATTTTCATAGTTAGCTCATTTTCTTTTCCAGATTAGCAATCACATCAACATTAAAGTAAACTGAAGATAGAACATAAACATAAATCATAGAAGACAAGCCAAGACAAGAGGACACAAGATGTGGCGCTAGCTAGGGACAAACCCTAATGTGGGGAAACCCTTGATCAATTCTTCTTATATGTTCTTCAATAGTTCAGCAGAGAGAGAGAGAGAGATAGTACATTTACAACAGAAGTCAACACTTTGACTTATTTAGATAAGAGCATAGATCATCTCTAAGAAGATGATACATGAGATCAGTTGAAGGCAAGTTGCTTCAACTGATTCTCCATCGTGCTGCATCTCGTCATCATGCTGCACCCATTCACTGAGATGCTCTTGTCACGGAAATGCAACCAGTCATGGTTGTACCCATCACGGTGCACTATGTTGCACCACTCACAGTTGTACCCATACATGCTGTTGTACATACTGCCTCCACTATGCTACAATCATTACAATTGTACCTATACATGCTGCTATACATATTGCCGCCACTATGCAACAATTGTACCTATACATGCTGCTGTACATATTGCTTCTGTCCCATAATATGTGCAACATATCATACCCAAACATGGCCCTACTGTCACCTACAACAACAACAACTAGGTGACCTTTCAGGACAACAACCAACTGTAGTATTGATCCTAAACTAGGATCCAACACCCCTGCAAAACACTATTGAATTTATGTTTGCTTCTGCGTTTGTGACAACCCTGGTTAGGGCACATGCTGCAGCCCTAAACCCTTATGACAGTCCACAAACCAACCCTCAAAGGTTTGCAGCATTCCTAGTGAAGCCTCCTCTTTGTCCATGTTGCCTTCTGAGGGGCTAGTCCACCTTAACAGCCCTCTACGCAACTCTTTTTGTGTGCTAAGGCCTGCGGCCTAGCACTGTCATGAGACAATCCCTACGCATGCCCAAACACACCTTCTTCTTCAGTGTTTTGCCCCTCTAGCTCTTCGGCCTTCACTACCCAGCAACTCAGACTTGTCTTAATAGCCCTCAAACAGTACTAGGACAGTCCACAAATCAACCCAGCAAATTGTCCTCTTCTTGATCCTCTCTTGCTGCAGCTAGGGCATCTTCATACTACCCTTAGGTAGGGCAGCGTAGGTCTTCCTCTAGATGCGGATTAGGGCCTTCCCTTTGCTATGGATTAGGGCTCCCTTTAGCTGCGGATTAGGGCCTCTTAGATCTGCGGCCAGATCTCCTACAAGTCTGCGGCTAGGGCTCTCCTAGATGACCCTTCTTTGGGTTGCGTAGAAGGCATCTCCTCTAGACCTCCTCATCCACAAAAAACCCAAAACAAGTAGAGAGTGAGATCACAAGAGATGAGTGTTAAATGACTTGAAGTCCTCCTTTATTTATACTAAAACGTTGAGCACAAGTGGGGCTTATTTGGTTGCTGGCCGACCTTGACGAATTGTCCCTTAACACTAATAAATTCATATCTCCATGAATATTTATCGGAATCGGATGATCTTTAGATTAATCCTAGACCTCTCGATGAGAGGGATCCAAGAAAAATATCAGCTGCCATTAATAAGATGACCCACATGGAGTTTGGCCCTAGTTGCCAATTTTAACAGGGTTGAACCTTTTGCCTTTCAGTGTGTTTTGTTTGGGAGTTTAGATGTTAATGTGCAAACGATATTTTGTCTTTTTGATGATGACTAAGTCTTCTTTGTTTGGTTTGAAAAATGAGTTATATGGTCTTGTCGACTAGACAAGAGGTTGTCTCATAAGTTCTAGGATTCACTGTACTATTGCATCCACTTGGTTTAACATGTCCCAACAACTTGAACAATGTCCCAATTTGAATTCCTCTCATCAATACCCTCACTCTACAAATAATCTTGCATGCATCTTTCTCGAATGTAGTATACAAACCAATGTTACCCACTCTATTAATAGATATTAGGTTTTTGGCCAAACTTGGATTATTTAGCACACTGACAATGTTCTATTCGTCATGTCTTTGAGCATCAATAAAACTTGTCCTTGTTAGACTGTCCTGGTTGTCAAATCATCCCCTATGTAGACATCACCTCCATCATATTCTTCATATTTACAAAACCATTTTGTGTGAGGTGTCATATGATATGATGCACATGAGTTGATCAATCATGCCTTATTATTTGACTGTGTACTTGTCAAAGCTAAATGCATATCCCCTCCTTCATCCAAAGAAGTCCTTCCTTTAGTCAACTGCATCTCATTGGATCCCTTGCTCCTTGCTCTATTTAACAATCTTTGACTTAGTCTCTTTTGTAATGCCTTGCTTTATCACATTTTTAGCATCATCTGGTTGATTGAACTAGAGACGTAGATCTTCCCTTCAATTTAGATCTCTCTTTGGAGAACTTACCTTCACCTTTGTTGACTGATTCACCTCTCATCGACAAGGCATCCTTGGTTGATCCTTCCATGTTCTTTCGCCTCATCTTCTTTAACAACATAGATACAATCACATCATCAAGCATCAATGTGGTCGTAGTATCGTAGTACTCCTAGTAGCCATGATTGGACTATCTCATGTGGTTGGAACAGAACACAATAGACTAATACATTTTTCTCCTCAGTGATTGTAATATTAAATTAATCTCCTTTAACAACATAGATACAATCACATCATCAAGCGTCAATGTGGTCGTATTACTCCTAATAGCCATGGCTAGACTATCTCATGAAGTTGGAATGCCAAACACAATAGACTAATAGATTTTCCTCCTCGGTGATCGGAATATTCCTAGATGTTAGCTGACTTATCATTGTATTGAATGCATTCAAGTGCTCTATGACTGAGTTATCCACTCTCAATATTAGAAGATACAATTTCTTTCGAAGAAAAAATTGTTTACTGGGGGTCTCAACTTGTACACGTTCCCCAACTTTTCCCACAATCTTTTAGTAGTGTCTTTCCAAGACATTCATCAACACTAAATCTTCAAGACAAAGTCAAATCACACTCCTTGCTTTTCCTTCAAGTTTCTCTCAATCCTTTGTTAATATCCCAGTGGAAAGTGTTCAGGGATGCACAACAACCCACTATTCTCGATCGACAAGGAGATCTTCCATTTTATGCTTTCCATAGCTCAAAATTATGGACATTAAACTTTTCGATCTCAATTCTTGTACTGCTAGCCATCCTTCTTTAAACAAAGCACTATCTTAAATCTCCCATCGAGACTAGGCTTATTCCAGACTAATCAAGAAACTAGATCTAGGTTCAAGACCTCATGACCCTTAGCAACAGGGGTGCCCCCTAAAATTTCTTTGTAGGCATTTGTAAATTGCCAAACTGATAACATCATATTGAGTGGGTGATGAGTCCCATGTTCCCAGGTTTTTGCTCGTTTATCCCATGTTTTGTATGTGGTATCAGAATAGAATGCCGAATGATTGCGAATGTTTTTCCTTGGCCTTTGATATCACTTTTGGACTCCGTGCAACATGCCTCATTTCCTTTGCCTATGCATGATAAATTTGCTAGAATAATTGAGGCTAAGGGGAGAATTTCACTAGTAATAGCTTTTTCAAATATTTCACTTAACCATAAGTGTTTCGACGAACAATAATGAGTAAATAAGTTAGATTTACAAGGATATGAAATGATTTCAAACGTATGAGGGTAGTACTTCTCAAAAAGTTGCGAGGGACGATAGTCTGAAGTCATTTCGAGAGTGAATGCATGTCTAATTGAGCATCAATGGCTGGGAACGGTAACATGAGCGCTTATTTGGGTATCTGGGGTTCAATAACATCTTCGAGCTTTGTCCATCTCTTTAGCCTAGATCCTAGATCTAGGTGATAAATGATAATCTTTTCTTAATATGAGTTAAAAATGAATTAATTATCATTAAACCTGTTTAGCCGTAATCATTAGTTTGTAATGGTATCTAGTCATTTGGGTTTGACAGGTAGAGAGTAATATTCCCCAGGACAAGCCGGCTATTGAATGTCCTTAATTACGTATTAATTATGATAACTTCCTTAACTTAATCTCATGATTAATGACCTAATGCGCTATCTGGTCATCCAGGGTGTAGGATGTGCGTAGTGTTCTCTCTTGAGTGATGCACTGGATGGTGGATCCGTTATTAATTGCTAATTAATTAGGATTTAATCTTGATTGATTAAGTGAATCGTCATAGTTATGGAACTTAGCATGTTATCTTGTCATTCGGGGGCTGGAGTGTGTAAGACATTCTAGGCATAGTGCTAGCCTAGATGGGTAGATACATGAAACGAAATCCAAATTAAAATACAATACAATGCAAATTGGCGGCAAATCTAGTTCATTTACAAAACAATAGGGAAAATCCGCATATCTAGTCATCCGCCGTGACAAAGGAACATTCTGTGCTGGGACAAGGTGGATGCTAGATGGGTGGATTAGTATGAAAACTTGAATGACATCTGAGATGCATGATTTAGCTAAGCTATAGGATTGGGTAACATGAATTGTCAAGCAGTCCTTTGGACTTATACAAAGGGAACAAAGGACCTTATTTGGTTTCACAAGCTGAGGAAATCAACTGGTTTCTTACAAGCTATTAGTAGAGGATTTAGTCCTATGAGTAGGATGACCATAAACCAAACAAATGAAACTTTAGTAGCTACAGAATGTCAGCTCAGGGGTAGGGATGTGAGGAAGAGACAACCTTCAAGGGTGACCATACACAGGATTACATCCTCCTATTTGGAACACTCGATGCAGAGTTCCAACGCTATCTGTAGAAAGGCAACAATTCAAATTACTTAGCCAACGCCAAAGATTTGGCATTAACTTTTCTAATGACATCAAACTGCTTGATTAATATATGTATATCCTACATGCTGTTACATTAGAAATACAGAAGCCCATAAAACGTTTTGAGAAGAGAAGACAAGTCTGCCATTCGACAACTTGGTTTCTTCTTACACAGTTCTTCATCGGTATATTCATTTCATGGCTTCTTAGGGACAGTAGTTTTAGAATCATTCGTTGGTAGAAATCTAAGGTAAAACCTTAGGCTATAGTCATTGCCAGTAATTGAAATCCCCCTAATCTGTTCAATCCAGTAGATATGACTTCCAGTATTAAACCATGAAGCACTCTTGATGCTTCACTTCCTCAATCGTATGATTTGTATGGCTTATCTCTCTTGTCGTTAGTTACAAGCAGACAAACCACTGTTCACCAAGCAGACTCGATGGCATTTGCTCTGCTTTATTCACCAATCAAATGCAATGACGTTTGCTCCTCTTACACGGCCACACCATGGTTCTTTTTATAATTATGACTCTATGTATGTTTATGTTTACTGAGAATATTGCATTTTATTATGATTTGTAATATTAAATTGCATTTTATCATGGGTTAAAATTTATGGTTTATATACTATAATGAATAATCTTTAATGATGGCATTATATTTTATAATGATTAATAATGTTTAATGAGGGTATGCATTTTATACTTGTTAATGGTGTGTAATATGTACATGGGATCTGTTCGTATATAATTAAGATGTTTTCCTAAAATTAATATATATTTTTTCTATTTTAAAAATTTCTCTATATATATATATATATATGAACTATGAACTATGAACTTAATGGTGAATCTTATCTGAATTTCATTATGAAATTTGAATTCAAATGAAATCTTATTTCCAAACTTGGGCTCGAACCCAAACCACATGTGACTAATATGAAATGGCCTTACATCTAAGTTATAGGACATGTCCCCCATGGTCTCGTGTCCTGTATTTCACGTTCCGGACACGAAATACGCCCTAAAATGTGTCCAACACCATTTTGTTCGTGTCCTCCAAAATGTAAAACGTATTCAATACGTTTTCATTGTGTCCTTTGATCGAAAAACGCATGTCATATGTGGATAAAACGTGCCCTAGCATTTTTTCCTATTTGGATACATGTCCCACGAAAAATAGTGGTTATTACGGGTCAATTTAAGCCTCAGGCATCTGTTCATATGTGAATGCATTAAGATTCAAGCTCACTTCTCAAAGTGGTGATTCATTTAACTAGCAAATCAGAACAAGAGTTTGATTTAAGACATTCAAAAGATTTAATTTCAGAGTTATGAACTAGTCACCGATGAGATAAGGAAAGGGACCTGTAAACGTTAAGCCAGGACTTACATATGCCTTTAGTTCCTTTAGTGTGTTAAAAACCACAGATTTAGTTTGAGTATGTTCTTCAGTGCCAAATGCAGGGATAAACACAGCAAAGGGATGCTTCACAAATCTGCCATTGTTTGGTTATTATGGCATTAATTAAGCTTGTATGAAATATGTGTAGCAATAAACCATGAGACATTCAAGAAATTCAAATCCCATACATCATAAATGAGTTCCGATTTATAATCAACTGGGTGGAAATGCTTTATAACGTTGGAAGAGGATTCTTAGCAAATCTGTTTAAGACCACTGGAAATTGCAGAAGAAAATTTACTTCAAATCTGTGTGAGCAGCAGTGATCAATAATAAAATAGTGAATCATCTGAGCCTTAACAGCAGATCACAAAAAGGTTTTAAGCATCGATTCTCTACTTATTAATACGAGGATCATAAAGAGGACCAAACGTTGCAAAAGAGATGAATAATGCGTGCCAAACCAGTGTCAAACCCTTAGATAGCAGTTTACTTCTGAATAATGTTCTTAATTCTGTCCACAATAGTACACCCGCCAAGGGTTTCTTCCTAAAAGAAGTCGGAAATACCCAGACATTTAGCTGTTTGTGGATTTTAGATGCCGGTCATGTGAAACACACCACACAAATTTGCTCAGAAATCTCTTGAGTAACTTTTAATATCTAAGTTCTACTAAATTTATAGTTAGTAATTTGTTATGTGCTTGCAGCCTTGTACAATTGTTAATAACTTAATAAGTTATAAGTTATAACATGAACAATGAACATTGAAGATTCAAGAGCGAACATTGAACTGTGAACAATGAACCATTGGACATCATTGATGTAGTAAATTAATAAATTAATACTATATTTCATTGTTTCAGTGACTTAATATGGATCAAGAACTATATATATATATATAAAACGTGCTCCGCGTGTCCTGTTTTCACGGCCATTGTGTCTAGTGTCAAATACTCGTATTTATGTGTCCTCCGTGTCTCGTTTCATGTGACTTAGGCTTACATAGTATGAACATTAACTAATATGATTCTGAATAGCATTCATGAAGCTGTCTTTAAGTACTCGAGTAAAGCTTGCACAACCCTGAGTAAATGCATCTGCGTGGTTGTTCAAGTTTTGTTATTCATACTTGCATCTGAAAAGAAGGTATGGTCATGTTCTTCATACTTGCATCTGAAAAGAAGTTATCGTTGAAGAAATATGCCTCTAGATATGACTTGTTCTATAACCATGTAGCTCCCAAAACACTGAGATATGAGACTGCAAATAGCACGCATTAAGCCCTCTTGATGCTTCCTTGATTGCAGCCAGGCTTTTTCCTTTTTTTGGAGTGCAGTTTGAATCCTACTGGGGCTTCTTTACTCGAACTGGCCCATGGAGTTGAGGTGTCTTTACCAAAATTGTTTTTCAGTTATGCTCTTAGATCGGCTATTAGATTACAATGAGTTGGAATTGGGTTGATTGTAACCCATATTGCAAATAGCACGCATTAAGCCTTCTTGACACTTCCATGATTGCAACCAGGCTTATGCTTTCTTTGGAGTACAGTTTGAATTCTACTGTGGATTCTTGACTCGAACTGGCCCATGCTTGATGGAGTTGAGGTGTCTTTACCAAAATTGTTTTTTCAATTATGCTCTTTATGCTTGCACCTAGAAGGAATTCATCATTAAAGGGATTAATTGTTAAAACTAGTGCCCACTGCCAGCAAGTCCTTGAGATTGGCCATTTGATTAGCAATGGGTTGGAATTGGGTTGATTGTAACCTACTTTGCATGGGGATGCTCTCGTCCCCCTCAGCCCCTCACGAAAGAAAAACTTGTTCTCGTTGTTCTGGTGTTTTAGGGATTTAGGGACACGAAGAAAACGTTCCAAAAGTGCCAGGGATTTCGTTGTGCAGACAGGGACTTGCTGCCCATACCCAAGACGTTTTAACTTTTGGGTATGCCTGTTCAGTTCTGACACTGGATATTGATTGGATATATCATATTGTCCAATAAACAACAAATCAGTTCAAAATAGTTCATATTTTCCCTTGGAAGATGCGGTATTTCAGACAAAAAAACATGTTCCAGGTTGTAGGAGAGAGACCTTCTGAAGGACAGTCACATGCCTGTAAAAAAAGGATGAATGACAAGGAAAAAAGACAACATGAGATAAAACTAAACCACAAAGCAACATTACCACACTAAAATATCAAACTTTTATCTTTCTGACATTAGGATGAAAACATGTGGTAATACCTACAGGGAGAAGACTCCTGTAAGCAAATCACAAAGGCTTCGTGGCTCAAGTTCGAGCCTTGTTGGTGTACGTGCATGAATCATTGGTGTTTTTAATTTTTGATATCTTTGGACCTAGAAAGCTGCTAAATACCAGTTTCAACTGATATTCTATGCAATCAACATAAAATTGAATTGAATGCTAGCCTGAATGATCCTGGACGAACAGATTAAATAGTAGCAGCAGTCTGAATGATTCTGTAGAGAGATTAAATAGCAACAGCACAAGTAGACAGCTTTTGCTATGCATACTGTGAATCCTCTTCAGTTGGTTGTTACTCGAAGCTGGATATGGCCGAGTAGCTGCCCAAGAGACTCGTTCCCGTTCCCGTCCCCGCTGTTCTCCACCCTGGAAACCCATGCAACAAATTTGTAACTTAGACGATGCGGTATTATGACATACACAAACCAATGTTATCAGAACTGGACCAGGGACCGGTCAGAACCAAACCGGAACTGGTAAAAAAGTCAGACAAAAAACCGATCAACCAAAAACACACAAAATATTCAAATATTAAAGAAAAACACATATATTCATGTGCATCCATATGAATCCAAACCATTTATACACAAATAAGGAAAAAATCTCATTTATAAAACATGTAAGGGTGCACATAACCAAAATAACGTGGAGTGCAATCCATCTTTGAATTGAAAATACATTAAAAAACAGGACCTAGGTAGCTTCTAACATCCAAAAACAACGATGCAACAACAAATACCTACATATCATTGAAATCTTTTCCTAATTGGGATCTTCATCGTCAATATCACCCGCTAAGCATTAAAATAAGATAAAAAATGCTTAGCAAGTCAATCTAAGATTTTGTTTAAGTGATGGGTACTTTTTTAGTAGGATCATGATAGAGAAGTTCAACAATCAATGCCACTATCATCAAGGTACAAATATGGCTTGGTGCTTTTGATTAAATAGTAGTTCCATATTCTTGAACATGAAAAAATCCAATGGAAACATTACAATCCCCCCAATTTTGAAATCCTGAAAAATTGTCGTGTCTGCTGGATTTTGAGTGATATTTAAAATTCTACTTACTACATATGAAATCCAATGAAGTCGGAGTCATTTCATGGTAATGTTAAAAATTTATATAAAATGATGAAAATGAAAGATAAAGGAGAATGCCACTTTTACTTTAACATTACCATGAATTGCATAGCAATGGTAGGGCCATAAGATTGAATATTGGGCACTTCTTGTGGGTCATTACTCAATTAAGAAAAATATAAAAAAAAGGCAAAATAAGCCTCATGTGCTATGTTGTATGCAACTTTACTGAACCGGTACCGAACTGACTGTTTAGTGAAAATGGTCTATTCAGTGCCGAACTAGTCGGTTCCATACCGAATCAGCCAAAAATGGTTCAAGAGGCCGGTCCGAAGTGGTTTTCCTTCCAATTGGTCGGATTGGCCAGTTCAAACTGATTTGGTTTGGTTATGATAACACTGACACAAATGAAGACACAAAGCCATATAGTTTAGAGGACAAAATAATAAATATAATGATTAAGGAATAAAATGAATTGTGTTAATGGACAATGATAGTGGCTATATAAATAGTAGATGTGCCCAAACATAGAAAACATGCACAAACATATTTTACTGCAATAAATAATTAGTTATCAACATATATTACATAGCCTTTGTATAATAAGTTGCCCTTCGTTGTAGGTTATGTGGCTCTGATATCACATGCAATGTACCCAAAGGGTAGTTATAGTGCTCCATTAAGGTATGCATAGATAACGGCACATTGCCATATAGACCAAATATTATTGAATATATTATTTAAGGTATACGATGAATTTTGAATTTTGTATAGGAATCATATAAACAATAGTAATCTTGCCTATAAATTTCAAGATAGAAGATATGGCCATATAACATGTCTCTATTGCATAAATAATTAATTGTTAACATCTACTACATAGCGTTTATGTTGCATGGCTATGTGGATGGGCATAGGGACAATGCTATATGAAGAAATATTTTTTGCACTGTAGTTGCAAGGATGTGTCTATTTTCGTTTGCAAAGGTCATTGGGATGTAGTTTTGTCAAGTAGAGATATGGTGGATGAGATATGTCAAGAATAAATATGGCTGGAGGGGGGAATGTCTATGTAAATATGATTAATTTACAATGCTTCACCAAGTTTTCTGGACAGGGGAGCGTGGGAGTGGGGAGACGTATAAGGGGGACATGTGGAAGTAAATGAGGGGATGTCAAGGTTCCTGACATAGGGAGTAATGATAAAATCCCAACAATAACTATTCATCCCATTTAAATTAATCATTGTGCAATCAAGTAGAAACATCACAATCTTGCAAATATTTGAAATCTTGAGAACTGTTCAATCTGCTGAATTTTGAATGGGATGTGAATTTCTACTTTCTCTATATGGAGTCAGATGAGTTTAGAACCACTCAAACATCTTGAAACAATGAATAGTAAATGATATTTTCTTTTATTTGACCTTTTCTTCCTTTTACTTTAAGAATTTAATACTACCGTTAATTACCAAGGCCATGGACTCCTTAATGCTTTAAACTGTAATATCCCTTGGGGTAATTTAACTTTACGGTTAAATAACATATGACAAATTTGTGCCAATATCAAAGTATCCCTTTTCAATTCAACATAAATCACATTTGAATGCACAATAATGTAAACAAGTAGTTGGTCTTCAATAGTATGAAACAAACCACTGATCTATAATTGTACATCTAGTGTTGTTACACCAACCAATCTTGCGGCATAGTATTCATCAATAAACAATAAAAACCTTTATCAATAATACAAGTCATGAACAACATTGTACATGGATTGTTTTAATTCACAACAACCAACTTACAAGACCATTTGATTCCTTGCTTCCTTAGGAAACATTCTATCAATACCATTTACTACTTAGTCACACCTCACTGCTATCCAGGGTCCCCTATTGGGCCTTGTTGCCTAGATCAAATTGCAAAGGAGAACCCACCACCTTAGTAGAGATCTGTTGTAACAATTGATCCTCAAAGGGTGTCACTGCCACACGAGATACCTCAACAAAAATCCTCAGACCATTTGAAAGAATTTGTTATTTTCAATAGCCCCTCAACTTGGATTTGCTGTTACAAAGTGGTACCTGGATCTATTGTTACAAAGTGGCACCAAAAGATATCCATTGCCTCCAACAGAGCCTCTGCTCTCTAATTCTGCCACAAACTATGGCTTGCCACAAAATTGTGTCAAATAGCTAACTATTGTCACAAATGGCCTCGAACCCTATTTGCTGCCATAGGTAAGTAATTGATGATGGGTTGCTGGCTTAGATGATGTTTTTTTGCCCAAACTCAACCAGTCCCCTTGTTGCCACAAGAATCAAACATTTAGAAACCCTTAGCTGCCATAGGGATGCCATCTGCTTGTCTAATAGGGCTTCAGGTCAATGTGTTGCCACATGAGATCTCATTCAAATGGGCCACAACTTCAGGGAAAGAGAATTAAGGGTAATCAGTGCCCTGGAACCACAAAAAAACACCTTCATTTCCTCATAGATATTTGGCTATTCAAACAATAGTTCATAACCCTTGCTACTCCGCATGCGTTGCCTCAAAATTTCCACAAGATAGATGAGTGTTGCCTCAGAATTTTTGCTAAAACAAAATAAATATAGAGGATTGGCTAGGGTGGAATTGAACCCGTGACCTCAAGGTTATGAGCCTTGCGAGCTACCAGACTACTCTACTCCGCACCATTGATTTATATCATAATCAGAATGGGTACACAAAACAATAATGGGATATAGTACCCCTATCCCTATATAGGGATAGGGGTACTATATCCCATTATCACAAGAAACTTCAATTACTTTTTTATCTTTCACCACCGAAACCAATTGGAGATAAGGGGTCTTAAAACCCTCAAAGAGCCCAAGTTCGTAAATAAAAATATCCACAAACCATGATGAGAAAAATGATTCTCCTATCTCATTTTCATAGATTCCCTTTGGGGCCTCTCCTAATTTTAATTTGAGGGGCTAATAAGTTTCCCTCCATTTTCCCCCAAATTTGGCTTCTTTCACAAGTTTTCCTCCAGTTACCCCGATTTACCCAATGTCACCCCAATAACATTCTATAACGGGTCCCCACCTTTATAAATGACTATAGCCTACGGGGGGTTGGATATGCTACATTGTCCTCCCTTGGGAAATTTAGTTAGAAGAGGACATTACAGTCCCTCCCCGACATTGCTTGCCCTCGAGCAATCACAAATTCAGATGCAGCATAATCTGCTATGATCCCATTGTATGATCAACAACAACCATGATCACCTTTGCATATATACCTTTCTCAATTGCATTGTAGCTACAATCATCTTGTTTGGCACATATCACAATTATTGAATCCTTTCTACAAGGTTCCCCACCTTATTCCTTTTTAGTTGCAGCACCTTGGATGTCAACTTTAGTGTCATCCCGAAGCTCCATATTTTCTACATTGTTATCTATAAAATTTCCTTGAAACTGAATTTTATTCTCCTAATTGATTAACAATTTATTTGTTTATGACAATTGATGAATAAATCACACTGCAATTCTTCACAATAAAAATAAATGTTGCGGAAGTGAAGTCAGGAATTGAGAAATAGATGCGTACACGTAAAAATCGAAATAATGATTTTGGACTGAAAAGTCGTTGGAAAAACCCTGAAGGGAAAATCGATGCAACAAATGAGGGTTTATTTTATTATGCAACAAATAGAGAATTGCAACTCCTCGCCTCCTTGACTCAACTCAATATTTTTTTGTTTTTTGTTTTGTTATATCAACTGGAAAAATTGTTTTTCCGTCAATCCAATTCAATTTGGCCCTCCCTAGGCAACTAACACTTCCTTGGAAATTCACACTTCCAGATTGAGAGAACACATTGTTGCCTTTAGATAAATTGATTTTCCCTAAAAACCCTTCCAGGGGAGCCATCCTGCTTATGTTTACCTCTGGAAACAATTTGCTAGGCCTCCCGGTGCTAGATCCGAGCACTAGTAACTGCACCGAACCTCTCTGGGCAACTCGCTCTGGAAACTGGGCAACTTGCACTGCAGGACTCGTCCTCTCTACTGGGTAATTCAGCCTCCCTTCCATGGCATTGGAAACTAGAAAACCACTAGAGAATTTCTTTGTAAATTCCCCCTACTGCAACCCCTGCCACTCTCTGGCTCAAATTCTTCCCTCACTGAATATTGCACACTAGGAAACTCACACTGCCTTAGCTAACTCGCTCTCCCTCTTGTGTCTTTCTCCATCCCATCGACTTGCTCTTATAATCTCTCACTGGAGCATCAATGACCAAGATATAATTGTGATTGATGTTTAAGAACATCTTAGACTTGATCCATGTCACTCTTTGGAAGTCTCTAGAGCATAAGTCAATCTCCTTAATTAATTGCCATTAATTAATCAATTTTCCTAAGTTAGACTTGTGCATTTTTAATTATTGAACAATTAACTTAATTAAGTGGTCTCTAGGTGTTTTCTCTCGAAACCTTTTTTGGGTTTTGGAGATCTTGTTTTCTTTAGCCTCTTAGATACAAATCGAGACTAGAACACCTATCTTATGCTATAAAAAATCTAACACTCCCTCTTAGCGAGGAAGGTGTTCTCCACTATAACCTTTTGTTTTATGAAATAGATGAACTTAGCTTTGCATAGAACTTTCATGAGTATATTCTCCACTTGTTGCTATGTGCGAACACACTGTGCTCCATGCTGCTGATGTCTGACAATTGTGAAACAACTAGCTTTCACTGTCCACCAAGCTACTGCACATAATTTGATCCACCTTGCACTGGTGCTGCCACTACCCTACTGCTATTCCTGCATTGCTGCCGCAACTATTGCAATAGTGAGTCTGACCTTTCCCTGATCTCCCTATGAAACAAAATTGGGAAATCTCTCTTGGATGGAAACTCCCTCTTGAAATCTTGCTATCGCTGGAATTGCACCTGCAACCTCCAATTGGGTAATTCACATTGCCTCCAATCACACGAACACTGCCTCCAATCACACGAATGTCATGCAACTACAACTAGAAACTCGATCTAAACAGATCTATTGTGTATCTGCATTGACTTTACAACTTTCCCTTGAGTCTCTGACTGCAACTAGCTCTGTGATGTCTACTGAGAAACTGACTGCACCCAACTGTCTCTGTTCCTCTCTAGTATCCCACTGCAACTAGCTTTGCACTGTCCTTCAAGATCTGACTGTGCGTGTTAAACACTGATACTCCTGCTACTGAATACTATGGGCCCTTGTAGCAAAGGTAATGATCCATGAGGAAAAACCCATTTGATGTTGTGCCTCCTCGGACCTTGCCCGATCCTGCGACTTTTAAGCATCATGCTCCTCCCCCTTCTAGAGGTATAACTGCTATCTATACAAACTCCTCCAACCTAGAGGTCAACTCATCTATCTCTGTTGAAGCTACCGTTTGCTCCCCCTAAGTTAGACTTATGCATTTTTAATTATTGATCAATTAACTTAATTGAGTGGTCTTGTGTTCTTTAGCCTCTTAGACACAAATCAAGAATAGAACACCTATCCGATGCTACAAAAAATCTAACATTCCCTCTTAGTGAGGAAGATGTTCTCCATTGTACCCATTTGTTCTCTGAAATAGACGAACTTAGCTTTGCATGGAGCTTTCATGAGTATATTTTCCACTTGTTGCTTTGTGGGAACACGCTGTAGTTGGACTGCTCCACGCTGTTGATATCGGACAATTGTGAAACAACTAGCTTTCACTGTGCACCAAGCTACTGAACATACTTTGATCCACCTTGCACTGCTGCTGCGACTGCTCTGCTGCTATTCCTGCATTGCTATTGCAACTATTGCAATAGTGAGTATGACCTTCCCCTGATATCCCTATGAAACATAATTGGGAAATCTCTCTTGGATGGAAACTCCCTCGTGAAACCTTGCTATGGATGCTATCGCACTTGTAACCTCTAATTGGGCAATTCACACTGCTTCCAATCACACGAATGTCCTGCAACTGCAACTGGAAACTCGATATCAACAGATCTATTATGTATCTGCACTGACTTTATAACTTTCCCTTGAGTCTATGACTGCAACTAGCTATGCGATGTCTACTGAGAAACTGACTGCACCCAATTGTCTCTATGCCTCTCTGGTGTTTGACTGCAACTAGCTTTGCACTATCCCTCAAGATCTGACCATGCCTGCTAAACACTGATCCTCCTGCTACTGAATACTATGGGCCCTTGTAGCAAAGGTAATGATCCATGAGGAAAAACCTGTCTAATTATTTGCCTCCTCGGACCCTGCCCGATCCTGTGACTTTGAAGTATAATGCTCCTTCCCCTTTTGGAGGTGTAATTGTTATAAATATAAACTCCTCCAACCTAGAGGTCAACGCATCTATCTTTGTCGAAGATGCCGTCTGCTCCCCTTTCTTTTCCTTCTTTCTCTTCAGACACCGGGTGACATAGTGACCAAATTCACCACATCCGAAGCATTTGACCTTCGATAGGTCCTTTTTCTTCTTCTCACCTCCTTTTGAGTTCTATTCCTGGTTAGGACCCTTCATCGACTTCCCTTACTTACAAGGGAAACACTTTCTTCTTCCTCCTTCTCAACTTTCGGTCCTCTACTGCTACTGCTGGGGGTGCCTTTGACCAAGCTAAGCCTTAGATCCTCTTGCGTGAAACCATTCCATAGGCATTCCCAATCTAGTAGCTAATCTCGTCTAATGATTCCCTAAACAAAGTTCTGCCATTCCTTGGTAAACCCATTTAGAGCTATTCACACAAGTTCTTTGTCTTCAGGTTTCTCTCCTACAACTGCTAGCTCATCACGAACATTCTGAATTTTGGTGAGATAGGAAGTCACACTCTCACCCTTTTACATCTTCGTTGTCCTCAACTTCTTGAGAATCATTTTTCGATTCTCCTATGGATTCTCATACAACTTTATGATGACATCCCACATGTCCTTTCCCATAGTCTTGTATGCAATGTGTGCAAAGATACGATCTCAAACCCTATCTAAGACCATCCTCTTTGTCTTGGCCATCTCTTTCTTGAAATTTTCCAATTGTTGTGCATTTGTTGGCTTCGCCACGACGTTAATCACAAACTTCTTTAGACCATGCTCACCCAAAAGAAATTGTATTTTGGCCTTCCAGACGCCAAAACTAGAGGCTCCGTCAAGTCTGTCCTGATCCTCGAGTCTTGCTAAATCCATCCCGCAAAACTCAAACTGGAGATTGGATTTGGAAATCTCCTTCTTTCTCGACCTTGCTTCTGTTGCTCGCACTCACTTAGGAATGCACAAATCTGCCTCCAAAAATCCTTCTCCGACTAATATACTTCCTTTAGCTGCTCCTTGAAACTACTCGCTCTACCTTCCAGATGTCATTCTCTAGGAATTGGCATAGGAACTACAACCTCTGTAACTTGAAATGGCTATTTTGGAAAACTTTCACTAACAAATTAATTTCCCTGCTATGGCCTACTACTACTAGAAATCTTAGATCTCCTCCCAGAAACTGGAAACCTTCTGAGAAATTTAGGAAATCTCTTGTGTGCTTTCCTCTTCTTGCCTAGCGCAAATCTGCAACTCCAACCCTAGCTGGAAATATTCTTCGCCCAGATTTTCTCTACAAATCAACTGATCTGCTCATTGGAATTGCTCCCCGACAACCACACTTGCAAATTTTGCGTCTGAGCAAATCAAACTTTTCTAGCACCTTGCCTCTGGTAATTGATTTATGCCCCAACGATTCACACCCCTGGCCTGGCCTGTACATCTGAACTTTGTGCTTCATATCTCCCTTTGAAATTGCACAATCTATTGACCTTTCGCCTTTGAGCCTCCGATCTGATCAACAATGCTCTGAAACCATGTGAAATTTCCTTGAAATTGCAACTGGAATTTATTCTCCTAACTGATTAACAATTTAATTGTTTACGACAATTAACCAATAAATCACATTGCAATTCTTCACAATAAAAATAAATGCCGCGAAAATGAAATCAAGAACTGAGAAATAGATGCACACATAAAAATCAACACAATGATTTTGTACTTAAAATTCCCCAAAAAAACCACGAAGGGAAAATTGATGTAACAAATGAGTGTTTATATTATTATGCAACAAAATAGAGAAATACAATGCACACATAAAAATCAACACAATTATTTTGTACTTAAAATTCCCCAAAAAAACCATGAAGGAAAAACCGATGTAACAAATGAGTGTTTATATTATTATGCAACAAAATAGAGAATTACAACTCCTGGCCTCCTTGGCTCAACTCAATTTCTTTTTATCTCAACTAGGAAAATTATCTTTCCCTCATTCCAACTCAATCTAGCCCTCCCTGCACAACTCACACTTTCTTGGCAATTCACACTTCTAGATTGGGATTGTGCACCGCTGTCTTTGGATAAATTGATCTGCCTTGGAAACCCTTCCAGGTGAGCCGTTTTGCATGTATTTGCCTTTGGAAACAATTTGCTAGGCCCCCCGGTGCTAGATTCAGGCACTAGCAACTTAATCAAACCTCTCTGGGCAACTGGGAAACTCGCACTGTAGAAATTAGTGTCTCCACTGGGTAATTCAACCTCCCTTTCTTGACGTTGGAAACTAGAAAGCCACTAGAGAATTTCTCTGTAAATTCTCCCTATTGCAACCTTTGCTACTCTCTCGCTCAAACTCCTCCCTCGTTGAATACTTTGCATTGGGAAACTTACATTGCCTTGCCTAACATGCTCTCCCTCTTGTGTCTTTCTCCATCCCATCAACTTGCTCTTATAATCTCTCGCTGGAGCATCAACAAACAAAATCTATTTGTGATCGATGGCTAAGATCATCTTAGACTTTATTTGTGTCAATTTCTGGAAGTCTCTAGAGCATAAGTTGATCTCCTCAATTATTTCCCATTAATTAATTAATTTTCCTAAGTTATGCATTTTTAATTATTGATCAATTAACTTAATTGAGTGGTCTCTAGGTGTTTTTTCCCGAAACCTTTTTTGGGTTTTGGAAATCTCATGTTCCTTAGCACCTCAAACACAAATCTAGACTAGAACACTTGTCTGATGCCACCAAAAATCTAACATTATTCTCTTTGGCAGTTGAATTCTTTTTTCTCAAAAACTTCTTTGCTAAGGATGTTTTGTTGTTCTTCATGTGTTGTGGCCCCAATGTTTTAGTATTAGCTTTTTCTGATTTTGATCTCAGGTTGATATCAACTGGTGGAACTGTTGGAAATACTGAGAGGGGGGGTGAATCAATATTCCTTTTCAATTGTTATTTTTACCAGTTAAATCATTTATATTTAGAACACAAAAATGAACAATAGAAGAATATGATATTTACAATGAATCAAGTACAATATGGGTAGGGCTCCAACCCTTGATAAAGATACCTAGGCTCCAACCTGGGATGTGCCAAGCACTTACTTGGACTTTAGTGAGGCTCCGACCTCTAGGGCTTTGACCCTATCTTATCCAAGGCACCAACCTTGAGTTTAGGAGCACCAACTCCAAGGACACCAATCCTCAATCTTCCAGGCTCCAACCTGTATTTGCCAAGCACCGACTTGGACTTCCAAGGCTCCAACCTTGTCAATTTTGAGGCACCAACCTCAAGGGCTCCAACCCTATATCTGGTTCACTTTGTCAAGGTATGTTTGGTTGTACTTCACGGCTCCCAATATCTTCTTCAACGAGCCCTGTCAATCTCTTCAACAATGCCTTCTCCAAATCACTTCATTAATGACAACCTGTCTTCATATGAAGGAGTCTTCACAACTCTTCATATTGCTCAAACAGAATCTCCAAGTCACATCATGATGACTAACACACCATGGTCACAATCGTCAATGTATCTTCAATGATCTTGCACACACACAACTCTTCGTTTCAATCCTCTGTTCTAACAGTTGCGATAACTGCTTTAGGAGTAATTGATTCAGAAGAGTGACTATTGCAGCTTCAGTGTTATGGAACCAGCGCACAAAAAGATAGAAAAGATAGATCAACGCTTTAGAAATAAGTCTCTTCGAGGGGGCAACCTCCTTTACATTACACAAATGAACAATTCTTAGATGATACAAATAAAAAGACTTCATTTCTATATATAGGAATCTAAGGGGTCATAATATAATTAAAGCCGACATAACAATAATAATGTAAGGGCACAATAATAACAATAGGGGACTACATGGGCACAACAATATAATAAAGGGGTTTTACTAATAACAATAAGGGGTTACACTAGTAGTATAGGGACCTAACATGCCCCTCTCATTCAAAAAGTGTTGTCCTCAACGCTTGAGTATTTCTTGATGCTCCTGTATAAAATTCTTGTCCTCCCATGTGGAATCTTCAGCGGGTAAGTTCTTCCACTTGATGAGATACTCTGAAATTGATCGATTTCGTAGCTGTCGGGTTCTTGTTTCTGTGACTGCTCCAAGCTCCAATATGATTTTTCCTTCCTCGTCAAGTTCTGGCAATATTGTTTGAACTGGGATCTTCTGCAACTTTTGAATGAGTGGCCACACTTCTTCATCCTTCTTCCATTCATACCTTGTTTCGTTTATCCAATTTGGTTGGATAATAGAAATGGCGCACAACAATGCTTCCACATCCTCATCCTTTCTTGAGAGTGCATCTGCCACAACATTTTTCTTCCATTTTTTGTAGATGATTTCAAAGTCATAACCCAACATCTTTGTGACCCATTTTTGTTGCTCTTCAGAGGATAATCTTTGTTCTAAAAAGTATTTAATACTATCATGATCTGTTTTTACCTCGAAGTGTCTTCCCATTAGGTAAGGTCGCCATTTCTTAAGTGCGTGTAGTATTGCCAACATTTCCTTCTCATAAATCGCTTTCTTGAGGGACATTTGTTTGTATGTATGTAACCGTAAAAATACCCAATCGCTTACATCAAAACTTTTTTCATTGCGATGTTGATCTGCTTCTTGTTTCATTCGATTCTGCACCAAAGTGGTGTTATCCTTTAAAAGTTGGAAAACTTGTTGTTGATGCTCGATGTGATCTTTCACTGCTTGAATATTTTTCTTCTTGATATGTCCTTCTATATTGAGAGTTTGAGGAGTGGTAATTTCTTCCAATGCATTACAAGATATGGTCGAATTCATTTCTTGATGCTCTATGTGATCTTTCACTTCTTGAAATTTTTTCATCTTGATATGTCCTTCTATCTTGATAGTTTGAGGAGTGGTAATTCTTACCAATGGTTTACAAGATATGGTCAGATTAATTTCTTCTTTCTCTAAGGTTGGGTCTTGGCGTATATCCTCTTCTTTTGATGTTTCTTGATCCTTTTCTTCCTTCTCTTCATACTCTATGTAAAATAATTTCTTCTCATCACACTTATGACCTTTAGTGCATTTGCTATCACAATTGTAACAAAGCCCTTTTTCTTTTTTTTTCTTCCAATTGTTGTGGTGTAAACCTTGTAGGTTGTGGAAGGCTAGGAGAAGAAACACTTCCATAATTATAGTCGTGAGTGGTTGGATTCCTTGTTTCCATAATTTCGCTTTCAATTTTTATTTCCCACCTGAATGCCTTCTCCAATGAATCAAGTGCCCAAAGACGAAGCTCATGTTGGATGTTATCCTTTAAAGTACCTATGAAGACATCAATCCTTTGATTATTTGGAATATAATTTACCCTTATATTCAATTTTTGAAAGTCCTCAATGTACTCTTCCATTGAACACTTTTGTTTGAGATTTATCAATTGGCTAAACAAGGTGTTTCTCTTTGTATCCTCATAATGTGCTAACATTTCCTCCATGAAAATTGACCACGTAACAAGTGGTTTACGAGAACAAACCCTTTTATACCATAAAAATTGATTCGGTTCTAAATATGAAGATGCAATACATACCTTTTGTAACAGTTGCACCTCATGTAGATCAAAATATTGCTCCATCTGTAGTATCCAATTCACTGGATCCTTGCCATCAAACTTCCTCATATCGCCTTTTCTTGATTTTAGGAGCTCAATCTTGAAACGACTATAGCTCTGTAATTTTGGCTTTTCCAGTTCTGAAATCGCGACCTGAAGTAGCCCTCTGTGTCCTCTTTCCAATGCCACCAATCTTATCAAAATTTGATTCTCCAAGAAAGAGCTATGCACAATCTCCCAAAATGACCTGATTATATACCTTTTCAGAAAAGCGAACTTGTAGGAAGTGCCACGTCTCACTGTTTTGACCTTTGGATCTGAAAAATATACACAAACAACTACAATCCGTCCTCTTTCCATAACTGCTTATGAAATTGCAATCTGATGCTCAGAGAGATAGTTATGATGATTTTCCCAAGGTGACCTATTTGGAATGTAATTTAGGGGTCTGCAAAAACCCTAACTGCCTCAGAGTATATCTCCTAAAATATAGCGAGACGGGATTTGAAATGTGGAGCCAAGGTTCAGACTGATTCCTTCTCAAATGGGTTTTTGTTTTAGCTTCTGAAACTTTGTAGCGAAAATCCCACGATGACTTGTTTTAGTTGAAATTCTGGAGCTTGCAAAAACCCTAACTTCCTCAGATCATATATCCGAAAATATAGTGAGACAAGCTCTGAAATTTGGACCCGAGGTTTAGTGCGCATTAGTCTCAAATGGGTTTTTTTTTCTTGCTTTTGAAACGTCGTAGAAAAAAAGTTATAGCGAAAATTCCATGATGACCTGTTTGGAGTAGTGAAACCCTAGAATCCAAAACTCTGATACCAAATGTTATGGAACCAGCTCACAAAAAGATACAAAAGATAGATCAACGCTTTAGAAATAAGCCTCTTCGAGGGGGCAACCTCCTTTACATTACACAAATGAACAATTCTTAGATGATACAAATGAAAATACTTCCTTTCTATATATAGGAGTCTAAGAGGTCATAATATAATCAGAGCCGACATAACAATAATAATGTAAGGGCACAATAATAACAATAGGGGACTACATGGGCACAACAATATAATAAGGGGGTTGTACTAATAACAATAAGGGGTTACACTAATAGTATAGGGACCTAACATTCAGGTTGTGCACACAATTATAAAACAACCCTGTCTTATGCAGTCTCTTTAACATATCATGGGCTGCGCTTCTACGGATTCATTATACGTCCGAACTTTTCAATGATTAACCCAGTGAACAGAATGTTTTTACCTTCGTCTTCCGTTGGACCTTCGGCTTCCTCTGTGCTCACTCGACCTTCGACTTTCTTTCTACTGTTCCTTTGGCTTCCTCTGTCTCTTCAAGTTCACAAGTTGTGAACTTCTTTATGCTCTATTTTTATGCCCGAGATAGACACTCAAAATTGAGGCGTTTTAACTCGTTTTTATACGGGTTTCACCAATGACCAAAGGACACATATATTGGAGGGAGGCCGACCTGTATATTAAAAATATATATCGGAGAGTCTTTTACCATTGACTTGATTATTCATGAAAACCATATAAGAGCTGCTATACCCACATGGAGGTCCCACATGCCACGTCGTCACCTTTAATCCCGCAATCACAATTTCATGAGAATCAGAGTCATTCCTTTAATCCTGCAATCACAATTTCATGAGAATCGGAGTCATTCCTTTAATCCCGCAATCACAATTTCATGAGAATCGGAGTCATTCCTTTAATCCCGCAATCACAACTTCATAAAAATCAGAGGTTTTACAAGTGTGCACATGCTCTGTCTTCCGATGGAGTGGATGCGATATTTAATGAACTGTTTTTAATGAATCCATTGGGTCCACAATATTATCGCAATTAGAGGTTTTACACGTCATCCCTTTGAAACTTGCGATTCAATGGATGCGATATTACATTAAGTTATATTATAGTGTTGTAGTCGGGTCCGCAATAATATTGCAATCACAGTTTTTAATGTGACATCCCTTTATAACTTGCGATATGAAAGTTCTGATAGGCGGATGCGATATTACATTAGGGTTGTTACCATACACTGATCGGGTCCGCATATTATATCGCAATCAGAGTTTTAATGTGACAAGCCTTCATAACTTGCGACGCGAAGGTTCCGATACGACGGATGCGATATTAATTAGGGCGTGTTGTAATGGGACCATCGGTTCCACAATGCTCCTCCGATATCGTTGTTTTCTTCCTTTAGACTCTTACTCTTGGCTTGGATTTCTTGTGGCTTCTCGTTCCTGTGATTTCCGTTGGCTACTCTTTGATGACTTCCGATAGCTCTTCTTCCAATAGCTCTTCCTTTGACTTCCGATAGCTCTACTCCTCCGACGTAATGTTCCTATTTGTTCTTCCGATAGCACTTACCCTTGGGCATATGCAATAACCTGTTTCTCTTGCTTCGATAACTTGCTTCTTTGATGGATTTCGATAAACTCTTCATCTTACTCTTTGGCTTCACAATAGCTTCTCCTCTTTGGCTTCTTGCTCCTGTTGCTTCACGGATTACTGCTTCTATTTTGTCTGTATATATATATATATATATATATATATTCAATCCACTTGGGTTCTCCATCTCATCATATCATCATATATCAAACTTTCATCACTATGAACATTATGATCAATGGGCATCAATGGGAAATCATGTATCAAAGAATTTTCCATCACTAATACTTCCATATTGACATCAATGACAACCTAGATTAACAGGAACAAATCCAATAACAATGGTGTCAATGTTTGATGCCATCCTTTTTTGCCATTTCCTCATACAGACTAAAACTTGTTCAACTGTCCTTTTATTACCTTTCTTTGAACTCCTTACATGTTTTCCTCTCCGTTTACCCTTATGTGATGATTAGAATGCAAAAATCAGAGCTTTCCTTCCCCACTTATTATCCACAACTTGATCTTAGTCACTGGCTTCTCATTTGAACAACCACTTTTAGTTTGAGGAGCTTTTGCTGTTCTTAAACCACCACCAGTTGAACCTTTCCTTCGGGTGTATACCTTAGGTACATTATTGCTTAAAAAGAGAACACGTTTTGTGTGACTTTCTCTTTAAATTTTCCAACCTATAGCAGGGAATACCACACAACATGTTACACTCTTCTTTTGGAGGAATCCATGGTGATTGTTTTTCACAAGGGAAAACAAGAGCCTGAGAAAAACCATGCAAGTGGCAATCCAATACCAGAAAACGACGAAAAAATAGATTATCAAAGGGATCCATAGATGCATCAAGATATTTTCCAAGAAATATATTACTCGATGCTAAATTTTCAAGACCTAATCCTTTCCCTCTAATCTCAACAGATTCTTTTTGATGATCTTGTTTCATAAGAAAATAATACCTTGCATTGATTTCATAAGGCTTGACCCCAAGGCATTGACTAAGGCTATCTAACACTGCATGTGATAAAATATGTTATGGAATTCTTATCCTCGGGGATGTAAAGTTCACAAGCCATGGTTCTTTATGGCTACTTCATATGCTCCTTTCATACGATGATCTGGTACTTCAGCTACAAGAATTTCTCCCAAACATTGCCTCCTCTTTTTGGCATTCCCATCTATAAGCACTGGAATTGGCGTGGGATGGAGTAGTCCTACAAGTGTACACCTGGGCTTGTTCTGCTGACAAGTCTTGCACTCTCTTACGTGCCTCAACACATCATCCTTGAGGCCTTTCCAAGAAGACCTTTCTCTGATTTGCCTGTATGTTTCAAAGAGCTGGTGGTGTCCCACTAAATGTGGGTTATGCATGAACTTCGAGATCTTCTTCTTGAGTGTAGATTCAAGGATCTAACAGATCTTGTCTTTATATAAAATGACCTCATCCTCCACTCTGTACCTTCCATCTTGGATGAGTTTGTCCATTAATTTGCAAGCATACGTATTTTTTGAATATTCCAGTAGTAGGTGGGCTTTCCAATCTTTGGTGATTCCATGAGTGTGCATGCGGCTGGTTTCCTGGAGAGCACATCAATCACAATGTTCTTCTTGTACTTAGTACCAAACTCATAGGCCTATAGGCTACTATCTGATGACCTTAGTCTTGTAATCAAACATTTTGATATGCAAGCCGCATCCTGGTGCCTGTATGCCACTTCCATTCTCTTAGCTAATACAATTCAAGGACCACCATTGGACATACCTCTCAACACTACCTTGCTTCCATTCTAGGCCCGAATTTCCATTTCCATCACCCAATAGTTCATTGAAAATTTTCCTAGTACAACCATTGTATCCCTAACACAACATGGTATATGCAAGGTCTGTTATGTAGAAATCATCGGTGAATGTGTAATTACCTAGTGTCATGCTCAAATGTGTGATCACCTACGTGCATGTCATGTTGTACCCATCAATTGCACTCATCTTGAAGCCCTCAAATTCTTTTGTGGAAATACCTCTCCTTGCCACCAAAGTTGCATCGATGAAATTGTGCGTAGCTCCACCATTGACCAAAGTTGTGATTCATTGCCCCTATATGACCCCCCTGATCCTGAAGGTGTAATATTTAGGGACTTTAGAGAGAGAGGCGATAGTACCACCCTTAACTCCTGTATGGGGTCTTTTATCTCCTTTGGCCTCAAGGGATTTCTCTTCTTCGGAACTAATAGGCTCCTTGCTTGGTGTTGGTATTGTAACAACTTCATCATCACTGTTGGACACTACTTTAATATAGTGGACCGACCCCTTTCCCAAGCACCTCTGACCCAGTTCCCATGGTTCCTTGCAAGTGAAGCAGGGTTTCATCTTCCTTAATTTTCTTAGGGTTTCATTGTCCAACTTGTCCCTTTTGGTCCAATCCCTCTACAATGGTTTCTTCTCTTTATCCTTCTAAGAGATGAGTGGTTTTGATGGGAACTTAGATTTGAGTACTACATCTCCCATATCTCTTGTCTTGGTGATGGCATCATGTAAGGTGGTAGGTTTGAAAGCCATGACCCAACCATGCAGTGGTTCGACTAAACCTTCTATGAAGAGCATGGCCAATCTTTGCTTAGATATGTCTGTCACCATGACTGCTACCCATTGGAATTCAGAAATGTAGGACTTTGGTGCCCTAGTCTACTTGAGTTGTGCTAGATTTCTGAAGTGTATCTCCAGATCCTTCCAGTTAAATCGATCTATCAATATTTGAATGAAGTCCTCAGAAGAGGCGATGCTGGCATGTCCCAAAGTGACCAATCCATGGTACCACCATTCATGCACTTCCCCTTCCAGATGTAAAGTGGCAAATTTGATAGCATCTACTTCCAACATTGGGTTAAGTTGGAAGTAGGTGTCTAGCTTTTGTACCCAAGCCCTTGTTGAGCACTTGGATGACCCATTGAAAGAGGGAATGGACAGTTTCCCAACCTTGTGCATTAGATCATGATTCTATTGTGCTTTGGGCCTATTTTTGTACTTAATGCAACTGAACCCATGAAAAGTCATGGCTACTTGTACATCTTCCCCTAGTGATTCATACTCTCTAAAATATTCTGTAAAGACTCCATTTTGTTCTACTTCTCCTTTGGTTGTTATCCCCTGTCCATCTAGAAACTGGGGTAGTAGAGGCTTATGGTTTCGTCTACTAGTTTCCCTTGTGTTTGCTTGTGCAAAGTTGTTGACGGGGCTAGGGTTATGGTTGAAGGAGCCCAGATTATGGTTGTTGTTCCCTTCTGCAAAATTATTGTTACCACCATTAGAAACATTGTTACCTGTAATGTTTAGATTTTCTATGACTTTGGCATAAAGTTGGGTCATTTGTTGTTGTCATTGGGCCATCTATTGCTACCTTTGTGCTAGGACTATTTGCTGCTGCTCTTGGATTATTTGTTGTTGCCCCCTTGATAGCTCATTCAAGATGCCAAAAGGGTTTTCTTGCTCCTCCATGTCTTCCATGACTGAGTTGTAGGCATCCCTCTTCTTCCAGACAATAATGTTCTCTCAGTCTTCCAAAAACATCCGGGGTTCATATGCTCACAGGCTAGTAGGATGCATAGCTCTGATACCACTATAATATCCCTTATGAGAATTTACACTTATGTTGAAATAGGATATGACAAATTTGTAGGAGTATCACAATATCCCTTTCTAATTCAATAGAAATGACATTGAATGCACATATGTGTAAACAAGTAGTTGGTCTTCAACAATACACACCATGCTATCAATAAATACTTCTACTTCTAGTGTTGTTACACCAACCATTCTTACAGTATAGTACTCATCAATAACAATGACAACCTTTATCAATAATACAAGACATCAACAACATTGTACATGGAATGTTTTAATTCATAATAACCAACTTACAAGACCATCAGATTCCTTGCTACCTCAGGAAACATTCTAGCAAAAACATTCACTGCTCAGTTACACCTTACTACTATTCAGGGCACCCTAATGGGCCTTGCTGCCCAAATCAAACTGCAAAGGAGAATTTGCCACCTTAGGTCTGTTGCAACAATTGGTCCTCAAAGGGTGCCGCTGCCACACGAGATACCTCAGCAAAAAATTTCAGACCATTTGAAAATCTCACTGCCTTTAGTAACCCCTCAGCCTAGATCTACTGTTACAAAGTGACCCCAAAAGGAATCCGCCTCCAACAAAGCCTCAACTCTCTAGTGTTGCCATAGTTTGTGCCACAAACTAGGGATTTCCACATAATTTCCTTAAATAGAAAATTGCTGTCACAAATGTCCTAAAAACCTATCCACTTCCACATGTAAGTATTTGATGATGGGACATTGGCTTAGATGATGATTTTCTACCCAAACTGAACTAGTCCCATCATTGCCACAAGAATTAACCATTTAGAAACCCTTAGCTGCCACAAGGACACTATTTGCTTATCTAATAGGGCCTCAAGTCAATGTGTTTCTAGAGGAGATCTCATTCAAATGGGTTGCAACCTTAGGAAGAGAGAATCAAGGGTAATTAGTGCCCTAGAATCACAGGAAAACACCTTCATTGCCTTGGAGATATTTAGTTGCTCAAACGATACCTCATAACGCTTGCTACTCTACATGTGCTGCCTTAAAATTTCCACAAGATAGATGAGTGTTGCCTCCAAAATTTTGCTAAAACAAAACAAAGAGAGGATTGGCCAGGGTCGAATATTTCACCTCCAAAACCCATAAGAGATAAGGGGTCTGAAAATCCTAAGAGAGCCTCCACTCACAAATAAGAAATATCCAAAAACCATGATGAGAAAAATGATTCTCCTCTCCTTTTTATAGATTCCTTTTGGGGTCTCTTCCCCTAAGAGGGGCTAACAAGCTTCCCACCATTTTGCCCCAAATTTGGCTTCTTTCACAATTTTTCTTCCAAATATCCAAATATCCCAATTTACAAAATGTTATCCCAATAACATTGTATAATGGGTTTCGTCATTTATAAATGAATATATTTTACGAGGTTGGATAGGCTACTTCATCCTCCCCTTGGAAATTTAATTAGAAGAGGACATTACATAAACTTTTATCTTTGTTTTATCTTAATGGATTATTGGACAAACTCTGGGGGACCCCACATGTCCTCTTGGAAACATGTCTCTCACATTGTGGGAATGTTTTCCCATTCATTTTCTTGAGTTTCCTCCAAAAGGGGACATGGGGAAATGTTTCTTTAGACAACCATACCCTTGGAGCACGGGAAATGTGGGGGCCACACCCCCCAATTTTGGGCACACATACTTGTGGAACATTATGATATTGGGCTAGTAATATATTAAAACAATTTATCTAAACAAAATCCAAGCAACTCCTAACCAAACATTAGTTATTGATACCACCGTTGCCATTCTTAGCTATTCATAAATGAAGATCTAAGAAAATATGTTGAGCTATTTTTGGCTTTGGAAAGAAATGATGTTCACAACTATTCTTAAACTTGGAAAGACACACCCCCCAATTTTGGGCACACATACTCGTGGAAAATTTTGATATTGGGCTAGTAATATATTAAGACAATTTATCTAAACAAAATCCAAGCAACTCCTAACCAAAGATTAGTTATTGATGTGACCGTTTCCATTCTTAGCTATTCATAAATGAAGATGTAAGAAAATATGTTGAGCTATTTTTGGCTCTGGAAGGAAATGATGTTCACAACTATTCTTAAACTTGGAAAGACTTCAGCTAAAACAATTGTTTCTTTCATACGATGATTAAATGGAGGGGCATTAAAATTTGATTAAGGCATGCTATATATATATATAACACAAATAAAATCAAGATATTTAAATTTTTATGAATTTATAGAACTTTTCATTGGAAGAATATATTATAATATATGTATGTTGATTTATTTATGCACATAAGATAGGTTTTTCAGCAACATATAGTATAGAGAAATGCAAATAACCTCTTGATACATTATAATAAAATATGATACCATAACTATTTCCATGCATTTTATGTGTCACATAAACCATTTACATTCATCATAGGACTCATTGATGTTGATAAGGACTTTTCAAACACATATAATATTCCACGCTCTAGTGTTGCATATCACATTTTGATTTAATTGTTATCAGATATTAATTTTTTTTCATGCAAATCCTTTCATCAAATACCACATACTTTTAGTGGTTTTGTTGCCTAACATCATTTTGGACCCCCACTGTGGGTAACGGTTGAGCAGGCTGGGATTGTCCGAAATGAATAAGACACATTGATATCATCTAGGCCTTGCTGATCTGATCTTCATCAATTTCCCATTTCATGCCTTAGTCAAGGATAACACACTGTACACGCTCTCCTAGGCATTTACTTATTCAAGCTAATCTATGTTGATCCAACTGCGCTTCCCCTAGCTTGTTGACATCAATAACAACACATTTTCTAACAATGAAGTGGCTACATTTAATCGACTATTAATTACTTGTCATTATTTATTTTACAAAACTATAATTTCCCCGGAATAACCAAATGTAAGCTTACAATGATAGGGTATTTCAATATGATAGTTTGTCAAGATGATAAATAAGTGTTGCTAGACCTATCATGTTATGGTGCAGTTAAGAAAAGTTTGCTAAATTAAATAATGGTTTCCAAAGTCTTTTATGGGGATTTTCAATATGGTAGTATATTAGGATGCTATGTAATTGGTATCCCTCTCAACATATGGTGTAGGTAAGAGAAGTTTTCCAAGTTAAGTATTGGTTTTCAATTTCTATAATTTAAGAATAAATAGTTCATTTAATTCATAGTTTGCTTATCATTTTTTCACATACACAAATAATTGTTCAATTGATTAGGCTCTTAACATTTTTGCACTTTTCATTTTAAGGAGCTCCAATCAATTCAAGTATTTTCAAAGGTGACAGTCTTATGATTGATTCACTATGTTCTTAATAACAAAAGAAGGGGGTGAGCCTCACAAGTCACTATGCATTAACTTTTAGGTGTACACATAATGACTATCATTGTCAATAGTTATGGATCCTACAAAATATACCTAAAATCCTAAGAACTCTAAATAAAATAACAAACTAAATCTATGAAAGTAGAAAAATTGATAATTATCTCCCTTTTGTATTGGTTGGATATTTTTCTTCCTATGTTGAGGTTGTTTTTCCCATTGCTTGATGTGTTAAGATGTTTTTCCTCGCTGACCATGATTTGGAATTGCTGAATGAACATGGATGTCAACAACATTGTGTTGTTTTATTAAACGAGGAACCACTGGATGCAATTCTCATTGCTCCTCTTATAATACAATGTTTATTTCACTACAATAGAATGCCCATAATAGCTCCCCATGAGAGTTGGATATGATTCCTTGTTTCATCAAATTCTCTTGAATTCACTAAATTGTGATATCATATCTCTCAATAAATATTGTCATGTCATAAGGGCACTTCAAGTCTCCTAGAGCTCCTTGTAATCTATCTGACAATAAGTCTAGGCAGTGACACGGGAGAGAGAAAAAGAACCAAAGACACGACTTTAATGAAAACAAAGAGGCGTAAAGGTACAAGATGAAGCCAAAATAGAGACATGCTGACCCCCAATAGGAGAAAGGGAATTAGTTGCCCCAAAAATGTGCCCACCAAATCAAAATGATTGCTTTTAATAGGGAGACAGGAAAAGAACAACCAATCTTTTGAACATATAATAACCTTACCACCTCTACCACAAAAGTACCAATACCGGACACTATATAGAAGTTAAAATGATATAGACCCAAAACCCAAGAGATATATTCCCGAGTTGAGACCAAACTGATAATTGAGCATGCTATGAAACTAAGTTTGAAAATTAGGGCCACCGCAAATATCACAAAAGTTCCAATCACATTGCATGCAAACCAAAATTCTCTAGGCTTGAATTCCACAATAAACACTACCCAAGATTATAAATTGAGAGCACCCACATAGGGGACCAAATATGAAAACACCCAAACTAACTAGGGACCTATAAAGCCATTTTAAACATAAATTAAACACCACACCATAAAAGTCTCATAGCATTTTCACCAAGCTAACTCCAATGATTCATATACATGTGCCATGAAGGATCTTTGTGTGTGAACAAAGGTGGGTGGTCTCATCAAGCCCCCCCTCGCTCCAAATACTCTAATATTTATGAGATTGACCACATGACCACTTAAATGTATGATGGTTAACATTGGTTTCATAAATCAAGGTACGAGTTGGTTGGTATAGTTCCATATTATTGGATTATAGTTCGCTCCTTTTTCTCGTAATCTGTTTCCTAGTTATTTTCCCTTAACACATGAAAAACCCATACTTTTGAGAATGAGGATTGGGCTTGCCTAACCCTTCCAATCACGTATGCTAATTTGGGTGTCATTGGGCTTAGAACCCAACACCATATGCTTGATAATGATAAGAGAATCCCAATACCACTATCATGTTCTAGGTGCACATATAGATTTGGCAAGATTCAAGCCTTGCAAGAGTGTATAGGATTTGGTCATATTATTGGAAATGATATCAAGACTCCACACATGTGATTTTCCTCTAGGGATAATGATAACCCCTACCACACTTGCTACCTTTTTTTTTTAGTGTTTTTTCTAGGGTCATCAACGAACAATGTTAGTAGGGCATAAAATTTAATTTTAACACTGAAATGGGTTTCAAGGTGGAAATAATGGTGGAAGTAATTAATTGCACATGCTACCTCATTCCAGTCTATATGTGGAAGAAAGAAACATAGTTCAAAAGAGAAACCACAATGTTATGGAAGAAAGAAACATAGTTCAAAAGAGAAACCACAATGTTGTTGTAAGTGAGCCAATACAAAGCTCCAAACTATCTTGTTTCATATAAATCTTTAATCATGGACAATTAAAATCAAGAAATGGGAATATCATCTTGATGTTTGAGACAGAAGAGATTAAGTCATTTGAGAATGATTTAAGAGACTTGTTCAACAAAATAGGGTATTCCACAAAAAATAAACACCTTAAGTAACCTGTCCTGCAACCAACCAGATCAAAGATCATAACAATATTGTTTTTATATGGTTAAAACCCTCTAAGAGGGAAACAGTCTATGACCCTAGCCAACTTGAGGCTATCTATTAATGCAAAAGAAAAAAATATATATAACACAATTTCTCACAAGCAAATGACCCTCCATGCTCTTTAAATAGAGATCATGGGCCAATCGGGTGTTAAACCATTGATCAATAACCATTAATATTGAAGAGAATATGAATCATTAGATCATTTTATGTCTAGAGCACATTGTGACAATCATATTACATAACTACAAATGCATATTAATACATTGAAGAAACTTTTATGCAAAGATAAGTCAAACCAAATTGACTTTAACCAATTCCTATGTGTTTAAACATCTTAATAAAACTAAGTGATTTTAGTGTGACTTCAATTATATCGAACATAAAAATGGGATAAACTCAACTTGATAAATTTTTTAAAATTTTACCATAAAAAAAATTAAATAAAATATAAAATTATTAAATTAAAATAATTGAATAAATGAAAAAAATCAATTTAATGATTTTTTCAAAATTCACTAATATAAAATATGAAAAAAATTACATCAAACTTATATATAAAATTATAAAATTTAAATAACTTTTCAATTTTTATAACATGATTTTCTTTCAAATATTAAATTTAAAACATCAAATTTAAAATCATTAATAAAAATCCTCCCATAATTGACATAGCCCTTCATAATCCGTCAGTGATATTATAAGAGTTGTATGATACCTTTTTTCAAAAATTCACTAATATAAAATATGAAAAAAATTACATCAAACTTATAATATAAAATTATAAAATTTAAATAACTTTTCAATTTTTATAACATGATTTTCTTTCAAATATTAAATTTAAAATCATTAATAAACATCCTCCCATAATTGACATAGCCCTTCATAATCCGTCATGATATTATAAGAGTTGTATGATACCTTGGAAAGTGATTAATGGAAAGTTTCTAAATGACCATGAAATTATGTATAAACTTTTTCCCATAATTGGCATAGCCCCAAAACAATATGAATAATTAATCTTTAATATTAAAGAATTGGAATGATACTTATTATTAGTCCTTGCCTGGGACTCTTAGCGATCGATTGTGTGTTGATGGCGTACTAATCTCCTGTTTGACCAAAAATATTGCTGTGCATCACAACTTTAACCAAAGTTTTCATATTAGAAAATAATATAAAATTTATTATGTAATTTTTGATTGGACAACAAAGTTGAGGGTCTTATTGCGGGCTTCGCAGCTTTCAAGACATTATGTTCGGGGTAAAAATAAGATATCCAAAGTTTTCAGAGATGAAAAGTTTTTGTTATCCAAAGTTTCCTCATATTGCCGAGCTGAACATTTTATCAAAAGCACAACTTAGTTTGTCCTAAGTTTTTGGTACCTGTTCTCCGTGTCCTGCATGCAGTGTCCTGCATCCTGCAAGTGCCAGTTGTTTGCATATGCAGAGGCGTCCACGGTGGTCTACAAATGCCTTGTCTGGAGTCCGGAGTAAGTTCAGAGCAGAGAGTGTCGAGCAGCTAATTCTCCGGAGTAAGTTCAGAGCAGAGAGTGTGGAGCAGCTAGTTTGAGGAGCAGAGGAGCAGAGAGCGTCGAGCGGAGCTTCACCTTTACAACTTGTAAGTTCCATTTTACAATGACTTAATATTACTTTCCACGATTACAGCAGTTCCACCATTACAGTAGTTGTTTTTGTTCATGCCATTTCTTTGGTTTGGCTTCGGCTCACAATACTACCCTTCCATTACAGACGGACAACCTCTTTGCCTATGAACAGAAGCTCAAATTCTTACGGCTTCGGTCCTATGCTCTGCAACTCTTTCAACATTTACTGCTTTCTTTCGACCTTCATGATTCTGCTGCCCTCTGATCGGTGTCATGGTGCGCACAGGCTTCTTTTCCGGCCGGGCTTTTGATTGGTGAGGTATTTTTGACGTACTATCCTTGAATTGTTAACCCTATCTGTTTTCACTGTGACGTCAATATGATGTTTAGGGTTTATGTTACAGGAATGGAAACTTGTGGCCGCTCCCATTCCAAAATGTGTACATGCGTCTCGCTCGGCTCTTCCTTTCTTTACATTGCTCAGGTTCTGCACACAGTGAAAGGTATGTTCAAATTTCAACAATTTAATGATCTAGAATAAAAATAGAGCAAAAAAATATATTTATAGTTTTTATTTCCTGTATACCTGCAAAAGATTGACACGGGATAAACTACTTTGTTATCGAAGAAGTGTTACAGAGTACGCTGAGAAATGTTTCTTGTTTTACCTCGGATGCAGGTCAGCTGGGAAAGAGCAGATCATGAGCTTTGAGAAACTGTTGTGGTAGCCAATACCCATATTTTGTGCAAATTCTCTTTTAAGTCTAGCGTAATCCCACCATTTTCTTAGCCTTGTCGTTTGTTGCCTGGCGCAGTAGAACCACACCTCATTGCCAAACACCTGTGTTGCCAATGACAGGAGTCTTTGCCGCTACTCGATCCAAGTAGGTGTGGATGGGCCCCTCTCGTGCTGTAGGTGCTGAGCAAGAGTTCCGTTGGGCATGTACTCGTAGACGAGTATGGGCTCTCCATTCTCAAGACAGTAGCCCATCAGACACACCAGGTTTGGATGTTCCACAGATGACAGAAGCTTTATTTCGTTCATCATCTGTTCGATTCCATGGGTGTCGATATGTCTGATCATTTTTATGGCCACGGGACAGTCGCCTTTGAGTTTCCCGGCATAGACCGTTCCAAACGCGCCATTTCCCAATCTTTCTTCTTCGGAGAAGCCCTTTGTGGCCTTCTCCAGCTCCTTGTATGTGAAAATTGGGATTCTGAAGGATCCACCGTTGGCCGAGAGGAGTTTCTTTCGGCTTCTCCTCCTTTCATTTGCCAGAGCCTTCTTCTTGAAGAAACAGTATAGCAGGACTATCACCACCACCAATGTCGCCCTGCAATTAACCATAGCTCCGTGGAACGGTAAAAAAAATGAGACTTGCATGCAAGAGGCTAACAAATATAATTAAGATCGAAGCTCTGTAATGGATATTTTCCTTACCTCCGAGGTAATCAAGCTCAAAATCGAGAGACTCCAAGTAGTCACGTGGCATCCTCCATGCCTTGCATGGTTGTTTTGGGGAACTGAATAGTAAGGCGCGTGGCCTTCATGTGGGGTCCACATTACTTTTGTCACTTACAATCTCTGCATGGCTTACAAGTGCCTCACTGTGAATCCAAGGGCGATTACCCCAGGCTTATGGAACGAAATTCAAGCCAAGAAGGCAGCATTAACATAAAACACTGCATTCCCTTAAATTAGTTGTGGTGCAGCTATAATGGTTAGTAAATGTAAACAACAATAAAATGTTACTATAAAAATGGTTAAATAGTAAATCAAGAAAGGGCTTATTATTACTACTTGGTAAAATATCTATGACCTTTAGAGCGGATCAAAAGACGAGAAAGCCTTATTATAAATTGAGTCGTAATGCCATGAAGTATTGTATTTTTATGTGGTTGTTATTTCTTTATGGTGTGCAATCCCAAATGATACCAAGATCCTTGTCAACAGTGACGCTGATCTTCAAGTAGGCACTGCTGATTCAAGCCCACCAGGAACAGAACAAGCATAGACATGCAAAAGATTGACACGGGATAAACTACTTACTCTGTTAACGAATCGAGTTATTCTCTTCTTCAGATAGCTGGGATCTCCCAGTGAACCTCTTTGCCTCTAAAGCACGCCGCTCTCCACTTCACTCTGAAACGAGACCCCTCGTGCACGCCTGAAACACGAAACTTACTCACCCACCAACAACCCTAGTTTCACATCACCGCCTAGCGGGATCAAGGGTTCGATGGAGAAAGCCAGGTTCTAGCTAGGTGTGGTCTGCTTCCTGGTCTATTGGTTGTCATCTTTCATCTGCTAGTTGTCTGCCCAACACCCAAGCAATCGTGGTTAAGCTTATACTCCTAATTTTGCATGGCCAAAATGCAGTCAGAGGAAATCTCTATGGCTAAAATACAACCTGAGCACCTCTAGAAATCAGGAAAAAAACCAAATCAATATGCAAATGGTTTCGCAGTTGATTCTGTCATGCGAATTAAAGCCGAATGCCACGTACAAATGCGAGGTCTGGGAATATGCAAATGGTTTGACAGTTTGATTCAATCATGGGAATTAGAGTCAATTACCACTTACAAATGCGAGCTCTTGAGGATGCCACCTGGTTTCTGGTCAGAACAACTTGTAAAAATTACATGGAAAATAGAAAATAGTGAATAGCGGTGCCAACACGTCAGAACTTCCGTGCAAATGTCATTTACATTTGCCTTTTTTTATTATATTATCCTGATGGCTGCAAGAGCATCCAGAACAGAGAATCAAGATGCCATTGATGCGACAATTGTTGGGATGCTTGCGGATCCTAAGGAGGCAAGTATTTTTTTTATGTCATCATATTAAATTTTAGTTGATAAGCAGGCCTATGCTTATTTTACTGATTTGTATCTTTTGTTGTGGGTTTTAATATCCATGGATGTAAAAGGCGCGGGCAGGCATTCAAGAGGTCCATTTTCTTCCTTTTAATCCAACTGACAAGAGGACAGCTCTCACTTATATTGACAATGAAGGGAAAATGCATCGAGTTAGTAAAGGTGCTCCAGAGCAGGTATTGTTCTTTGGATGTTTGACCTTCTTCATTAGGCTTGGTAATGGGCTGTATTGTTTAGAAAGTGCTTCAAAACTTATTTGTACACATTCTATTAAAACTGAAATGACCAAATACTTTCTGCTAGATTCTTAACCTCGCACATAATAAGCCAGAAATTGAGCGGCGAGTTCATACAGTTATTGACAAGTTTGCTGAACGAGGACTTCGCTCTCTTGCAGTTGCATATCAGGTTAATAATATGGCTTCTTTTGCTTTATCCGTGGGCTGAATCTTCCCAGTAAGTTCTTCTTGTTGATTATGTATATCTTTATAGCTATCTCAAAATGTTTGCAGGAAGTTCCAGAGGGCAGGAAGGAGAGTCCAGGAGGGCCCTGGCATTTTATTGGATTGATGCCTCTTTTTGATCCCCCACGCCATGACAGTGCTGAAACAATCAGAAGGGCTCTTAATCTTGGTGTAAATGTCAAAATGATCACAGGTATGGTGAGGTTATGGTGTCATCAGTTTCACTACTGTTTTTGTAATGCAGCGAGCCGACATTTAACTATTTACTTGCAAATGTTCATCAGGAGATCAATTAGCTATTGCCAAGGAGACAGGTCGCCGACTGGGCATGGGTACAAACATGTATCCATCATCCTCTTTACTAGGTCAGGACAAAGATGAATCAATTGCAGCTTTGCCAGTTGATGAACTGATAGAGAAGGTTGATGGTTTTGCTGGTGTTTTCCCTGGTGAGCAACAATTATCTTTTACTTCTGTGTTTTTTCTTGGGAGTCCCACTCAATTCTTTATATTTCCAACTCCCTTCTCTCTTGGTTATGGAACTTTATGCTTCATGGTTTATATTATAACTATTATTTTGCAGGTGGAAATGTTTATCTCAGATACTTTTATTTTTTCATTTCCTTAATTAGTGTTTGATTCCATATCCTTCCTGATTTTGACTGGTCATTGCAGAGCATAAGTACGAGATTGTTAAACGATTGCAGGCTAGAAAGCACATATGTGGAATGACTGGCGATAGTGTTAATGATGCGCCTGCGCTAAAGAAGGCAGACATAGGAATTGTTGTTGCTGATGCAACTGATGCAGCAAGAAGTGCTTCTGACATAGTCCAATCAAGAAACTGGCCCCATAGCTATTTTGTTACTATGTAATATTTGCATCCACTGTGAAATGATTTACGGCTGAGAGTACCTGCCTGCCTTGAGCGACTTATATGAATTACTGGTTTTAAGGTTTAAAGATCGAGAATGTTTATTTGTGGTTGAGCATTATTGAAAGGGCTGAAAGGGCTGAATTCGATCACTTTGTATCTCCAAACCCTGTTCCTAAATGATTTTGTGCATTTCTGTTTAGCATCTTCATTCAAATAAAGCTTCTTTAAGTTCATAATGGTTCTTGTCATACCTGGACAGATGGATGCAAATGGTCGCTGCTCTGCAGCATGTAGGCCAGTCAAGAAACTGGCCCCATAGCTATTTTGTTACTATGTAATATTTGCATCCACTGTGAAATGATTTACGGCTGAGAGTACCTGCCTGCCTTGAGCGACTTATATGAATTACTAGTTTTAAGGTTTAAATATCGATTTATATGAATTATTGGTTTTAAGATTTAAAGATATTTTTCAGTCTAGGCAATTAATTTTTCAGTCAAGATTGAACAAAATGTTTATTTGTGGTTGAGCATTATTGAAAGGGCTGAATTCGATCACTTTGTATCTCCAAACCCTGTTCCTAAATGATTCTGTGCATTTCTGTTTAGCATCTTCATTCAAATAAAGCTTCTTTAAGTTCATAATGGTTTCGTTTATGTTGTTTGAAAATGGCAGGAGCCCCCCCACCTCCAACATAGGCGAAAAAAGCATACATATAGCCCTTTCAATCTTGCTTGGTATCACGGGCATTGAATGCCCAAGCGTTAGGAAGCAAAGTGAAGTAATAAAAGGATTGAATGACAGTCCATTTATTCCTTGACCTCTGCCTCCCATCCTCTCCAGACTTGGGACAATTTCCGCCAGGCCAACTTTTCCAAGTTCTGCAATTCAGTCCAGCTCCTGCTTGATGCAATCCATTTGCTGTTAGCTAACTTGCAATGTGCCTGCAGACCCCGGCAGGGACTACCGCCACGACAGTGGCTCCTTGTTAAAGAATTGGAATGATACTTTGAAAGTGATTAATGAATTAAATGATATTTTGAAAGTCTTAAAATATAAAATGACCGTGAAATTATTATAAACTTCCTCCCATAATTAACATAGTTTCCCAAAAAAATATGAATAATCAATCTCTATATTAAAGAAATGGAATGATATTTTGAAAGTGATTGTGAATTGAATGATACTTTGAAAGTGATCGATGAATTGAATGATGAATTGAATGATATTTTGAAAGTGATTTATGAGAAGTTTTGAGATTGTATGACTTTTATGTTAGTTTGGTGAAGTTACAAAATATAAGAGAATGAATTGTATGATAATTTGAAAGTGACTAATGAGATGTTTTTTAAAATTAGATGATTTTTATGTTATGTTTTTTAAAATTAGATGATTTTTATATTAGTTTAGTGAGAATATATAAAGTTTTTTTGGTTCAAGTTTATAAAGAATCTTTAAAATTAACTCAACAAGTTAATGAATATATATATATATATATATATTAAAAATGATTAATAGCTTTAAAAAATATTTAAAAATATAAATTTATTTTAAAAATAAAGTATAATGATATATGTTATTAAAGAACAATGGCAATCTTGATATTTCATATAAAATTTTCAACTAAAAAATTATCTTTTGAGATGTAAAACTATTAAATTAAAAATTAATTTATTAAAATGTTTGGCTAGTTTCAAGTATTATCTAAAAAAATATATTTAAAAACCATAGAATGAGACACAAACTTCCTATCAAATTGTTATAGCCTTAAAAGAGTATGAATAATCAATATTTAATATTAAATGAGTGGCTAGTTATCTTGAAAATGGCCAATGGGAGGGTACATGAATTCAAACTATATATGTTTTATTCAAGTGGAATATATTTTGGGAAGTGTGGAATATATTTTGAGACACAAACAATAATATGGCTAGAATTATTATTTTTTCATTATTTTTTTGTTGGACATTTATTTTAGAAATTTTATAGGCCTTTAATTTTTTATATAAAACTCATTTTTTAAATATGCTTTAGTTTTCCTAGCAATTAGTAAATAAAATTGGAAAAATTAGATTATATCATTAAAGAGTTTCTTACCATGTTGGTGATATATTTCATGATTTTTGAAACCATTAGGTAGCTAATCACTCAAGATACCAACAAGGGAAAACGAGGGGAATTCCACTTTATATGCTATATGTATGTCAATTAATTAATGGTCACTTTGTCAATAATTCATTCCTTACCATAAAAGAGGAAAATGAGACTAACAATGCGTTGGTTTGACATTACTTTAAATGAATTTTGGTCCAATAGAAAATACTATTTGCTGACAAAGACCTTTGAAGGTAATAAAGTTGTTAAAATACTTAGGGTAGACTTAAATTTAACCCAATCATATCTTTAAATTTCTAGGTATTTCATTTGACTTTAAGTTTTTCTATACGAGCATAATTTATTGGAAATTCAATAACTTAAGTTGGGAGTATTGAAATTGATCACTAAATAAATATCTCTAGATGCCAATTATTCAATTTATGTTAAAAAAATGGCAAATGCTCTTGTTTTACTCTTCTTGATATGTGTGCTTGACCAAAACTTATAGGTGAATGGAGAAGATCCTTGGATCCTTATCATATGCCAACTTTAAGGGGAAGAAAGGCTTTTATAAAGGTAATTAGTCTTTTATTATGTGCCAAAGAAGTGAAGGAGATTAAGAATTCTCAACGTCCATGCACAAGGTTAGACTTTTTGTAGCAAATGGATTAGAAGATCCTTGGAAGAACCCAAAGCATGTAAACTTTCAGAAATTACATTATTTTGGAAGTGTCTTATGGAACAAACTCCAAAGTAACTCAATTTGTAGAATCTACAAACTACTTTAGGATTTAGTGAAAATCAATCTCTTTTGTGACACACATCATATACTTCAGAGCTATGAAACCTCACCTTGTGCATAACAAAATTTGTGTTGAATTTAACATTTCAACTAGATAACATTTGATTTATTGTTAGTTGTGGAAAATAACCCTTTGTGCTCAACTGATCCTGATTCTCTCAACTACCAGAATTAACCAAGATATTTACTTCTGTGATGTTAGCGTAATTGCATGTGAAAGAGTATGAAAAACCACATGTGCATACTTTAAAGAAGATTAAACATAAAGACAACCATAAAATCAAATAACACATACAAGTTGATAACGAAGTTCGCCCAATGTGGGTTACGTCTTAGGGCCCGGTGTCAAGAGTGGGGAGGCTACTTCATTAAATGTTGCAAGATGATGATGAGTACATGATGTATTCTTTGTCAATACAAGGAAGAAATTCATTATCTAGAGTGGCATGTCTCTCCATGAGACGTTCTTCTATAAAAAATCTCCTTTAACATGACAAAATAACAAACTCTCACATGAAATGACATATAAGGATCCTCCAAAAAAATGGAAAACAATGATCTCAATGTCAAATCATCATCTCAACAAAAATCAAAAGAAGACATGGAATCAGTGCATCTTATACCTCCACTTTCGGGGATGTCTTGAAAATGCACACCTCTATTGAAGTAACAGACTGCACGGTTGAATTCCTGGCGAAAAATCGTGAAATCTGACCCTAAACTCGACCCCCTTCTGCTTCGGTCAAAATTTGGATCTTCGAGAATCTCAAAAGATTCCCCAAATATTCCTTCCTTCGGGTTGACCTGGAATTCGTTTGCTCAGGTGAAAAATATGACCTCACTACTTAGTTCCTTCCAAAAAATTGGTTCAAATGAGTATAAACTCAACATATTTCTGACACCTTCAAAATTCTGCCCCTAGGGAATCTTAAAGATTCTTCATAGAGAATATTTTTTTAAATATTCCATAACATATGCTCTAAAAATATTCCTAGAATCTTCTTGAGATTCATGTCTTCATTGGATTGCTTGTGCCCTCATCTCTCATGTATTCTCCATGGTTCCCTTTGAACTATTTGAATGACATTTTATAACAAAGTGTGAGGGTGAATAAGACAAATGTGTGGTTGACATAATGGTTGGCATAGTCATATTAAGTTACTTGTTGTTGGGGAGGGTTTAGGCTAAAAACCCATGGATTCCTAATTTTTCTTTAATATGGTTTTAGAGCCTAATTTTGGTTTTAATATAGTTTTCAAACCATATAATATATGGTATACGTATGGTATACATATGACCATATTGTAACGACTCCCCAAACCATGAGAAGAAGAAAAAAACTCCCCAAACCATGAGAATAAAACAAAAATATAGGTTGCACCATGCCAAGGCTATTTGGACCTAATTTGAGGTGCCATGTGGCAAGCTCTCATTGGTCCACATCATATGCCACTTCAGTCACCTACATGCCATGTGTCGACTTGTGATATTTCCACATCACCTATCGTGGTCCAGCTGGTCTATTGATTGGGCTACCATGTGGCAACTTGTGGGAGTTCCACGTGGCACCCTTCGGTTGACTTTTGACTTCTTTTTTTTACTGTTTGGTATGAAATTCAAACTGTAATAAATTTCTCGTATGGACTCATATTTCAGTTCCATATGCGCCGTTGGAATCAGGATGACAATTTCTTCGAATTGGTCCTAGTTTCAGTGAAATATGAGAACTTTGATTTTTGAGCCTTTGTAAAGCCACCTAGATCATTCCTCCCTACTAAGGAGATTTTGGTCCTCCAAAAGCATGAATACTATCTGCAATTTGTTGTACTCCCTTGTCTGCACAACAAGTTCCCTAACATGTCACTCTTCCTTCTCCTTCACCTTTCTTCTTCAAAGCCATAAGTGATAACAAACACTTATACTCTTATGCAAACCTATAGTACATCTTGCAAAATACATGTTCAATTAAAAGAACAAACATGACCCAAGAAAACCCCATACTTTCCAAGAGTTTATAACACACTCTTTGGTCAAGTTTACATCAAAATCACAATAGAAACCAATACCCAACTATCAACAAAAAGGCCAAAACATCATCATGTTGAATTCATACATGATGGAAAATGCATCATCACTTTTACAATCATTTCACATGTGATTTACAAAAATGCGGTTATGACAAGCTACTATCTCTAATAAAACCATATCTCATGCATCAAAGTGAATGGGTCATCATTATAGAGCTGATTCGCTTGTTGAACAACTTTACTTGCGGGTTCCTTTGTAGTTGCTTTGTCTAACTTGGGATGCTGCTTTAGATGGAACCTCCAACATGTGGATTTATGTTGTCCACTTCTGTTGTAATGACTGAAAAAATTCTTCTTCCTCTAGACCTACTTAACCTTCTTCCTTCCCTGATGTGGAGAAGTCTTTTAACGTCTTGTCCTCTTTCTTGCTGCCATTCTTTTCCAACACTTGGAAACTACATGGTTATACAAGCCACATAAACTACATGGTTTTCTATACAATAAACTTTGCTCATCATTAGCAATCTTCCTGTAGTCAAAAGGAACATTAGCATACTAAGATTTTTTATACCTTGCTTGGTTGTCTCTGGTGCAATCCTGCTGATGAGAGCTTGTCTCAACTCTTCCTCTACAATGCGAATTGTCATGGGAGGATTATGATGTGTTCCCATCATTCTCTTTCCTTGATGATTTGGGAAATGACTTGGATTCTTTGCCTAAAGAATTTCTTGCTTCTACTGCCTTCCAACATTCTCTTTCAGTGTATCCCAATCTTGAAATGGATACCTCAAGGATTCCAACATAAATAACATCATGTGAAAATGAAACTCAAAGAACTATCAACACTGTTTACTTCAGTTGTTGATTCTAAAGCAGGTGATGATGGCTTCACTAATCCTTTGTTGCACTTCATCTTTTCCAAGGCCTCTTCCGTGGCTCGTAATTGAAGCTGCAGTCTTTGATTTTCCTCTTTCGCTTCTTGTAGAAGTCTCCTCAATTCAACATTCTCTACTTGAAGGCTTTCGTTGATCTCTTGATTTGAACAATGAGAAGAAGATGAAGAAGAAGAATATTCACCCGAGGATGGAGATGGAGCATTATCATCTGCTCTCTCTTTCTCCTGTTCCTCCTTTGCCATTTTCTCCTCATAATATGCATACATTATATCTCCCATGCATGCCATCCTGAGGAGGTCCTCGTAGAGATATTTGTGATCATCCATTTTCCCTCTTGTTACACATTCAATCTCTGGTTATCATTCACACTCCCAATTCGCATAAGCAAGAACACTGCTTTGATGCCAAACTTGATATGGATTCTCTCAGCTACTAGAATTAACCAAGATCTTTTACTTTTGTGATGTTAGCATAATTGCATGTGAAAGAGTATGAAAAACCACTTGTGCATACTTTAAAAAAGAGGAAACATAAAGACAACTATCAAATCAAATAACACACACAAGCTGATAATGGAGTTCACCCAATGTGAGTTACATCTACAGGCCCGATGTCAAAAGCGGGTAGGCTGCTTCATTAAATGCTGCAAGATGATGATGAGTACATGATGTATTATTTGTCAATACATGGAAGAAATCCCTTATCTAGAGTGACATGTCTCTCCATGAGACGTTCTTCTATAAGATCTCTCACTCATAAAATCTCTCCTTCAGCATGACATAATAACAAATTCTCAAATGAAGTGGCATACAATGATCCTCCAACAAAATGACAAACAAGGATCTCAACATCAAATCATCATCTCAACAAAAATCAAAATAATACATGGAATCAGTGCATCTTATACCTCCACTTTCGGGGATGGCTTGAAAATGCACACCCTTTGTTGAAGTAACAGACTGCATGGTTGAATTCTTGGCGAAAAATTGTGAAATATGATTGTAAAATCGATCCCTTATGCTTCGGTGTTGAGAATGTAAAAGATTCCCCAAATATTCCTTACTGCGGGTTGACCTGGAATTCAGCTACTCAGATGAAAAATATGACCTCACCAGTGCATTCCTTGCGAAAAACTAGTTCAAATGAGTATAAACTTGACATATTTCTAACACCTTCAAAATCCCCCCTAGGGAATCTTAAAGATTTCTCAAAGATTCCTCATAGAGTATTCTTTAAAATATTCCTTAACACATGCTCTAACAATATTCTTAAAATATTCTTGAGATTCATGTCTTCATTGGCCTGCCTGTGCCTTCATTTCTCATGTATTCTCCATGTTTCCCTTTGAACTATTGAATGACATTTTATAACAAAGTGTGAGTGTGAATATGACAAAATGTGTGGTTGACATACTCATATTAATTTACTCTTTTTTGGGGAGGTTTTGGGTTCAAAACCCATGGATTCCTAATTTTGCTTTAATATGGTTTTAGAGCCTAATTTTGGTTTTAATATAGTTTTCAAACCATATAATATACGATATACGTATGTCCATATGTAACGACTCCCCAAACCATGAGAATAAGACAAAAACTCCCGAAACCATGAGAATAAGAAAAAAATGTAGGTTGCACCATGCCAAGGCTACTTGGGCCTAATTTTAGGTGCCATGTGGCACCATGTGATTGGGCCATGTGGCAGGTTCTCATTAGTCCACATCATATTCCACTTATGTCACCTATATGCCATGTGTCGACTTGTGATATTTCCACATCACCTGCTGTGGTCCACCTAGTCTGCTGATTGGGCTGCCTGTGGCAGTTCCACGTGGCACCCTTCGGTGACTTTTGACTTTTTTTATACTATTTTGTACAAACTTTAAACCGCAATAACTTTCTCATACAAACTTGGATTCTAGTGCCGTCCGCACTGTTGGAATCAGGATGACAAGCTCTTCAAACTGGCCCTGGTTTCGATGAAACCTAATAAATTTGATTTTTGAGCCTTTCTAGAGCCACATGGATCATCAACTATGCAACTTTTTAGAAAGGGAAGTGATACCATCTAACTTATTTTCTCAATGGCTCAACAAGATTTTCTCCTTCATTGAAACAAACCTCATACTCAATGATTTAGACATGCTTCTTATGGGCGAAAACAAAGCCTTAGCTCTAGACTTGCTTTCATTTAAAATGAGGTTTAAGCTTCTATGTAATGGGTGTATTATAGATGGGTTAATCAAGTGGTTGAGATCTTTAACTTGTCTTTATAGATATACATTTAAGATGAAAAGTTAGTAATGAAGCTTAATTAATGGCTACTTTTACAAATTCTTCGAATTTTTGGAGAGTAGTTTATAGTATAAGGTTCATCTCTACCTTCCACTCAAGCATTATAATCTCCAAAAGAATTAAGATAACCATATTAACAATGGGTGGTGAAGCATAAAGATAGAGGGCATCATTGGCTGCATGATCTATGTGATAGGTCTTAACACATGTTTAACTACAATAAATTCTCGAGGGTTTCCTTACCATATCATCATATGAGAGGTTGTAATTTTGACCCCCGCCTCCCTTGACCCCACCTTGCTTAAAAAATAAATTTGTGGCCCCATGATACCATCTGAACCTCCCATGATATTGGTTGGCAAATAGAAGCAAATGATGATGTTAATGCACTTTGCAATTACAATGTCTGCATGCTTAAGTTGGAAATCTATTTAATCTCATATCAATTTTAGCCTTTAGGATGATTTATAATAATAAATCACCCTTTTGGAGTTTTCCTTTGAACATTATAACTCTACTTTAATAGTCATTTAATGGGAAACTTTGTATAATATAATCATTTTTCAAAATCTCAAATTTATAAAATAATATCATTATTTAATAATCTTGATTTTGTTACCTTACTAACAATTTATATAATTTTTTTTAATAATCTTTTTTTACATACTCTTCTACTATAATATAAATTAAAAACATATTTAAAGAAAAAAATTGTAACTTTCTCTTTAGGGAGTGAATTATATTCTAAATATCCTTCTACTTGTATATCACTTTGGCAAATATGCTTTGGTTTTGTTTCTTTTTCTTATTGAAAACTTGTTATGTACCTTGCATCTTCAAAATGATAAGAAACCAATAAGTATAGTTTGCTTTGAGCGGGAAACACCATTTTACAATGAATACAATGTATAAGACAATATTTGATGATCCAATGACTAGGCCTCCTTAGTGTATATATAAGAGACAAAATGCACAATTATGATGAAATGGTATAATGTAAGGTTGTAATTTCTATTAAATTACTATAATAGAAATGTAATAACTTAATATCTAGGGATTAATAGGGGGGTTTAAGGTCACCATGGGGCTTATATAGGCCTTAACATGCCCCTCCCATTCAAACAAGTGTTGTCTTCAACACTTGACTAATTGTGGGTGCTTCTCAGTGAACAACTCATCTTCCCATGTTGCCCCTTTCATTGGTAGGTTATTCCATTTGATGAGGTGGTACAGTGATTTGTCAATTTCTTAGTTGCTTAATTCTTATTGTTGGTTCTCGTATGATTTTATTTTATTTATTTATTATTCTTTTTCTAGAAAAAGAAAAAATGTTGGTAACTTCTATTAATTGGTAGTTCCATTACATATTCAATGTCATATCAAAGATATCCAAAGTATCAAGAAAGATCAATCAAGTCACCAGATACAATATAACTAAAGCAAAACTAGCTTATAGGCTGAATAAAGGAGCTAAAGAAAGTCAAGAAAGAGAAGAATTCCATGAGACTCTAGACATGTTCCATCATATTTACTCCACATGAAGACAAGGTATGACTGTACAGTGATGCACCAAACTGACAAAAAATAAATATGAGCCAACTAGTACCAACTTCATAGAGAAATAATCCACAACAAAAAGTAAGTTATGAGGATAACAAAACAACCTAAAAGCTCCAAGAAGACATATCATGGCACCTCAAAACTACCCTCATTCATCTTCTTATCCCTCACGTAGAGACAATACTAGATTGTGCGACAAGTGGAGTCCAATCCTTTCTTGGATAACTCACTGTCACTAAGTTGTGATGCCTAAATATGTGTGAAAGGGAGATGCACTCAAAAGCGTGCTTTAGAAACATAATACGAGCCATCCAAGTTGACAAAGTAGGGGTCGAGATAGTAGATTGTCCCAACACAACTTCAATAACAGATTTGGAGTCCCCATAGATAGTGAGCTGTCGAATCTGAAGACACTTTGCAAAGACCAATAGGCCCCAAAGGGCCATAAATTCAACCTTTTGATTTTTGCCAGATCCACCAAACCAGTGAAAAGAAAAGTGGTTGTGAAGATTTAGCTGCAGCCATACCCCACAACCACAACAATGATCATGAACCGCCCCATCGAAGTAACCTGTAGGAAAATTCACCTGTAAAGGAGGAGAAATGAACCTGTGAAAAAT